>KZ651042.1:1054195-1067343 GCA_001010745.2 Gerris buenoi
AAAATAACAAGTTACAATTATAATTTTCGATTTAAAAAAAAATATATATATATATTTGATAACAAGATTAATAATAATTAGTTGACGATAAGTAGACTGATAACGGCTAAATAAAACGTTAGAAAGCGCACTGTATTTATTCAGTCCGCATAAATGCCGTTATAATGTTTTAACATTTGGTATCGTGGCTTTCAATAATATAGAACAAACCATGTCGTTCTTCAATTATTTATTTACCATGAGTTACTTGCACGAAACATTGACGTCAATACAAATTATTTTATCAATAATTACATCGACAAACCGGTAATAACATCAAACATCTTATTTGTTATACTGGGTGGATCAAAAGTAAACCTCTGAATAACTCGTCAGAAATGCATTATTTTTTTTTAAGTTTCATACAAAAGTTTTAAGGATTTTTCCTTAGCTATTCAATGGTGACCTTGGATTTGACCTAAACCTTGCACTTCGACACAACTTTGTTATTTTAAATGCGAACCCCCATTTGTATTGCGGATTTGAAAAGAGCTGGAAATTTTACGTAAAATATGACCTTGACCATGTCCTTGAGCATGATCTTTAAGGTCCATTCTATGGTAAAAATTGTTTTTTTAATGGAAACCTCTAATTTGTATTACGGATTGTGTAACTTAAATTGGATGCTGAATTTTTCCCTTCAACAGCGGCAATGACCACGGCCTACACCACGTCCTTGACCATGACCTTCAAGGTCATTTCAACCCTACCCCCTTTTTTGAAATATCCTAAAACTTTTATATGAAATTTATTTTCAAAAAAATGTTTTTCTGACGAGTTATTCAGGGGTTTCCATACTTGTGTGCCTACTAATAGGGTATTAGTGGAAATATGATTTGGTGTAAATACCGACGTTTTCTATAACTAGATCGTTGTCAAGCAGGTAAATCGTCGTCGTGGGTTGCTGAATTACATCATCCACAACTTTCGTTTTGAGAAGGGTCGCGTCTTGTTCAGCGATCTCACCTTATTAAAAAAATAAACCCACCTGAGCGCTATCTAGATTTCTTACTCTTATCGTTTTATTTTATTTATAGCAAACCGCTCGTGACTTGATAGATAATATTGAATTGAACTGGCTAAATTTCAATTACCAAAGCCCTCAAATATAAAAATTTGTCAATTTCAATCTAAGATTTTTTAAAAAATCTTATATTTTGCTTTAGCTAGCGATACTTTTTTTTTCAAAAAACAAAAATAATAAAAAGGGTATGTGTAATCGACAATATTTGGTTAATAAACATCATTATATATTTTGTAACATGTATATTATTTATTATAAATTTAATTAGGTATTTTTACTAGTAGGTAGTTAAACCTAAAATGAAAAAATAGCTCAAGCTAAAAGTAGTTTATAAATGAAATAATAAAGAATTACAATTTAAAATTGATCAGATAATTCAAAAACCTCAAAATCAATATTTTGCACTGAGCAATTGCGACTGAACTTATCGTAATGTAAAAAGGAAACGTTTCACCTGCTCATCTGAAATCGTGTTGAGAGCCGTAATAATTGCGACTGAACTGATCGTAATGTAAAAAGGAATCGTTTCACCTNGTAGTAATTAAAATTTGAAACAAAATGATGACATAGTTATATGTTTTGAAACCCCTGTACTTTATGTATGTATGGTTTGTTTAATTTTCAATGCAACACATGATGTAACCACAATAATAATTGCTAAAAGTATAATTCCAAATTTAACTTGTTAATGCAATCGTAATGTATTTATCGATTTAGCCATTATTAATTAAACTCAAGTTGTTTTAAATATTTAATCACTGGAATAATGAACTTATAAACACAATATTAGTACTTTTAAAATGTTAATATGACGAAAATGCTTGAGACAAAGTAGGTTCAAACTTTGTGCGTTCGTCGCTTTGTATACGATTCGATTTGCTGCTTGGAATATAAGAACTTCAGTAAAGAGGACATCTCAAAAACCACTGTAGTTGGCTATTTTGTCAACGAAATAATTAAGTACTGTAATTGCCAATTACATTTTAGTTTGCACTGTAGAGAGTATATATTGTTACGTTTCCATGACAATGTTTCTTAAAATCATTATACTGCTTATTTGAGGTAGGGCATTTTTATGTTGTTACTAATAATGATGTTAGTTGCGCCATTCAGGTTTAAACGTTTGCGTCATCATTCGTCAAGACGAAATTTTAACCTTTTTCACTCCTCATTTACTTTTGGTTAAAACGAAATTTTCGAATCAGCAGTAATACAAAAAAATCGTTTAAGTCAACATGGTCAATCAAATATCAACATTGCATAGTTTAAACCTACTTTGCATAAGCCCGAAACTTTTAAAAAATCGAAAGTTACCGTATTTAAATCTAATAGTATTAATAGGTTCACAAAAAATATACTCATCTGGCAGGGCCTACATTTAATCTGTTTTTCTGTAATGTTTATTTTCTTTTTTTTTTTAACAATCCAATTTTAAGGTAGAATAAACAGGGATTTAGTGCTTTGAGATTTAAAATTAATCTTACGCCAAACATAAACAAAATCAGTCATCGAATGATAGATTATTATTAAATAGGCTTGGAAATGTATGGAAATCAGCCTTATGCTCTTGGTGTTACATTTTTAAAAGAAATTGAAACATATTTTCTGATTTGTAGAAAGATTTATGGCACGTTAAAGCCTGACACAAATAATAATGTCAAAAGAAACAGTTTAAATAAAACTCATTATGATATCAAAATAAAAAAGTGTTCCTTTTCTCGACATACCAACCTTTGGTATATTTTCCAAATTTATTACGATTATAATCGTAAGTTTTTGCAAACGATTTGGTCATCTTATAATTACTTTCTTGAGCAAATTCGATAAAATTACTGCTCGACAAAGTATGACATTGAATCATTCTATTTATCACTGCCTAAAAATGTCCTCAAATGCACATCTTTATTAAGAAAAGCTAAAATTTTTATATTTCTATTTAACGAGTTAATCCTAAGGGTTCCCAATAAATAATTAAGGTCTCTGGACCCTGCCAAATAAAAACATTTTTTTGTGTGTTAGAAATTAAGTTATCTAATGTGATTACACCTTTAATTAATTATTATTTAATTAATATTGCAATCGATAAATTAATTAATAATTTTTTGTTACTGAAATATTAGTAAGTGTTTCATTATTTTCCTGTGTTTAACTGGCTATGAAAATTTCATATCGTTATTGATAAATATTACGTTATTATTATAAGTTAAGTAAATCAATTGCTATTGGAATATTTTTAAAATGATTTCTTATTATTGTTGGTACGTACTAATAACTTACTCATTATTTGTTGCACCTTGTTTTAGTTGTTTTCTGGAAGCAGCCCTGTAACGGTCTATTGGTTATGTTATTTTTTATTAGGGATTAGGATAATTAGGGTTGGATGCGGTTTTGGATATTTTCAAAGGATTTTTTTACTTTTTTTTAGGGTTTTAGGGATTTGAGTAATTTTTTTTTTTTTGCCGCAGTGAAGAAACCATCTGAGCATCTCGGCTTCCTTCCCTTCATTGTTAAATTTTAGGGACCAGTGTCACAAATGCTAGAATATTTAATGTATTATACCATTTTACTTATTTATTTTTAATTTAAAACACCAAAAATAAAATAAGTACCACACATTAATTCCATTCAAACAAACATAATAATTAAATTGGTGTTTTTTTTTAAATTTTAAATGCGTATAAATATAATAAGGAGATATAATTTAGTTTATGAAAAATAAATAAACACAAAAATACAACAAGCTTCAGCTTCTTTTAGATTCGATAGCAGTCAAGTATCGGCCGACCCCTTTGGCTGTTATATATTTATATTTATATTACAGTAAAATCGGCTAGCAGACGTGGTACTAAACGTTAGTTGACTCGAAAATAATCAGTCATCGGCCAATCCTTCTGCCAGATAGGTATTCACATTATAGAAAATATCGGCTGGCAAACGAGGTAATAAACGCTAGTTCATTTGATAGTATCCAAAAAATTTTCAATTTTGACCAATGTACAGACAAAACTTTAATTTTATATATATATAGATATTCACATTATAGAAAATATCGGCTAGTAGAAGTGGTACTATACTTAAGTTGGCTCGAAAATAATCAATCATCGGCCAACTCTTCTGCCAAATAGATATTTACATTATAGAAAATATCGGCTAGCAGACGAGGTGATAAACGTCTGTTGGCTCGAAAGTAATCAATCATCGGTCTATCCCTCTACCAGATAGATATTCACATTATAGAAAATATCGGCTAGCAGAAGTGGTACTATACTTTATTTGGCTTGAAAGTAATCAATCATCGGTCTATCCCTCTGCCAGATAAATATTCACATTATAAAAATATCGGCTAGCAGAAGTGGTACTATACTTTAGTTGACTTGAAAGTAATCAATCATCGGTCAATCCCTCTGCCAGATAAATATTCACATTATAGAAAATATCAGCTAGCAGAAGTGGTACTATACTTTAGTTGACTTAATAGTAATCAATCATCGACCAATCCTTCTGCCAGATAGATATTCACATTATAAAAATATCGGCTAGCAGAAGTGGTACTATACTTTAGTTGACTTGATAGTGATCAATCATCGGCCAACTCTTCTGCCAGATAGATATTCACATTATAAAAATATCGGCTAGCAGAAGTGGTACTATACTTTAGTTGACTTGATAGTGATCAATCATCGACTAATCCTTCTGCCAGATAGGTATTCACATTATAGAAAATATCGGCTAGCAGACGAGGTACTAAACGCTACTTTATTTGATAGTAGTAAAAAATAATCCGTTTATCCAATTAATGAAAATAACCTAGTCGGTATTTCAAAGTAAGTTTTGGTTTTATTATAATATAAACTCTGGTAACATTTGCGTCATATATATACCTAAATTGTTTTTTTTTTTCATATGAATTTAGCTCTATAGGTATTGTGACCAATATATTATATATCGTTGTCAATTATCAACAAAATGAAAGGGCTTTTGTTTTCCATAACTCGAATCAAATGAGCTTTTAATTTAATTAAAATATATAGTTGAAAAAAAAATATAAGGCAAAAGAAAATTATAAAACCAAACTCATTTCATTATTTTATTATTACAATTTCAACTTTTGTTTTCCCTTTGGCTAATATTCTTTGATTAATTGGATATCTCTGTAGGATCCGTTAAAAAAAAGATTGGGAAATTACATAAAACGTTTCCTATACTTTATTTACAATATAATTTGATTTTTATTGTGTAATAAAATTCATTCATTTATTAAATTAACCGGTGTAATTCTACATTCGTAGGTGCGTTTTGTTTTAAACTCACGATAGATCAGTACGCGGTGTGTTTAGCAACCCATTCTATTTGGGCAGCATCACTCTTATTTTTGTAAATAAAGTGATTCTCTCTTTCTCTCTAGTTTACTCAAAATGTATAATTTCTTGTTAAGTATATGAGAAGAAACCGAATATACACGGGACTATATTAGTATTTGGCAAAAGAGTTAACAAACCTAGAAAACAAGGCGATACATTAACAGGTCCATAATTATAACAGGTCTGGCTGTAATAACATTGCCGTCTTTTCTAAGAGCAGCTAAACGATATAAAATGTAAATTAACGATTACACAGTTTAATAATTTGTAGTGCTATTGTAAAACTTCACGTTTTATTTTATTATCCTTAAATGAACCTGATATTATAGAAATCTACTTCATGATAATTTGTACGAATAATTTCTCACCTCTGATGATATTCCGACAAGGTATATTGGTCTAAGGACAGTGCTTTCCGTCGATATACTTAAATATCAATATACTTGAACAATACCATATGGTAATAATTAACAATTTTTTTTCTTCTTCAAATGACATTATATGGGTCAGCATGTAATTAATTCACTACCATCTTAGAATAGTTTTCACTGGTATACGATTTTGACTCGTCGAATTGTCGATCGACAATATTGAGAAGAGTCCAATAAGCGGATAATTTGAATAGTTATTATGCTGGTTTGATTGAATTATGCGGTTGTATTGTTTTGTTGTTTGATACAGTGGCAATGCTTGAGAGAAAAAACAGAAATAAAATGTAATTCACCTGTTTTATTTTCACTCATTATTTCGTGAAAAAAATTCTAACAATTGTCTTTTTTTAGTCACGGTTAAAAATTCCGGACCACTTTTTACGATATTACATAAATATTTTTACAAGCAAGTCGTTAAACTTGAAGGTGTGCTGTAATTCTATTATCCCAAGGGAAATAAGGCAATGTCCCCCGTCCCATCGGCTTTTTTTTCCAGTACGAGAGAGGTCAAATGGCGAATAAGAATTTTCTCGTTTCGGGGGAACCCTTTCTCGCTCCTTGGCTTTTGTCCAAACCATTTAATTTCCTTTACCTCGGCGTTTCGAGGGAGTAAAACGTAACTAATGTTACTCAAGCGATGGTTTAAAGTGGTTACTTTCTATTTTTAGTCGATGAGAAACGCCAATAAAAATCCAATCAGAATTTGCAGATAAATTATTTTTCGACGAAACAAATCTATAACTATTGAAGACTTTGAAATCCTGTGATAAAAAACTCACAATTGAAATCGTACATTTTGTTTTATTATAACGCAGGGGTACTCTATATTATCAGAAGTCGTCGGTTTGAAACGGGGACTGTGCAAGCTTCGGCAGCGATAGACTCAGGGGACCTCAAAACGTGTTAACCAGAGAAAAAATGGCTACATCCTGATGTAAACATTATGTTTGTAAGTTTCGAAGTTTCGTCGTATTGAATTGATTATGAGGTTGTTCTAGACAGACAGTTGATATTAGTAACTGTAGACTAAGACACTTGTTCGCAAGATAATCCAAAGAAGATGGTTTGAGAGTGAGGTGATGGTGGTTTGATGGGTGTGGGGACGCCTGGGGTTGGCAAAAAGAATCCAAATGTGGTCTATTTGCTAGGCTAGGCCTCCTTGCCCCTTACTTCTACACCTAAGATACTTGTTCCCAAGACGTTATCTCTTTCATAATCCAAAGAAAAAGGTTTGAGAGTGAGGTGATGGTGGTTTGATGGTTGTGGGGACCGGACGCCTGGGGTTAGCAAAAAGGATCCAAATGTGGTCTGTTTGCTAGGCTAGGCCTCCTTGCCAACTACTTCTACAACTAAGATACTTGTTCCCAAGACGTTATCTCTTTCATAATCCAAAGAAAAAGGTTTGAGAGTGAGGTGATGGTGGTTTGATGGTTGTGGACGCCTGGGGTTGGCAAAAAAGGATCCAAATGTGGTCTGTTTGCCAGGCTAGACCTCCCCACCCTTACTACTACAACTAAGACACTTGTTAGGACAAAATAATTTAATTCGTTGCTTTTAGATTAAACGTTTCTAAAAACCAATGTGACGACAGTTCAGATTAGTCGCTCTGCGATTTATCAAAACAAATATTTGTCTCTTTAAAATCACAAGTGTCGTAATTTTACACATCAAACACACCATCTTGAATAATATTGACCGACACTATCATTTGAATATTCGCGGAAAATCATCAGTACTGGTATTGTACGCCTAGTATAATACCAACATAATAGAGCACCACGTAAATTCTCGTCCCAATCTTCCCTGCAGTTATTTTAAATACAATTTTCCTTTTTTTTTAAAGGTAAACAGACTATTGACGATTATTTGTAAGCTATAGAGCTAAAGATTGGTCGAATTAGTGAATTCATGTTCTCATTTAAATACTCGACTTGCTTAAGTAATATCGCTTAAATAAATTATTAAATCGATAATAATCCGAAGGCCGATCCTATTCCTCACGATAAACTAATAGCGAGTAATTATATTTACGTATTTTTTTCCACGATGTGTTTTGAGTGCAAAGTGTTCACAGCCGTTTACTCTTTTAACGACCTTATGAACTGTACCTCGTACTAAACTATTTATCGGAGGCTTGCAAAATAGCATGAAGAAATTTAAGGAAAAATCTGTGTTGTCACCGTCTTACAATTTCTTCGATTAATATACACAGAATTAGAATGTATGAAGAAGGATTTAGAATGACCACATAAGATATAGTTTCTCAGAGCTGGAAAGCTATCGCCATACATGCTGCTTAAAAAATGATAACTGTGTTTTCCTTGCTGTTTTGATTGGACCGGAATTTTCAAGTTAGTTTATCTGACAAAGAGCATTGTACGCCAAGCTATAATCCACTCGTTTCCGCCGTCATGGACAATTGACCGTCATGATCATTTGACGTGTCAGTTCAATTGGTTCTTGCCTTCATCCATCAAAAAAATCTGATAATATCGGCGGTTTCCATTAATGTTAATTTCATTGGTTAACGTACAATTTAGAATCCGTGTTGGCAATCTCTTGATCATGCATTGTTATAGATTGAGTCCTTATGACTCAAATTATAGTTGGTGTTAGTTTCGATCATACATTGTAATAGATTGATTCCCTATGACTCAAATTATAGTCTGTGTTAGTTTCGATTGTAATAGATTGATTCTCTATGACTCAAATTATAGTCGGTGTTAGTTTCGATCAAACATTGTAATAGAATACATTGTAATAGATTGATTTCCTATTATTCAAATTATAATCGGTGTTAGTTTCGATCGTACATTGTTATAGATTGAGTCCCTATGACTCAAATTATAGTCGGTGTTGGTTTCGATCATACATTGTTATTGATTGATTCCTTATGACTCAAATTATAGTCGGCGTTAGTTTCGATCATACATTGTAATAGAATATATTGTAATAGATTGATTTCCTATTATTCAAATTATAATCGGTGTTAGTTTCTATCGTACATTGTTATAGATTGAGTCCCTATGACTCAAATTATAGTCCGTGTTAGTTTCAATCATACATTGTAATAGATTGATTCCCTATGACTCAAATTATAGTCGGCGTTAGTTTCGATCATACATTGTTATTGATTGATTCCTTATGACTCAAATTACTGTCTGTCTTAGTTTCGATCATACATTCCTTATGACTCCAATTATACTCTGTGTTAGTCTTGATCAAAATCGATATGTTTCTGCTTAAAATGTCTTCCACATTTTAGTCCCTCCATAATTTATGCATATACATATAAGGGGATGAAATTTGTAGTAATATGATAAATAGTAACACTATTAACCATCGACACGTTTCAATTAGGTAACTAAAATATAATAATTAAAAAAATAGGGTGGGGAGAAATAGATAATAAACTTGTTAATAACTTAAAGAATCATAATATTTACATATGATCTATCATTTAGACACTGATCCCTTGACGGTGATAATTAAAACAAAATACACAGACAACACTAATACCAATTATATATATCGGCAAAACACAATTCTCTTTCATAATTATAATTTTCATAAAAAAAAAAGAAAAACTATACATTTTACATTTTATCAAATAGTGATTTCTCAAACATTATATTTAAATTTTTAGTTAATAAAATTACGTTAAAGCTTCTTAGTTAACCAATAGTATTTGAATAGCAATCCAAACAAATTAATATATTCATTCCACAAGTATTAAATGTATTCCTTCGCATTTAAATAGAACAAGATCTAGAATAAACGTTTTCAATTTTATCAGCCGATTGTTTCCATAATAAACTATTGTCGTTCAAAAAAAACAAAAAAAAACTTAATACGTTCGGTAGAAATTTCAGCACACATGACGGTAAATCCTCAGTAATAATTATCCGGATACGGTATATAAAATTAAATAAAACTTATTTATTATATAAATAGTCGGTGTTAGTTTCGATCATACATTGTTATTGATTTATTCCTTATGACTCAAATTATTGTCTGTGTTAGTTTCGATCATACATTGTTATTGATTTATTCCTTATGACTCAAATTATTGTCTGTGTTAGTTTCGATCATACATTGTTATTGATTTATTCCTTATGACTCAAATTATTGTCTGTGTTAGTTTCGATCATACATTGTTATTGATTTATTCCTTATGACTCAAATTATTGTCTGTGTTAGTTTCGATCATACATTGTTATTGATTTATTCCTTATGACTCAAATTATTGTCTGTGTTAGTTTCGATCATACATTGTTATTGATTTATTCCTTATGACTCAAATTATTGTCTGTGTTAGTTTCGATCATACATTGTTATTGATTTATTCCTTATGACTCAAATTATTGTCTGTGTTAGTTTCGATCATACATTGTTATTGATTTATTCCTTATGACTCAAATTATTGTCTGTGTTAGTTTCGATCATACATTGTTATTGATTTATTCCTTATGACTCAAATTATTGTCTGTGTTAGTTTCGATCATACATTGTTATTGATTTATTCCTTATGACTCAAATTATTGTCTGTGTTAGTTTCGATCATACATTGTTATTGATTTATTCCTTATGACTCAAATTATTGTCTGTGTTAGTTTCGATCATACATTGTTATTGATTTATTCCTTATGACTCAAATTATTGTCTGTGTTAGTTTCGATCATACATTGTTATTGATTTATTCCTTATGACTCAAATTATTGTCTGTGTTAGTTTCGATCATACATTGTTATTGATTTATTCCTTATGACTCAAATTATTGTCTGTGTTAGTTTCGATCATACATTGTTATTGATTTATTCCTTATGACTCAAATTATTGTCTGTGTTAGTTTCGATCATACATTGTTATTGATTTATTCCTTATGACTCAAATTATTGTCTGTGTTAGTTTCGATCATACATTGTTATTGATTTATTCCTTATGACTCAAATTATTGTCTGTGTTAGTTTCGATCATACATTGTTATTGATTTATTCCTTATGACTCAAATTATTGTCTGTGTTAGTTTCGATCATACATTGTTATTGATTTATTCCTTATGACTCAAATTATTGTCTGTGTTAGTTTCGATCATACATTGTTATTGATTTATTCCTTATGACTCAAATTATTGTCTGTGTTAGTTTCGATCATACATTGTTATTGATTTATTCCTTATGACTCAAATTATTGTCTGTGTTAGTTTCGATCATACATTGTTATTGATTTATTCCTTATGACTCAAATTATTGTCTGTGTTAGTTTCGATCATACATTGTTATTGATTTATTCCTTATGACTCAAATTATTGTCTGTGTTAGTTTCGATCATACATTGTTATTGATTTATTCCTTATGACTCAAATTATTGTCTGTGTTAGTTTCGATCATACATTGTTATTGATTTATTCCTTATGACTCAAATTATTGTCTGTGTTAGTTTCGATCATACATTGTTATTGATTTATTCCTTATGACTCAAATTATTGTCTGTGTTAGTTTCGATCATACATTGTTATTGATTTATTCCTTATGACTCAAATTATTGTCTGTGTTAGTTTCGATCATACATTGTTATTGATTTATTCCTTATGACTCAAATTATTGTCTGTGTTAGTTTCGATCATACATTGTTATTGATTTATTCCTTATGACTCAAATTATTGTCTGTGTTAGTTTCGATCATACATTGTTATTGATTTATTCCTTATGACTCAAATTATTGTCTGTGTTAGTTTCGATCATACATTGTTATTGATTTATTCCTTATGACTCAAATTATTGTCTGTGTTAGTTTCGATCATACATTGTTATTGATTTATTCCTTATGACTCAAATTATTGTCTGTGTTAGTTTCGATCATACATTGTTATTGATTTATTCCTTATGACTCAAATTATTGTCTGTGTTAGTTTCGATCATACATTGTTATTGATTTATTCCTTATGACTCAAATTATTGTCTGTGTTAGTTTCGATCATACATTGTTATTGATTTATTCCTTATGACTCAAATTATTGTCTGTGTTAGTTTCGATCATACATTGTTATTGATTTATTCCTTATGACTCAAATTATTGTCTGTGTTAGTTTCGATCATACATTGTTATTGATTTATTCCTTATGACTCAAATTATTGTCTGTGTTAGTTTCGATCATACATTGTTATTGATTTATTCCTTATGACTCAAATTATTGTCTGTGTTAGTTTCGATCATACATTGTTATTGATTTATTCCTTATGACTCAAATTATTGTCTGTGTTAGTTTCGATCATACATTGTTATTGATTTATTCCTTATGACTCAAATTATAGTNTTTTGAATGTGCTTTTTCGAGTTAGACGACTTTATTTATAAATAATTAAAAAGTTGAATTTCGCTTTATATTGTTAAAATCTCGAGTTTGCTTATGTATATGTATACTTCCTTCAAAATAACAATCCTAGTTCTATTTATTTTTAATAATGCATTTTATAATTAATCGGTAACCAGATTTGATAAATTTATTTTTTTTAAATATATTTTTAAGGTAAATGTTGAAAGAAAATCTATTGTTTTAAAGTAAAACTACAGTTTCAAATTAAACCATTATTTCAAAAAATTATAGTTTATAGTGTGTGTAAAAAATACTTCACATTATTAACAAATTTAAATTTTGTTAAATGTATTTATCAGTTGTTTTATAATAAATGTTAACTATCGAAGAAATCAATGAATTAAAAATTTTGAATGGAGACCATAAAGCAGGTATTAATACCACAGAAATAGCGATTTAAATTCGGTTCTTCTAGTAAAATTCATGTGGTCACTTTTACAGTATTCAGTCTGGTTTTACCATTTATATAGATACGTGTGTGTGTGTGTGTGTGTATGTGGGTGTGATCTTAAAATTTAACTCTATAAATTATTATTATTGTTCTCTTTGGGAAATCACTTTATTATTTTTTTAAAAAAATGTTCTTAAATAACACAACCAATAAAAAAATTCCATATTATTAATTTTATTTTTTTTTTTATTTATTTTTTTTTTTTTACGTATTTTTACATTTTAGATGAGGCCCCTCAGTAGTTTTCCCTGCTACTAGAGCGAGGGTCCCGTCTTTTTTCTATATATTTATGTGTTTTAAATCGGTTTTGAAGAATACAGACGTCTTTAAAACATCATTTTCATGGGATTAAGGGGATCTTAAAACGTGTAAATACAGAAAACACCTCAATATCACGATCATTTTTAGGGTTTCGTTGGTAAAACCAAAAAAAAGAAACCCTTATAGTTTCGTTCCTATGTCTGTC
>KZ651042.1:1078216-1160129 GCA_001010745.2 Gerris buenoi
GAGAGAAGAATATGGTTTATTATGTTGTTTTTTTATTCTCCTTTCACAGAGGTATTCGTTACTCTTGGGAGTATCCATGAAGTGAAATTCTCCGATACCATGCCGATCGTATAAAAAATTAGAAATGTTACATTTACCTATGCAGGGATTGTGATTTACCAAACTAACGATTCTTTCGCATCTTTTCTTCATGTGGTTGTTCGGGCAGATGCACCCGAACATTGGCGTCAATCTGATTTTGGTCCACGCTTCGTGGCATAATTCTCTGTAACATAATTGAAAAAGTAAAGTTATTAAGTATCTTGGAGGCAGAAAAAGCTGCATTACCTAAAAATGTACTTCTAGGCTAGTGACACACTTCACCACCGGGGTAGCGCCACCCGGGTGGCGCTACACAGTCGGCCGTCCCACAGTCTAGCCGCCACCTGGATGGCGCTACCAGGGTGGCGAAGTGTGTCACTACCCTTAGATAAAACCTTGTTTATGTGGACTGTAAAAGGTAGGTGGAAAGAAGAATAAGAAGAACAAAAATTTGATTTTAGAGCTACAAGCTACAAGTACAAACACTTGTAGTTCTGATAACAATAATCAAAACGCACTAAACTCCACATAAAAATAGTTACTTAAAGAAATGAGTCGGTTTATATGTAAAAAATCCACTACTGCGTATGTTTTAAAAAAATACAGGCTTTTTTGTTTTTTAATAATATATTTATATATGTATGAATTTAATTAATAAAAAAAAATTCATTATAAAAATAATACCATATATACCATATTTTTCAGAAAATAAATTAAAAGAATAATGAATAGGATAAAAAAAAAAATGTAAGTTAAAAAGTTAAAACATTATAATAACAATTATAATAATTCTAAAGCAAAATCTGATTAGGGCGTCACGGAGTAATTAAAGGGAGGTAATTATTAAATGATTAAATGCTTAATTTAATTGTAAGAATAACAAAACATGTTTTAGGCATTATTATGTCCGGGATTAGGACGAATTATAGCCATATCAAAATTAATAATTCGCTTTAAATTATTTTAAACGACCCTAAAAATCTACCTACATTAAAAAAGAAGATAAAATAAAAGGGACAGTAGAACAAACTTTATCTAGTTATGATAAAAATAGAGATTTATTTTTACATGAAATTTAAATGACAAATGATTAACTTTGAAAAAAAGTAAAACAAAATGTCCCTTTGTTTTTAAATTCTGTCATCTCGATTTCTTAATTACACCAAAATTACTCTTAAACCCGATATCATCCGATCAAGTATTTGATCGAAAATGNTGCTTAAGTAAATATAGGAGGGGGTTGCTTAAGTAAATATAGGAGGGGGTTGCTTAAGTAAATATAGGAGGGGGTTGCTTAAGTAAAAAGTACCTTATTCTTTTAATAATGTAGAAAGCTAGATTTAAAACCTGATTTTAACAATTTTTGAATTCTGCCACTCATTCCAAATAAAAGTGGCCGAACCTTTTGCTTCTTCAAAGAAGAAAACCCGGATACTTTTAAAGCTTTTACAAATAACGAAAGGGAAATTGAATCGATATCTTCGTTTAAAAAGGTCTGAGGGATCCATCAGCAAATCCCTTAAATCATGATAGCAAAATATAAATCCAACATAAATTCACTTAAGAAGGAAACCACGTCTACAGTAATTACGAAATTAAAATTTTGACAGGGAATTGAAATACTTCAACAGCTCTAACGTTTAAAGGAACATTTTTATTTTTTTTAAGGGATAACAAGGTTTTAGCATGCATTTGCATTAAAACGCAACGATTGCTCAGGCTAACTTAGAGATTAATATTTATAATCTATGAATCAAGGTAACAACTGCTCCATAGCTGTAGGTGTATATTTTTTTAAATATACACCTACAATCTGAGTCAATGAATATAGTACTACCACATAACCAAATTAAATGTGCAACTGCATCAAATTGCTGGTATATCTATATCGAACTAACATATCTTCGACTTGACGTTAAACTTTCTAAAACTTGAGCTACTTTTTTACGGTTAACGTCCTTAAATATAATATTATTTTATAACAACTAATATTATTAACCCCATGCGATAATAAAGTAACCTAAAAATTGTATAGATATAAATACATTACGATTTAGTAGTTCTAGATAGTAAAATGATTAAATACAAATAATGTATTTAAAAAAACACTTTAGATAAATATATATATTATGCATATATAATATATAGAAGAAATGTGGACAAAATAGTCCAAAGAAGGGAGAATAGGGGGGGAAAAATAAATAAAATGTGTTGCAAATCAAATAATAAGAAAAAATAAAATATAAAAAAGTAAAATAATAATAATAATTAAAAAAAAAAAAAAATCCAATATTGTGTGAAGGAAATCTACAGTGATTGGTCTACCTCGTGTCCGTGCGTGGAGTGCTGTGAGGTATTTTGTGAGAGTGCACTTGTCATAGGCAGTTCTGAAACATAAGGAAATTCACAGAGTGATAGTGTCTGGGTGCTCTAGTGTGAATATGTGTAGTGTGCATGCCTTTTTCTTCTTCTTTTAGATTTATTTTATTATTTTTTATTTTATTTTTTTATTATTATTATGTATTTCAGCTGAAGAGAAAAAAAATATCAGACGCTAAGGGTCGAGGGGGGTCAGGATTTTTACGGATGGAAAAATTTTAGAAGAGGGTTGGCGAAGGAAATGGTTGAGCTAGAAGGGAGTTTGCGAGGGTATTTCACTAAAATAATTACACAAAGAGTTGAGGCCGGACTTAAGAGATTTGACTCGTATTAACTTGAACGAACTAAGGCCCGAAACTCCCTTGTTATTTTAACACTATAAAACTTCTTAACATTAAACTTATTTAGGAAAAAAATAAAATAAATAATCTTCTTCAGTTAGTTTTTAAATTATATCTAAAATATACTAGTCAAATTAAAAGTTTAAATGAACAAATTAAATTGGCAAATTAGTGTGATTTAGTATAAACTTGAATTACCAACAAAAGTGGGTAAGATTAAGCATATTCATTTTTGTTTCTAGATTTCTTACTTTATCTTTAGTATTTATCTCCAGCTCAATGCAAGATTTAGATAT
Source organism: Gerris buenoi (assembly GCA_001010745.2). NCBI lineage: Eukaryota > Metazoa > Arthropoda > Insecta > Hemiptera > Gerridae > Gerris > Gerris buenoi. The sequence goes on from KZ651042.1 coordinate 1,081,314, forward strand.
CTCGAAAATTTTCCATTTTTAGGGTTTTGTTGGTAAAACCAAAAAAAAGAAACCCTTACAGTTTCGTTCCTGTGTCTGTCACTCTTTACTGTTCCAATAACTTTTGAACCAAAAGAGATAAAAACATGAAACTTTCCAGTATTAAAGATCGGTTTNCCTCTGCCAGGCAGCAAGAGGAAGCGCCTGAGCACGTTCAGACTTCATACATGACCCACCTGACAAAGGAACACCGTCGAAGGCAGTACCTTCCCGATTGCATCATCCTGACAAAGTATTACCCAAGGAACCCTCGGGAAATCATTAACAAAGTCCCACACCAGGATCCATCTCCTATCACATCAAGTCATTACAATCAAAGATCCTAACTTTTGTAAATGCACCGTATTACGCCTGAAATAATATCCTGAACAATGCCCTAAATGTTCCTTTTATTCGACTTTGCTATTTACCGTTAAATTTTCTGCTATAAATATCTGTTTACTTTCAGCCACAGAAATAAATTGACGACCATGTAAGCTCTGTCACAGGACACGAGTCTTACATCTACATTCTCTCATCACTGTTACTTATAACAATTCATGTTGTTTCAATATATAAAAAAAAATTGTTTGCTTCTCGTAGGTAATATACAAGGGATATTGCAAGCCATTGCACGGCAAGAAGTCATCAATTCACCCAACAACTTTAGTATCAAAAGTTTTTTTACGTGGTCAACCTATAATTGGGTCGATTTGTTTGTGTTATTATAATAATTTTTTAAGGATACTGTTTTTAGGTGTCACCTGAAGCGTTTAAAACTATTAAGGGGAAAACTAACAGAATAGATACACAGCTGTATCCCTAAAATATTAAGGACGTATAGAATATTGTGAATTAATAGTTTTGTATAAAATCTCTTTTGCGTCGGAATTCACATTTTCCCTTGATCCTAACAACTGGGGAAATCCTTATCTGCTGATCGAAACTTAATAACGACATAAGTCAGCGTTTATGGACATGACAAAAGTATTATAAAAATAATATAAATTATAAAAAACATTTTTACTCTGTTGCAACCTCATGCGTATTCATTTATGCAACTTCGCCTATTTAATCCTGTCACTAAGAAGGAGGGAAAAAATTAGGCGGCAAATTCGAGTTCAAGATGTGATTAAGATAGCTTGGAAAACGTAGCTGGGCGCCCCACTGACGCCGTTCTAATCACGCCATACAATTATTCGGCTGCCTCAAATTAGGAACAAAGCTAATGCTTATAGTTGCGACCAACAACCAAACCAGATCATTTCGGCTAACTGTGTTTATCAACTACTAAATAGTTTTCATTGACTCTTAAACTTACTGCCTTATCATTAGCACTTTATTCCGTACATTAGTTAAAATATTAAAATCTGATTTAACTTCTTTACTTGCAATAACATTATATTTATTTAACCATTCTTTTTTTTATAAGGTAACTATAAATCTAAAAGTTTGTTCCAACCACACTTCAAACTGGTTTGGAAATGTCCGACGCATGATCAACGGACCATAATTGATCATTTTTTGGTAATCCGCATGCGTCGTACAGTTTGAAACTAGTTTGAAGTGTTGTTGGAACAAACCTTACATTTGTTGAAATAGTTTAATATCATAATATATTCTAATACAATATTTCCAAACGAAGGTTATACAGCTTAGTTGATTCTTTTTTTCTTTTTATTGTTGAAAGTTGTTTAAGTTTGAGCAATGCCTGTGGTTGATAACTCATGATAAAATTAAACAGTTCTGAACTTTCTTCCTCCGAGATTCGTTCTAATAATATAATCTTCTTTCTTGTCAAATCTCAATATTTTCGCTACGGAATATGTTATGTGATGTGAAATGTATTTTTTCTTTTTAATTTGATAACATAATTATACCGTCATCAGGATAAGCCTAAACGTGTTTAAATTGTTAGACTCTTAGCTATTTAGTAGCAATCGTTCTATACAGTCCACGATTTATCTTTTTTTTTAAAAATAATCGAGTACCTACCCTAATATTTTTAAAAGAAGGCATCTATAGACTATAGAAAATATCTTATAGTGGTAAAAAAACAAAACGTAGACTATTACCACAGAAACATTGAACTATTCACAACTATAGATTGAACAAAAACAAAAACAAAATAAATAAATAAATAAAAAGTTGAGAGAAGAATATGGTTTATTATGTTGTTTTTTTTTTATAATTTATTAAGCTCTTATAAATTTTAATTGTATTGTAAACATAATTTTTTTTTATAAAAATTTTAGTTTGGGCTTTGAAGATAGTCGAAAGTGTTGAACTGGAGATTCTCAATTTGTGCAGTTTTAATTTTTTGAAAATTTACGGTTATCTACTTCTTCCAGAATATCAGACTCATATTTGATTTGAAATCTAAGATATGTATGAATTTAATTAATAAAAAAAAATTCATTATAAAAATAATACCATATATACCATATTTTTCAGAAAATAAATTAAAAGAATAATGAATAGGATAAAAAAAAAAATGTAAGTTAAAAAGTTAAAACATTATAATAACAATTATAATAATTCTAAAGCAAAATCTGATTAGGGCGTCACGGAGTAATTAAAGGGAGGTAATTATTAAATGATTAAATGCTTAATTTAATTGTAAGAGACTCTATTCTATATTAATTACAAGCCATGGTGAATAGGAGAAGATTGCAGGTGTAAACTGTGCGCAACTGGGAAAACTAATCTATTGAACACTAATTTGTATTCAGTTTAGTTGAGTTGGTCCACTCGGAACCAAAGAGAATTCTCCTTTCACAGAGGTATTCGTTACTCTTGGGAGTATCCATGAAGTGAAATTCTCCGATACCATGCCACTTACATCTGGATCATTCATCAAAGGTGATTTTCTGAGGATTCTTACATGGAATCCTCTGTAAGGCGTTAATCCAGATTTTGATGCTTGGCACACTCGTCCGCTTTGGATAAGTCGACGATGGAAAAGAATTGTGCGTCGGAGACTTTGGTAAGTTTTTTTGCTATTCAAACGTGTTGTATAGGAGCCTCTAAAGTGCATTGGAATAAGCTGAGTCCACAAAAACGACGAGGAGCGAACATAATTGCTGAGGAAGTATTTGCTGGCAATCCTATTATTGATTTGGTGCTTATCTGAATTATGACGTCGATTCCTTCGAGGGGTGCTGTCTCTATAACAATTCTCAAAGCTTTATAACAATTCTCGAGGGGAGCTGTCTCTAAAATATACGTTACACAGTGTATTTATACAGGTTTTCTAGACCGTAGATTATACCTTAATTTCTGGGGGGTTCCTTTACTCGGGGTGATCCTTTTATGGGATGATGCAATCAGGCAGGTGCTGCCTTCGTCCGTGTTCCTATGTCGAACGGGTGATGTTTAAAGTCTGGACGTGACTGAAACGCTGCCACTTACTATCTGCATGGCGCATAACCTTATTTCTGACCTGGAAATCTCTAGTAAGCACCTCTGCCAGGCAGCAAGAGGAAGCGCCTGAGCACGTTCAGACTTCATACATGACCCACCTGACAAAGGAACACCGTCGAAGGCAGTACCTTCCCGATTGCATCATCCTGACAAAGTATTACCCAAGGAACCCTCGGGAAATCATTAACAAAGTCCCACACCAGGATCCATCTCCTATCACATCAAGTCATTACAATCAAAGATCCTAACTTTTGTAAATGCACCGTATTACGCCTGAAATAATATCCTGAACAATGCCCTAAATGTTCCTTTTATTCGACTTTGCTATTTACCGTTAAATTTTCTGCTATAAATATCTGTTTACTTTCAGCCACAGAAATAAATTGACGACCATGTAAGCTCTGTCACAGGACACGAGTCTTACATCTACATTCTCTCATCACTGTTACTTATAACAATTCATGTTGTTTCAATATATAAAAAAAAATTGTTTGCTTCTCGTAGGTAATATACAAGGGATATTGCAAGCCATTGCACGGCAAGAAGTCATCAATTCACCCAACAACTTTAGTATCAAAAGTTTTTTTACGTGGTCAACCTATAATTGGGTCGATTTGTTTGTGTTATTATAATAATTTTTTAAGGATACTGTTTTTAGGTGTCACCTGAAGCGTTTAAAACTATTAAGGGGAAAACTAACAGAATAGATACACAGCTGTATCCCTAAAATATTAAGGACGTATAGAATATTGTGAATTAATAGTTTTGTATAAAATCTCTTTTGCGTCGGAATTCACATTTTCCCTTGATCCTAACAACTGGGGAAATCCTTATCTGCTGATCGAAACTTAATAACGACATAAGTCAGCGTTTATGGACATGACAAAAGTATTATAAAAATAATATAAATTATAAAAAACATTTTTACTCTGTTGCAACCTCATGCGTATTCATTTATGCAACTTCGCCTATTTAATCCTGTCACTAAGAAGGAGGGAAAAAATTAGGCGGCAAATTCGAGTTCAAGATGTGATTAAGATAGCTTGGAAAACGTAGCTGGGCGCCCCACTGACGCCGTTCTAATCACGCCATACAATTATTCGGCTGCCTCAAATTAGGAACAAAGCTAATGCTTATAGTTGCGACCAACAACCAAACCAGATCATTTCGGCTAACTGTGTTTATCAACTACTAAATAGTTTTCATTGACTCTTAAACTTACTGCCTTATCATTAGCACTTTATTCCGTACATTAGTTAAAATATTAAAATCTGATTTAACTTCTTTACTTGCAATAACATTATATTTATTTAACCATTCTTTTTTTTATAAGGTAACTATAAATCTAAAAGTTTGTTCCAACCACACTTCAAACTGGTTTGGAAATGTCCGACGCATGATCAACGGACCATAATTGATCATTTTTTGGTAATCCGCATGCGTCGTACAGTTTGAAACTAGTTTGAAGTGTTGTTGGAACAAACCTTACATTTGTTGAAATAGTTTAATATCATAATATATTCTAATACAATATTTCCAAACGAAGGTTATACAGCTTAGTTGATTCTTTTTTTCTTTTTATTGTTGAAAGTTGTTTAAGTTTGAGCAATGCCTGTGGTTGATAACTCATGATAAAATTAAACAGTTCTGAACTTTCTTCCTCCGAGATTCGTTCTAATAATATAATCTTCTTTCTTGTCAAATCTCAATATTTTCGCTACGGAATATGTTATGTGATGTGAAATGTATTTTTTCTTTTTAATTTGATAACATAATTATACCGTCATCAGGATAAGCCTAAACGTGTTTAAATTGTTAGACTCTTAGCTATTTAGTAGCAATCGTTCTATACAGTCCACGATTTATCTTTTTTTTTAAAAATAATCGAGTACCTACCCTAATATTTTTAAAAGAAGGCATCTATAGACTATAGAAAATATCTTATAGTGGTAAAAAAACAAAACGTAGACTATTACCACAGAAACATTGAACTATTCACAACTATAGATTGAACAAAAACAAAAACAAAATAAATAAATAAATAAAAAGTTGAGAGAAGAATATGGTTTATTATGTTGTTTTTTTTTTATAATTTATTAAGCTCTTATAAATTTTAATTGTATTGTAAACATAATTTTTTTTTATAAAAATTTTAGTTTGGGCTTTGAAGATAGTCGAAAGTGTTGAACTGGAGATTCTCAATTTGTGCAGTTTTAATTTTTTGAAAATTTACGGTTATCTACTTCTTCCAGAATATCAGACTCATATTTGATTTGAAATCTAAGACATTTTAAAGAAAAGTGTATTGCGATACACAGAACTAAAAATAAAGAATAATCAACTTATTGTAATAGAAAGGTATGTACTAATGAAAATAAAGGCACCAATTACGAAATAAAACGACTTGTAAAGGACAAGATTATAATTGATCTTTAGGTCTTTATTATAATCGGAGCATGAGAAGTCACGTTTAAGGAAGCTAACACGGATACCATTTATTTTTACTCCTGAATAAGGGGTTAGGGCTGAACCAGAAGTTACGGGTTCTTAACCCTAAAACATGGCCCATCAACATAACATTACGGTTAAACATGACGTGAGTGGTTCATCAGGTATAACTATAAAGACCTTAGTTCGAGGCGAGAGTGAGCAAGTACGCTAAGCACTGGGCTACACCAATATTTGATTAGTATGTTAATCAGCACTTGCTGATTAAGTTATTAAATACTAGGCAAGAAGTGTTCATTTTTAACCAAAGTTAAATTCAGATAAATTGTAAAATAAATCAAGCATCTTACAATTTGTCAGTCTATCGTCTATTCTCTGTGGGGGTCAAAGTATTTTATAGTCGGTTTTATCGAACTATAATTTAAATATTATCATAATTTATTACCCGATAGTTGAAGCTCGTTACATTAATTTAAAAAATATGTAACTAGAATTAAACGTTATATTTAATGATAGCGGCTAATTAGCCCTTGGGATAATAATCAGAGACCGAGCAGTTACTTATTGGATCTTTTCCGAGGACCAGGTTACGTGTGTCTGAGTGTACCTGAGATACACAGGTGAATAAGACGGGGCTGGTAATTAGGAGAAGATCTCCTACGTCAGCCTCTCGTCTTAGTAATCAAGGCCTACAAACCTTAATATGGCTTCATACTACAGGTCTCAACTCTTACCTCCTTAAAATCTCATTTTTCTGCATTTCAAAACTCTTATATTACTTAGGTTATATTTTCGGTATTTCAATTACTAAGATTACCGTTAGGCGTTGTTTAATACGTCTATAACTATAAAAATAAATTATACAATAAATTTATTTCGTTATAATGTAAGTTTTATTAAAATAAATTGAATTTTTTTATACATGCAACTAAAATAATTAGTTTGGGACAAATGGTTATGCATCTTCGCCTATTTAATCCTGTCACTAAGAAGGAGGGAAAAAATTAGGCGGCAAATTCGAGTATATACCATATTTTTCAGAAAATAAATTAAAAGAATAATGAATAGGATAAAAAAAAAAATGTAAGTTAAAAAGTTAAAACATTATAATAACAATTATAATAATTCTAAAGCAAAATCTGATTAGGGCGTCACGGAGTAATTAAAGGGAGGTAATTATTAAATGATTAAATGCTTAATTTAATTGTAAGAGACTCTATTCTATATTAATTACAAGCCATGGTGAATAGGAGAAGATTGCAGGTGTAAACTGTGCGCAACTGGGAAAACTAATCTATTGAACACTAATTTGTATTCAGTTTAGTTGAGTTGGTCCACTCGGAACCAAANCAATAAATTTATTTCGTTATAATGTAAGTTTTATTAAAATAAATTGAATTTTTTTATACATGCAACTAAAATAATTAGTTTGGGACAAATGGTTTTCTAGACGCCGTTAACATACGAGGACATATCCGATACTTGTACAAAGACCATCTGTATCGATAGAAAAGTTGTGAAAATCAAAACGGGAGACTAGAATATCAACTAGGTGATCTCAAGCACTAGGGGAGTCGCGGTTTATCTTACAAAATAATTCTGTACCTAAAGAAAAAAAAAAAATTGCAGTGTGGGATAAATAGGGTTTCGTCAAAGTACTAAAACGGTTCGTTAAGAATCGGTCAGCAGCTCTTGTCGTTTGGAAGAATTAATGTATAACTGTGCTTCGTTAATCGGAGGATAGGAGAGTTGTGCTTACATTATGTAATTAGTAGAGATTGTAACGCCAACTTATAAGGGAATGGAGAAATCCTTTTTGAGTTTTTAGACGGTGTGTAAGCATTATATGTCAGGTTGATTTAGGTTTAAGTTTTTTTAAATGTAATACGATTTATTTTTACCCATACGGAGAGATTAAACAGAGAACCCCTAGTGGAGCAAGTGCCAGTGTTACGCTAGGGTTTAGAGGCCTTCAGAAAGAATAACTTTTGACGAAGGAAATATGGTAAGGCAAAAGGGACCGTTTACGGTAACGAAGATATTGGATCGACAACGATTTATCTTAACGAAGCTCAGAAGGGGTTCATCTAGCCGGATTGTAGCACATCATAATGAGTTACGAATTTCACGAAGTCAGTTTTAGTTAATTTAATAAAAAAATTGCATTCATTTTGCTTACTTACCAGAACTTTTACTATTATGGAAGTGATTTATTTCATTTTTTTGGTTCTTTGTAACCAAGTATATTCCTTTCGACAGTAAGTTGACTGAAGGATTAGAGGGTGAAGATTAGAGGGGCAGTTAAGTTTGGACATTGTTTGTTTTGATTATAAACCGTTGCTATGAGTTTTCACACCCTCTCCCGAGCTGGTATTATTAGTAGTAGAACGTGTGTCTAAAAGGAACCTAATATTAGGGGCTCTGCCCCGAACTGTCTCATGTTTCCGTCTACTATCACTATCTGCACGTTCATCTTATCTTATCAGGAATGTAAATATACACATATTTACTTCCTACCTCACTATCTAGATCTATTCTATTTACTTTCATAACACCTTTATTTCGTAACATCGCCCCACCTGGTTTTTGAGGATGACTGAAAGACAAGAATTAAATAATAATAATAATAATTTTTTTTGTCCCTGCTGAGGAAGGTGAATTGATACAAAAATACTAATACATAGTTTAAACTTAAATGATAATAAGGCTGTAAACTTAAGCAAGTTAAAAACAAAAGTAATTTTATTCTTATGAATGAATTTATTTAGGAAGGTGCGATTGGAACATACCAGGAAATTTGGTTTATGTTTTTAAACATTTTTATAAATAGCATTAGAAACCATTTTACTAATATGACAAGGACCTTCGTAACAACCCACAATCTTAGCAAATACATCGCAGTAATGGGGTTGGGAAACTCGTGAATGACGGCAAACTTACTGGGGTCGGTTATGATACCTATCTCAGTTAGTATATGAGCAAATCCGAGGAATTCTACAATCTTACCTATCTCAGTTAGTATATGAGCAAATCCGAGGAATTCTACAATCTTACCTATCTCAGTTAGTATATGAGCAAATCCGAGGAATTCTACAATCTTACCTATCTCAGTTAGTATATGAGCAAATCCGAGGAATTCTACAATCTTACCTATCTCAGTTAGTATATGAGCAAATCCGAGGAATTCTACAATCTTACCTATCTCAGTTAGTATATGAGCAAATCCGAGGAATTCTACAATCTTACCTATCTCAGTTAGTATATGAGCAAATCCGAGGAATTCTACAATCTTACCTATCTCAGTTAGTATATGAGCAAATCCGAGGAATTCTACAATCTTACCTATCTCAGTTAGTATATGAGCAAATCCGAGGAATTCTACAATCTTACCTATCTCAGTTAGTATATGAGCAAATCCGAGGAATTCTACAATCTTACCTATCTCAGTTAGTATATGAGCAAATCCGAGGAATTCTACAATCTTACCTATCTCAGTTAGTATATGAGCAAATCCGAGGAATTCTACAATCTTACCTATCTCAGTTAGTATATGAGCAAATCCGAGGAATTCTACAATCTTACCTATCTCAGTTAGTATATGANTAATTTTTAAATTTAATTATAAATATAAATTTTGGAACCCCCCAGGGAACGATAATCGCGCCCTGGCTTTTTCTAATTTACGTAAATAAAATGTTAAAAATAATAAATGGTTACTTGGAGACAATTTCTTTTGTGGACGTCAATCTGGTTTATTTCAGAGGTTCAACCCGGAAGGAATTACAAACTGCTTCTAAAGGAATCCTAAATTTATATTCATAATTATATGGAGGAATGACATGAATAATTATGAAGGAATGACTATATTTATATTCATAATTTATATAATTTAAATCATTAAAATTAATTTAATTACCTCAACATTTTTTAAGAACCTAAAAGCCCTACGTTATCATATAAATATCCCGGAATAAGTGTGGGCTAAACGGAGCAGTAGGTCAAATCACTAGACTCGAGATTTTAAATAATTTGGTCACACGCAGGTTATTTTATGATGTTTGCTTCGTTATAAAATAAATATTTTCTTTAAAAAAATACTATCAGAGAACAGGAACGGTATCACATATCATTTTTTTCAAAGGTTTTTAAAGAAAATATTGGTATGGAACACGTCCACTTTACTTTTATATTCCGATTTTATTAATTCGAGGCAAAGTGGGTAGAATATGCATTGGTGTAGTATGAAATCCAAGTGAGAGCTATTTTCTGTTTTCCCAGTCCATCTAATTAACTTAATTACGGATAAAACTCCGTCCATAGTATTGCTCTTGTTGGACCAGATAATTACTGTAAGCTTTAGATCGGGTTCGACTGAAAAAAAGATCGTTTCAGATCGAATATACTGATAAGGTGTTGTGAATTAGCATAGAGATGTCGAAAGATAATCGAATTTGAAAGTTACAAGAAAGTTTTCACATACTGACAGAATATTATCAATTTAATACCTCCCTTGATCCCAAGTTCTAATTCAGTTATGCCAGAGTGAGTATACGACGTAGTGCCCTAACTGCAGTAAAATTACCCGCCTGCAATCGATAACGGATCCACGAGTTAGGAGGTAATCATGTTTTATTGCCAGAGGCAGCGTGTTTTTTTTTATCTGTTTCTCTATTAGTGTTTAATAATTATTATGTTTATATACTACTCAACTTTTGAACCGGAACACCTGAAAAAATCTCGATATCGTTTACTTATCTACTCATACAGCTATCTTACCTTCCTTCCAATATTTCTACGTATTGTGTGCAATACATGAGGTGATTATAACCAAAAATTGAAACAATTTCAAACAAAAATTTATTTTTTTTTTTTTTTTTTTTTAATTAATGAAAAAAACCAAATTAGGCAATTATTAGCCATCATGGAAACAATGAAAAATGTATGTTTACACTCAAAGTGATGCAGGAGAACTGAAGGAGAGAGCATGTTAACGAATTAAGCAAAGCAGTATGTTATTTTGTCCTTTGAACTCATAAGCTTGTTTTCAATGCCACTCACACTTTGAACCACAGGTAACAAACACTGGAAAGAGCCATTGGTCGTCTGACACACATATATAGGATTGCCAATAGTTTTAATCCACTATCATTTCCAAAGTTCTTTTTTTATTTGTGAATATGTTTGAATTTTTCAGGTGTTCCACTTCAAAAGTTGAGTAGTATATATATATATATATATAAATATATAACTAATAATAATAATAATTTGTTGATACCAATTTAATGTGACAATGATTTAATGTCAAGGCATTTTATGTCTATATTAAAAAAAAGGTTTTTGTAATATTCATATGTTACATACAATAAAATCTAGTTTTTTAGATTACATTCAAAGTTCCACTTTAACTATAGAGTCGTGAATGTGTGCTGTTATGTTAGTTATTTTTGTCGTTGATTGCTCATTGTTAGTGGGTATTGTTTGGAGTGTGTTTCATAGTTGCCTAGCTTATTTGTACTGTCATTGGCCTGGATCATAATGGAAGTGAGATAGCAAGGTCGAAATTGCTGGGTTTTTATCCACGCAGCTAAACCAAAGGAATGATAAAATGAAGTCAACAACTCCGAGCCCTACTTAAGTGACACATCCAAAGTATTATCGTCCCGGGAAGTCGTGTTTTTCATTGTTTCCGTCTTTAACTGGTGGTATTATTATGTTCAAAAACTCCGTAAGATTTTGAAGCTCTATGATATCCTATCTGATGCCATGTTAATACTTATTCCCAATTTTAAATAATACCGAATATTTTCATCTTGCAGAATATCAAGCTTAAGTAATAAGGCAAAAACCAATTCTTCCTTTTAATGTTAAATTCTGTTTCATTTATTTTTAATTTTTGGTCATGAAGTATCTTATGAGTAGCAATGTCCGGTTAATATCGACATATGAGGAGAGATGCTCTTCATGTATCGTCTAGTTTACAATGTTATTCTTTGGTCATGAAGTATCCTATGAGTAGCAATGTCTGGTTAATATCGACATGTGAGGAGTGAGGCTCTTTATGTTGTGTCGATTAGTTTACAGAGTTATTTTTTAGTCATGAAGTATATTATATCTTATGAATAGGAATGTTCGGTTTATATCGACATGTGAGGAGAGAGGCTCTTGTTGTGTCGACTTGTTTACAATGTTATTCTTTGGTCATGAAGTTTCTTATGAGTAGCAATGTCCGGTCAAATATCGACATGTGAGGAGAGATGCTCTTCATGTTGTGTCATCAAGTTTACAAAGTTATTCTTTGGTCATGAAGTTTGTTATGAGTAACAATGTCCGGTCAATATCGACATGTGAGGAGAGAGGCTCTTGTTGTGTCGACTAGTTAACAAAGTTATTCTTTGGTCATGAAGTATCTTATGAGTAGCAATTTCCGTTTAATATCGACATGTGAGGAGAGATGCTCTTCATTTTGTGTTGTCTAGTTTACAGAGTTATTTCTTGGTCTAGAAGTATCCTATGAGTAGCAATGTCCGGTTTATATCGATATGTGAGGAGAGAGGCTCTTGTTGTGTCGACTTGTTTACAATGTTATTCTTTGGTCATGAAGTTCCTTATGAGTAGCAATGTCAGGAATATCGACATGTGAGGAGAGAAGCTCTTTAAGATGTGATGTCTAGTCAACAAAGTTTTTTTTTGGCGTTTCTAATTAAACAGGTGAATTTTCTCGAAAGAAGAGGATATCTCTTATTTAAGTGGCGGAGGTAAATATTATAGAGAAATAAATTTTCTCGTGGCTTAGACTTCAATATAAGACTTTAAAAAGGACTTTAAACCTCGCTTGATCCTTCATCTAACTTCCTTCTTTAAAAATTTCCCTTTAAGCTATTCATTAATATTATATAAGTTTTTATACAATATAAAAAAATAAAATAAATAAAATATTATCATGGTTTTCCCTTTATCTACAATTTGCTTGACTGGTTCGAACAAATATTTAATGTTTATAATGTAATATTTATGTGATATTGAGACGACTTTAGAGTGTCTTGTAAAATCTAAATATATTATTAATTTTATTTTAGCACTAAATTTTGTGTAGCTACCTCCCACAAAACACTGAAATAAAGTGAAAAAATATTATTTCTCGAAAACGGTTCTGGCTATTTTGATAAAAAAATTCTAAACTGAAGTAAATACGAGTCTAACGATATGTACACATATATGTCGTTTTCAACAAACAGATGAAAATAAAATTGATTTTTTTTGATAATCGAAAATGTAAAATAAACAAATACTGGTTAACGCTTAGGAGACACTTGGATTTATGATCTTAGGAACTAACCACTAAGTTACATCCGAGTAACGATTTTCCTATTCATATAATCTAAATAAATTTATTTTAACGGGTATCTTAGGAACTAACCACTGAGTTACATCCGAGTGACGATTTCCAATTCATATAGGTAACTTCAATAATTTTATTTTAACGGGTATCTTAAGAACTAACCACTAAGTTACATCCGAGTAACGATTTTCCTATTCATATAATCTAAATAAATTTATTTTAACGGGTATCTTAGGAACTAACCACTGAGTTACATCCGAGTGACGATTTCCAATTCATATAGGTAACTTCAATAATTTTATTTTAACGGGTATCTTAAGAACTAACCACTAAGTTACATCCGAGTAACGATTTTCCTATTCATATAATCTAAATAAATTTATTTTAACGGGTATCTTAGGAACTAACCACTGAGTTACATCCGAGTGACGATTTCCAATTCATATAGGTAACTTCAATAATTTTATTTTAACGGGTATCTTAAGAACTAACCACTAAGTTACATCCGAGTAACGATTTTCCTATTCATATAATCTAAATAAATTTATTTTAACGGGTATCTTAGGAACTAACCACTGAGTTACATCCGAGTGACGATTTCCAATTCATATAGGTAACTTCAATAATTTTATTTTAACGGGTATCTTAAGAACTAACCACTAAGTTACATCCGAGTAACGATTTTCCTATTCATATAATCTAAATAAATTTATTTTAACGGGTATCTTAGGAACTAACCACTGAGTTACATCCGAGTGACGATTTCCAATTCATATAGGTAACTTCAATAATTTTATTTTAACGGGTATCTTAAGAACTAACCACTAAGTTACATCCGAGTAACGATTTTCCTATTCATATAATCTAAATAAATTTATTTTAACGGGTATCTTAGGAACTAACCACTGAGTTACATCCGAGTGACGATTTCCAATTCATATAGGTAACTTCAATAATTTTATTTTAACGGGTATCTTAAGAACTAACCACTAAGTTACATCCGAGTAACGATTTTCCTATTCATATAATCTAAATAAATTTATTTTAACGGGTATCTTAGGAACTAACCACTGAGTTACATCCGAGTGACGATTTCCAATTCATATAGGTAACTTCAATAATTTTATTTTAACGGGTATCTTAAGAACTAACCACTAAGTNAAATTGTACATTTTGAAAAACCAAATAAGGCAAAATGGTGGTAGCGGACTCGATTCAGCACTGCCACAAGTACAAAGTGGAGGGAGAAGGAGCTAACAGTGTTTCTGTCTGTTAACAAAAATTTTATTATTTCCAATTCATATAAGTAATCTCAATAATTTAATTTTAACGGGTAAATTTTAATTTTTGCAACCCGCTTCCAGAAATTCATCCATGGATTTCTAGATTTAGGCTCTATACATATATAGATCACTAAGCTACAACGACAATTCCACTCTCGCTCTATTCTTTGATAATAATGTGAGGAATTAAACTTCAAAATACAAAATGTCATAAACTTCAAATGTCTTAATTTATACAATCTTCAATGGCCCTCTTGTGCCGATGTTATTTCATTAAATATTGAGTGTATGCAATATAGTTTCATTCTAAGCCGACAATATTATTTTTTTTTTTTTTAAAAAAGTGAGAAATCAACAGCTTTATCAAATGACGAAAGAAGGGTCAAGTGATAATATTCTACCTCTGGAAAGTCGCATTTCCATGAAAAAACTGTATTTACTTGAGCGAGTGGATTCCCTACCGATAGACCAATCGCCAGAAAGGTCGATTTTTCTCCTAGACTATTTTATTTGTCTTGAAGAAAAATTAAATTTCAACTGAAAAGTTGGTCAAAGATATTTTTGAAAATTCAACCAAGACTACTATGCGCCGTACATGCCTTTTCCCAACGACAATCGGAAAATGAATGTTCCACTTGAGTAAAATGGATTTCTTATTCCGTCTTTTTTTCTCATATATTTATTTTCTCCTTCGTCTCACCTGCGTTTTATTTATTATTTTATTTTATAAATAGTTTTTATCCAAATGCCAATGTTAGTGTTATTCAAGGCATTTTATCATTTCTAAATGGTATCCTTTAAACTGTGCTTTAAAAGTAGATTGTAGTTATTTACGCAACAAGGGAGAGAATTATGTTTTCCGGCTTGAGGTTAAGTTTTCTCCTGAGGCAACGCCGGAGAAAACTTCATTAGCTCCCGAGGCCGTAAGGCCGAGGGAGATAACTGTAGTATTAGCTCTCGAGGCTTTCCGAGAGAGATAATCCCGAGAGTAGAAATACTTCGATCCATGTTGCGTATTAAATTTTATCTACGACGAGTGTACCATGGGTAATAGCTATTAAGTTTGTAAATATAAAAGTTTTACCTACAAATTCACGCAATTTAAACACCTTAAACTGATATTTAGTTACTTGATTTATTAAAATAACAATTCTTATACTAAATATATACGTTTTTAATTTAATTACGTTTAGTTTGTTTTTAATTTAAAGACTTTGTATGATAACCTAAAGTAACCTTCCCGAAAAAAAGTAAACAAAACTGCTAAAAAAACAACATAATACTTAAAATTTACCTAAAAAATACCTTTTAAGTTGGTATGACTGTTTTTTTACTCCCAAGGGAGGGAAGTAACACTTCCCTCTCCCTCCCTGTTATTAGCAATGTAAAGTCTACTTACAGTGCAAGTCGTAGATAAAAAAAATTCTTGAATATTTGGAAACAATCAGATAATCTGAAATATTCAATAATAGAAACATTTTCAGTGCTTACTAAAGGTCGACCAAGAAGTCATGGAAATCTGAGGAGTGCACTAGAGTCGTTGCTTTGGTGTCATATATTGTCGTTTTTTAATAAATAGACCACTGTCAAAAAACAGTGTTTCTGTCTGTTAACAAAAATTTTATTTTAGATAACATCTATATATTTTTCAAAAGGCGACACTGTACCTGATAATAAATCACTAATAATATACGATAATATGTTTATATTATTATTTATTGATTATACATTAGAATATTTTATAATAACACATACAGATTAGGTTTGTTCCAACCCCGTTATTTGTAGCGTCCTTTGCATTTGCATCATCCCGTGGATTTGTGGATCGTACAAAAATTGTTTAGGACTATATATTTTTCTTTTAAAGTTGTCTTTAGGGGTATTTTAATATAAAAAAGCTAAACCATTTTGCTTTGCTATTTTATTTTGGTAATATTTCGTCCACAATTTTAGACATTTTCAAACCTTCATCTGTCATTTAATTACTATGCAGTAACATGTCACATAAAACTCAAAAAACTAAATTAATTTAATTAGGGCTGTGAGTCATGATCAATCAGTGATGTCTGATTCATGATGTCTTTCATGACTCTGTTTAGGACAGTTGTGAAAATAATTCGTACTGCATAAAAACAAACAAAACAGGAAACCTAACAGATTGGAAACCTTCCCGTTGAAACCTTCCGTCAAATCGTTAGATTTGACATAACTGCGCATGTCATACAAACTAGAAATGGGTATTGTCTTAGCACCCGACTGTACTGACTTCGGCAATACTCGGAAGTTTCGACTTTAAACGAAGCTAAGCTTTCAGTTTCTCCCGTGATCACGACTTCTTGGTCGACCTTTATTATCTACAGTAAACATTTTTATTTCAAAAAATCTTTCTTGAGTGTCTTCAATTTTAATACAAATCGAAGTCTATTAAAGTTATTAGCTATTGAAGTTATTATTAATAATAAATATATAGATAATTAAACAAACATCACTTTTCATTTTACGTCGCAGTGCTAGTTTATACATCCGGATTAGGAGTTTAATTATTGACTTTTCATTAATTGAATCTGACAATTCTTTGAATTTTTAGATTTGACGCATTCGAGTAACTAGTTAATTTTATCGTTTTTCTAAATAGGCGTTTTCTAATACAAGGTACAGTCGACCCTTTTAAAATATAAGGTAGCGTGGTACTTGACAATTTGAAGACCTCCCTAAAAGTTTGAGGTGGTTAGCTAAGTACTTGTAGCGTATATGTATTAGTCTTTTGACGAGGAAAGACTTTTGAATAGGCTAAAATAATGCCGTTTGTATTTACATTATAAGCCCCCACTTTTAATTCCCGCAAAGTTTACTCATAGTTTTGGCTGAAATGGTAATTTATAGGCATTCATTTTAAGTAAAATATTAATAATATACATGAAAATGGCGCGATTACTTACCTGTCTTCCATATGGCATTTGCCATCTCTGACTTTGCAGTGTGTTTTGAAGTAATCGTAAATCTGCTGACATGCTTCGTCTTTTTGGCAGACTTGTAGGGCGTGAGTACACGTAGGCAATGCGTCTATAGGGTAGGGATCTTTTTCTGTAACAGAATACAAAGAGAGGAAATATCGTTAGAACTATTTGATAACAAAAAAATTGGTCAGGAGGTAGGACTAAATGGACAGGGTGGAAGTCGAAACTGATCTAGGAGGCTAATATAGATCTAGAGTCCGGTGCTCTTTACTGCAATCAACTAAGCTCCTAAGAGTACTTTAACGTTAGAGTTTATTCAGAGATAAAATCGTTTCTACTATATTTCTCTAATGGTGGGTTCGCAGCTAGCGGATCGACGCAAGTTGCGTCAGCTTATTTACTCACTAGTTTAAACGATCCGGGAGATATGAAGCAAAGTGCGATGGGCAGACACACCAATCACCTTCGGCATAAGGCTTTCTAGAATGATCTACGAAAACCTAAAAACACGTGGTTTAAAGATGTATTCGAATGATTTAAATGAAGAAGAGTCAAAGAAATCAATGACAGACAGTAACTTAAACTGTCAATGCATGTGCTTGGATTGAAATTTTGGTTTGATGCAAAGAATTTTGTAAAGGAGCAATCATGTTAGCAATCATTTGTTTAGCCTGAGGTCTACACTGCTTTCTTAGAATATTTTAGTCTTGGCTTCTCTGTTACAATTGCAAGCTTGAAGCTTGTATAGCAAACCAATAATTTTTTTAATTAAATCGACCAACGTTGTAGACTTTAAGCTAAAAGTTAAACGAATTTTCATAGGCATTTTGTAGACTTTAAGCTAAAAGTTAAACGAATTTTCATAGGCATTTTGTAGACTTTAAGCTAAAAGTTAAACGAATTTTCATAGGCATTTTGTAGACTTTAAGCTAAAAGTTAAACGAATTTTCATAGGCATTTTGTAGACTTTAAGCTAAAAGTTAAACGAATTTTCATAGGCATTTTGTAGACTTTAAGCTAAAAGTTAAACGAATTTTCATAGGCATTTTGTAGACTTTAAGCTAAAAGTTAAACGAATTTTCATAGGCATTTTGTAGACTTTAAGCTAAAAGTTAAACGAATTTTCATAGGCATTTTGTAGACTTTAAGCTAAAAGTTAAACGAATTTTCATAGGCATTTTGTAGACTTTAAGCTAAAAGTTAAACGAATTTTCATAGGCATTTTGTAGACTTTAAGCTAAAAGTTAAACGAATTTTCATAGGCATTTTGTAGACTTTAAGCTAAAAGTTAAACGAATTTTCATAGGCATTTTGTAGACTTTAAGCTAAAAGTTAAA
Source organism: Gerris buenoi (assembly GCA_001010745.2). Classification (NCBI taxonomy): domain Eukaryota; kingdom Metazoa; phylum Arthropoda; class Insecta; order Hemiptera; family Gerridae; genus Gerris; species Gerris buenoi. Next base: position 1,100,119 of record KZ651042.1, read on the forward strand.
CGAATTTTCATAGGCATTTTGTAGACTTTAAGCTAAAAGTTAAACGAATTTTCATAGGCATTTTGTAGACTTTAAGCTAAAAGTTAAACGAATTTTCATAGGCATTTTGTAGACTTTAAGCTAAAAGTTAAACGAATTTTCATAGGCATTTTGTAGACTTTAAGCTAAAAGTTAAACGAATTTTCATAGGCATTTTGTAGACTTTAAGCTAAAAGTTAAACGAATTTTCATAGGCATTTTGTAGACTTTAAGCTAAAAGTTAAACGAATTTTCATAGGCATTTTGTAGACTTTAAGCTAAAAGTTAAACGAATTTTCATAGGCATTTTGTAGACTTTAAGCTAAAAGTTAAACGAATTTTCATAGGCATTTTGTAGACTTTAAGCTAAAAGTTAAACGAATTTTCATAGGCATTTTGTAGACTTTAAGCTAAAAGTTAAACGAATTTTCATAGGCATTTTGTAGACTTTAAGCTAAAAGTTAAACGAATTTTCATAGGCATTTTGTAGACTTTAAGCTAAAAGTTAAACGAATTTTCATAGGCATTTTGTAGACTTTAAGCTAAAAGTTAAACGAATTTTCATAGGCATTTTGTAGACTTTAAGCTAAAAGTTAAACGAATTTTCATAGGCATTTTGTAGACTTTAAGCTAAAAGTTAAACGAATTTTCATAGGCATTTTGTAGACTTTAAGCTAAAAGTTAAACGAATTTTCATAGGCATTTTGTAGACTTTAAGCTAAAAGTTAAACGAATTTTCATAGGCATTTTGTAGACTTTAAGCTAAAAGTTAAACGAATTTTCATAGGCATTTTGTAGACTTTAAGCTAAAAGTTAAACGAATTTTCATAGGCATTTTGTAGACTTTAAGCTAAAAGTTAAACGAATTTTCATAGGCATTTTGTAGACTTTAAGCTAAAAGTTAAACGAANTTGGGGCACAAGTAGGGTAAGGGGTGGGGAGGTTGCACTTTGAAGCTTACAATACGCTTATGTATTGCTGTCTAAGCAAACCACACAAAATGAAGTAAGGACACAGTTCCGTAAAAAAAACAGGACAGATTAAATGTGAGCATAATATTATAATCGAAAGGGTGAAGATATATGCGAATATAGCTAACTTCGAATTTAGAATATTGCTGTTTTTTGGGTGTGGTGATATATGCGGGTGTAGCTAACTGTAGGTATTGGGTAAGTAACGAGACATCTTGCTGCTCTTTTTCTTTGAATGCAAGTAAATATCGTAGGACCTTAGACCTTAGGCATCGTGTGGCTCTTTTTGTATTTACACTACTCCACCAGTCTTTTTTTATAATTTTTTTTTTTTATAACTAGATATAATTAAGGTATAGTTCGTGATAGATCAAGAGTAATAAGAAGGTAAGGTTATCGAGATGCTGTCATTTGACAGCATCTCGCTAACCCTACCTTCTTATAACTAGATATCTTACAGCTTCTGACATCATAGAACATTTTTGGTCTCGTGAGTGTATTCTCAACAATTTGGCGATCGCCCGTGCCTTCAAAATTACTCATCTAGTTTTTAATAAAATTAAAATGGTAGAACATAATTTGCCTGTTGTTGGTCCCGTTCAATTACAATTTACTGCAGCCATTTTATTTCTCTTATTCATGCACACAAAACTACTTTTATTGACCCCTATATCCTTAACATTACCCACCCAAGATTCCAATGAACTTTGGATAGCTTATCAAAAATATCCTATTGATGATTCCAAATTTGAACTGTTTAATAAGAACAACCTTTTTTCTTTAAAGATAATTATGAGGAAACAAAACTGAACGAANTTGTAGACTTTAAGCTAAAAGTTAAACGAATTTTCATAGGCATTTTGTAGACTTTAAGCTAAAAGTTAAACGAATTTTCATAGGCAATATGAAACGAGTATAGTTATATATATCAGAATACTAATAAGTGTGTGATATTTTGCTTTTAAAAATCTAAAAAACAGGGACAAAATAAAGAGAAGAAACGATAGTTGTTTTCATAAATTGTACATTTTGAAAAACCAAATAAGGCAAAATGGTGGTAGCGGACTCGATTCAGCACTGCCACAAGTACAAAGTGGAGGGAGAAGGAGCTATTAATCACGTTCCAAATACACAGAAAATTCTCATTAACATTTTTTTAAATCTTATCTTAGAGCTATTAATCACGGGAGCGCCTTAAACCAAAATATTTCACTTGTGTTTCGGAAGATTATTTAATATATTCAGTGATGATCTTAAATGAAGAGTTATGGCCAAGAGTGGATATTAAAGGATCTATTTACATTTATCCAACTGTTTACATAAATGCAACGTGCTATTTACATAAATATACACAATTTTTCAATAAATGCGCTGGATATTCATTACTTACATTAAATGAAAGACTTTCTTTCGTTATTAAAAATTTAAGATATCTTTGCAGATAATCTTTACTTCTTCAAACAATCTCCAATTAAATGTATGCATTTTCCAAATAGATGGCCATCTATCTTGAAGCACTAACAGCAAAAATCGAAAAATGTCTCAAAATCTTGGGTCGATAAAAAATGGTATGTGCCAAAAAATTGATTTATCCACACCTCAAACAGAAAATGTACCAAGTTAGACATGGAAGAAATACAGTAAACTTGAGATCGACAATATTTCCGCTTCTTTCTTATCCGTTTTTGTAGAGTTATTGTAAGCACATCCTTAGATTATTTGTATGTCTTTTTACAATAGCTACGACGAGAACGACAAACACATTTCGAGAGGAATTTTCTCCGAAGACGTTTTTCTTTTGTTAACACACCTCTCAGGCGACGAAGATCAAATTGATTTATCAGATTTAGAAGAAAATATATTTTTATAAGTATAAAGGTTCCTTCTAATATATATATATATATATATATATATATTTGAAACTGGAAAGATATGCTGAAATGAAGAAATTCCATATCTTAATTTATTGTTAATTTACTTTTTTTCGATAATATAATATTTATGTCACTTGTAATTAATGTTACGTTGTTGCTCTAGTTATTATGTATACTGCGAAAAAGCAACTCATTTGTATAAAACCTNTGTCTAAGCAAACCACACAAAATGAAGAGAGGACACAGTTCCGTAAAAAAAACAGGACAGATTAAATGTGAGCATAATATTATAATCGAAAGGGTGAAGATATATGCGAATATAGCTAACTTCGAATTTAGAATATTGCTGTTTTTTGGGTGTGGTGATATATGCGGGTGTAGCTAACTGTAGGTATTGGGTAAGTAACGAGACATCTTGCTGCTCTTTTTCTTTGAATGCAAGTAAATATCGTAGGACCTTAGACCTTAGGCATCGTGTGGCTCTTTTTGTATTTACACTACTCCACCAGTCTTTTTTTATAATTTTTTTTTTTTATAACTAGATATAATTAAGGTATAGTTCGTGATAGATCAAGAGTAATAAGAAGGTAAGGTTATCGAGATGCTGTCATTTGACAGCATCTCGCTAACCCTACCTTCTTATAACTAGATATCTTACAGCTTCTGACATCATAGAACATTTTTGGTCTCGTGAGTGTATTCTCAACAATTTGGCGATCGCCCGTGCCTTCAAAATTACTCATCTAGTTTTTAATAAAATTAAAATGGTAGAACATAATTTGCCTGTTGTTGGTCCCGTTCAATTACAATTTACTGCAGCCATTTTATTTCTCTTATTCATGCACACAAAACTACTTTTATTGACCCCTATATCCTTAACATTACCCACCCAAGATTCCAATGAACTTTGGATAGCTTATCAAAAATATCCTATTGATGATTCCAAATTTGAACTGTTTAATAAGAACAACCTTTTTTCTTTAAAGATAATTATGAGGAAACAAAACTGAACGAAGACCAAGGTGAAACTTTGTCTTCTTTTGTCCTTGAATGTATAATTTGAACCATCATATGAGACAATTATGATTTCAAAGAAATTAAAATGAACCAGAAATTTAAAAGTGAAGTAAGAAATTAAGGAACCAAAGAATTTTTACTGGTATTATAGAATATACATTTATAAAATATTTAATGATATTACTAATTTATAAAATCATCTAGAGTTTAATAAGATCCTAGTTTTTGTTTTTTATTATCCTATTAAAAATATTTTAACATTAATTTTTATTCAGAAGAACGAACATCACTAATATGAATGTTTGATACTTCTATCGACAACATGCAGAAATCAAGCTCTACCTTTGATTTATCAATTTATTTTGACGGATTCGTTTTGTAGCAAAATAGAAGATACTGCTGGAATCGGAGGACATTTACTCGGTGTCACTTAAGTGGATTCCTCATTCATTTAAAATGAATTATTGTTGATTCAACAACAAACTCGCTTAGATTATACTTGACAGTAGAAATAGAAAAAAAAAATAAGTGGCATTGGGAGTTAACTAGGGAAAAACAAATTTAGGAAAGGTTAGATTGCTAATGCTCTAGGGATGAGGCCAGAAGGGACCTTGTTACCGCTACAAACTGTATACAGTATACACAAACACATACCGGGGGGGAAAAAACCAATTAAAAACCCAAACAAACTTCATTTTTTAACAGTGCGAGCCTGGAAAAACTTTACAATTACTCTAAAATTCATTTAACTCAACCCTTTTGGAAACCCTTTTTTTATGGCTAAGTGATGAGGAGAGTAGAAAACATTCAATATTTCCAAGACATTACAAAGAGAGTAAGTGTCAACGTCAGAGAGAGAGAAAACAAACAAACAACAATATTATTATATTTATTTATTTTTTGGAAAAATAAACAGAATATACAATGGTTAAATTCGAAAAGAGCAAAGTATTACTGGAGAGGAACTGGCTCATTTTTAAAGCCAGGGAACCTCAACCAAGGCGGGTAGTACAAATTAAGTGAACTGTATATAATTTAAGAGATGTGATTAACAAAACATAAGAGAAAAAAGTGGTGAAAATAATAATAAATAAGGTGAGTTTGATGTTATTTGGTCAGAAGTCTACCATTGCGGGTTCTCAGCGGTAGCGGTATGAGGCAGCATGAGATAGTGTAGATACAGCGAACGAGGGCAGTTTTCTATTTTCTAGTATTAGAACTCCGTATATCGGTATCTCATATACTGTTATGATTATCTTTAGTGGTTGCGGTTGCTGTAAGTAACTTAGTGGTGTCACAATAAAGTGGTATATACTGCACAGATAGTGAAGGATGTAAAGGTTAAGTTTTATTTGGCTGTAAACAATCTGCATTGTTTAGGCAGATTGTACGCACACACTTAAATAAGTATGTGCGCACATACTCATTTGTTGCCTTTAACTAAACTCACTCTTTTCCACCACTGTAAATTAGTTAAGTAAATATATAAAACATTAGTAAATTAATCAATAACATTATCTCCTTTTATAGTCACAGTTAAAAAAAAAAATGTATGATATTTCTTGCGGGATTGCATTATCAAGAATGTATAGCAACAGTGTTTTCTCGAATGGAAATATTCTTGCGATGTTGTGTTAAGAGCATTTATGATAAACCCTTTTAAAAAAACAAACAATAAGTCGGATTTGATTGCTTCTATTTTAGGTATTATTCCTCGAAAAATAACCAAAATGCTTCTCTAACGATGTGAAATAACTTTTTATTAGCTTTTTTTCTGCGATGATTTGTAGTGCGTGTGTTAAGTTACGATTTGTAGTACTTTGCGTTAAATACGCTTTAATTTGTGTTTGTTTAGCTCTTTAGACAAGTACCCCGATGGTGGTAGAGACATGGGATGAATTAGCATCAAGTTTGTACTTTCTCAATTTGCTCATGTGAAAACAAGATTAAAAGTCATTAAAGATTTAGTCCACTGTCAGAAGCTCTTATCTAGTATATCTTTTCACATTGTCCACTAGAGCTTTAACGCATTTCTAGCTTTCCATAGATCATGCCAATTTGTAATAGTTGATGGGCTCTGGCTTAACCCTTCTCACTAGTCCTTGTCAAAAACATTGTCTCATTGTGAGCTTGTCTTATTTATATTTTACAATTGATACGTGTTCAATTTCGTGAATTTAACTTTGCTCTTTTTCCACCTTTCTTAATTTATATTTTTACATATTCCCCATCAATCAGACAAAACATTTGGTTCAACGCATTCTCTTAGGAAACAAATCCGGTTTTATTGCGGTAAAATAAGAATGATGTGTTTTCCTCTCGAGGGTCGGATTCTAAGACGCGACCCTTATTGGAAAGATTCTAGAAAGTAAGCGAGCTGGAAGCAGGAAAGTCATCAATTTTACATGGCTTGGCTCAGAACCAAAATGTCATTTGAAGCGGTGAGATCACGGACGGAGTAAGAGCCTTGTGGAAATCCCTTATCATTTCAAACCAACTCTCGCGGTTTCCTTCTAGATTGCAATAAAAAAAAAGAATTTATTTTAATGTACAATAAAGGCTTAGAGTTAGTAATATCCAATATTTTCATTTCTTTAGGAAGACAAGAAAGTTTATATTTCTTAGTTTTTAGTGATAACTCTAAATGCTCTCTTCTTTACGAAACATTATTTAATGTACTAACTTTATGGTGATAGCATAGTAGAATAAGTATATGTTAGTAATGACAATTACAATAGATCCAATCAAATTATTACACAAATCCTTAAATTTTGGCAAAACTTTATCGGTGAAACAAATTGTCAAAAAAATCGGTGTAGATTTTTTTTAGCGAGTGCTTCCGCTTAAATAGGGTGTTGAAAATTTTTAACATCCCAAATTGAGAACAAACTTTTTCAAGCCCCTTCCCCCTTAGAAGTCAAAATTCAAAATTGTTTCTGATTACAGTTTTCCAAATAACTTGTACTAAATAAGCCTAACAGGTTTCATCCCTCTACCCATTCGGGAATTGGCTGAATTAGTGATAAGTACAGAAATATGAATATAGCAATATTAATGTCAACGGAGATTGCAAATAATGTCCTGAACGGATTGAGTCCATCGGTCTTTATGTACTTAAAATTTATTTAGGTTATTTTTATAGGTTGATAAAGTAAGAGTATTCTTTCGAGTGGTAAGTATAAAGAAGTAACATTTGCATTCTCGTTACAACTGTACTATATTGTCATTCTTACTTCTTCAAAACCTTTTTCGAAAATGTAATACAAAATCGATTTTCGTTTCTATACCCAAAACCACTTAAATTACGTCTATAAGAATAAATCGATTGTCGTACTGCTGTCTTTATCATTTTCCAAGTTAGCAAGAATCATAAAACGGAACATTGTTCTATTACTCACAAGATTCTTCTAACGATAATTTTTTCTCATCCACACTTAAATCCCAACGCTAGGTCAATTTTGTCATCGAGATACAGCGGTCTTAATCAGGTTTTAAGTTTTAAACGTGCAATAGCCGTGGAATCCCCAATTTCGGCTCCGTCGTAACCACTATTCACAAAGAAAAAAAATACTTAGTTTCATGTGAACGGTTATTGCTTATTTTGATTGTGTGTGAGACAGGTTGGGAATTTTCTCTTACTTTCCTATGTACAACACTAGTGATACCTAAAACCACTCGACCAATCTTCGACGCCATTACATTCAATGTAGTTCACCTTTATTTTCCGCATATTGTAACGGAGGAGCCAAGTCTAGAATAGTCTAGGAAGGCAGTGTAGTGTTTGTTGTGAATAGTTTGTGGCTGTATACAAGTGTGGCTGTATGTGTCAAGTGTGGGGTGTTAGAGTAATTCACACTTGAGGTGTGAAGGAGTGTAAATATGTGTCTTGAAGATTAGGGTCTTTCTCCATTCTCCTACATTTGTCGGAGCTTGTATTTAATCATGAGTTTGATTACATATTATATATAATTCTTGTAGATAAATGTGATCCCTAAATATGTTTTCTATTATCCTGCGGTTGTGGGTCAATAGAGATTAAAAAATATTCCTGATTTCTCTTCTATCTCATTTTGCTATATTTCGACCCTATATGGTCATTCTCAAGCATCAACAATTATGATCAACATATAACATATATACATACTTTTAATACAAATGAACACAAATTTAAAACAAAGATAAAGGTATGTGGGAAAAAAGTTATTTACCTGAATACTAACTTAATCTATAGTCTGTTTTTTTTTTTTTTTTTTTTTTTTTTTAATATAATACCAGAACAGTCAAATTATTATTAGGAATACATAAATTCATTATCACATAATTTATTATCAGTGTTACACACTGCTTGTCCAAAACGTTCGTCCAAAACGTTAGGTCGAGTTCTGAACGTTCTTACAACTATAATGTCTTATATTAGATTATATACATTTATTTATTAAATAATTACATTTTTTTCAGTTTACATTTTTTTTAAGTTAAGGGTAAGGTGAAAGCAGTTTACCAAGGATAGGGTTAATGATAAGGTTAGTGGGAGTTTTCTATACTTGGGTATCAGTCAATGATGTTGCAGATTGTTATTGGTAGGTTGATATTGGTGCAGGGAGGGTCTTGCACTCCCTGAATTTCATGTGAGAGGTCAAACCTCGATTGTATGTCTCATTTGCGGGAGGATACAGTAGTGTTGATGCGATGATCACCCATAATTTTTGTCACTAGTGATGTAAATGCCTTCCTAGAATATTCTAGACATGGCTTCCCCATTACAATATATCGCTTTCCCTCGACTACAATCAAATCTTTTGCAAGGTAAATACTTGTCTACCATAATAATATATAACATGTGTTTTAAGTTATCGGGTGATTTTAGCATACGACGGATTTTTTTTTTTATATTTGATACAAAATGAATGTATTCTAATCTTGTATATCACCCGAAGGAAGAATAAAGTCGAAGCGGAAATCGTAAATAAGTTCCCGGGGGTGCAATTGTATTAGATTTATACCCTGCATTTAGACTGGATGCGACCTGCTGTAAAAACATGTTTAAGGTAAATTCCGTGCCAGACCTTAATGGGCCTCTTTTTTTAACTTTAAAGCTATCACAAAGGAAAAATCCTCCTTTAGCATCTACAGTAAATTATCGAACCACGTTAAAAATAAAAATTACACGTTTTAACAAAAAATCCCTGTTGAAATATTTGTGATTAATTTCAAACTCAGTTAAGATGTAACCGAAATGATTTGTAACACACACATATAATTTTCAACTATACTTGTATACTTTCTGTTGTTCATTATTGTTGAGAGAATGTAGGCATACAGTGAACTCCAAGATGAGATTATATTAATTGAAATAAGTTACTTTATCGTTCTACTAGAGAAGTGAGTAGAAGAAAGTAGTTTCACGATGAAAATAACTTATTTCTTAAAGAAAAAAAAAAATTCACTTTAGTTAAAGTAATTGCTTTTATCTCCTTAACAAACTGTCTTTTTATCTCATTTAATACTTGCTAAAGAGCTTATAGGCTATTAAGAAAAAATAAAGTGCAATTTATCAGTTGAATAAACTTTTCAATTACATCAGTAGATATGATTTTTTGCTTGTTTCCCGGCGGTAATAACATATATAAAAATAAACTCGTGGAGGACTATATAATAAGTAATGATGTAAACACGAGAAATAAAATGTCTGTTTATTTATTTATGCGGGTAAATTATACGTTTTAACGGTTTAGGTAAAAGGGCAGTGGAGTTGATGAAAGAGTAAATAGGTTTTCTCGGAACAGGGTCTAGAGGTAAGGGCATCTAATCCTTTGTAAGAGGCTTATCTTCTCTCGTAGTACGAGTACATTCTACTACGTTGTCATTTAGGAGGCTAACTGCAGTCTAAGCTTGCTTAGACCCGAAGGGCTCAACTCCAACCGCTCTCTTAGTAACCCCTTCCAACGTGCCTGTCCTCAAATAAGGGATGACACTTACGTAAAATGGTAAACAACATTTGTTAAGTTGGAATTCCCTTGAGAACCAAACTGGAACTAGGAAAGAGACACGAATAAACGAGGCACGATAACAAGACCTGCATTCCCACCGTGTTTCCCTTTTTAGCTTCAAAACCAAGTCAGAAGCTATAAAAGAAATGCCTAAGACATGACTCAAGGCCACCATGTTGGTTCAACAAAGTCAGAATTAGAAATATAAGGGCACTTTGACACAGGGACGCACGCACCACCAATGCTGCTCGAAAGCCGCACCAACGTCACCACCAACTTTGTTGCCTACAAACAACTCAGTATATTATATTTTTACTTTACCTTCTCCCTTGGTATATAGGAAAAGTATTCGTTTTCACCCACCAAACCGAGATTTTATCGGAATTATCCGTGTTTGGTTTTTGTGAACAAGCTTTGTGAACTCTTCATTTCAGAGACTTAAGCTTTGAAAAGTTTTTGTCACACAAGAGAATCTCTTATTTTATGAAAAGTGTATGGTTTTGAAAATTCCACACTAAACATTTTAAAGATAGCTGCCAATATGGCGGAAATTAAAAAAAGTTTTTGTCAGCACGACAAGTCATACATCATTTCAAAGTTATTTACGAGAAGGCTAAGGATAAATAACTATTAAAATTTCACATTAAATGCTTTCACATGGCGGACTGCTTAGGAAAAAGTTTTAGCTAGCATGACATGTTATGCATCGTTTTAATGGTATTTATGAGTGTAAAAATAGTAAATGACACTTAAAATTTCATATTACATGTTTTCAAGATGGTAACCAATAAAAAGAACAACTAAAAAAAAAATGGTTTTAATCGGCATGGCATGTTATAACGGTGTATACACCGTGAAAAAGGTCATTAAAAATAAGGGAAGAATTTTTTTACTATTAAAATATTCAACTTAATATTTTCAAGATGGTGGCCAATATGATGGACGACTAAAGAAAAGTTTTAGTCAACATATGATTTACAAATTGTTATACAAATAGGTAAGTGAAGCTAGATTGCAACAACTTTTAAATAAAGATTTTCTACAATACAATGAAAATGTAATAGGTTCCAGCTGTCAAGACAGGTGAAAAAAAACTTAGAAAACTGTATACATCAAAACTTTGATTAACATTGAATCCGAACCAGTTAACACTAATACGGCTTTAAATAACATTAATATTAATGACCAAGGCATTATTGTCTCAAAAGTAAATAATGATGATTTTATTAATACACCTTCTACATCCTCTGGTTCCAGTTCTAGTTCTAGGGATGTACTCAATAACTTACAATCTGTATGAGATACTTGTAGATTGTCTTTCAAAAATGGACGTATTCTAAGGATCCGCATTATCATAAAACACCCTTTAGAAGCTAATTCTGCCAAAAAACTGTATTCTTTCAAAGCAAAAACACTCCGAGGAAAAATCCATTGACACCTATGACAACAAATTTAAAACCATTTAAATTCAAGATATAACTTTCAACCCGAAATTCTTGAAAACAAAGGACTTAGTTAAATTCCTGTGTGTTACCTAGTAGAGATTAACCGGAACAGTTCTTATTTAGGTAAAAGCACCTCTTAACGATATCATGAGTTACGTAAAGATAATAAAGCTACTATGGAGGAACAGGACATATCTTATCCACAAAAAAGTAACAAATCTGATAGAGAACGACATCATGAACAATATTAATATCACGAAGTTGCACAATATTATTACTATTACGAAAAAAGGTTGTCCAGAGTATCATGGTAGCTGATAAACCTAAGCAGTGTCCAGTTAACATAACAGGTATCGAGTTGCATTATAAAACTATTTTTGAAAAAGACAATGATAAGTGTAGAGAACATATAAACAGACAGTTACTCAAGAAAATATACATAGTTCATATTAATCTAAAATGTATCCATAATGCTATTAAGTCGACTTTGTTAGATACCACGCCAAGCCCTGACGGCGACCTCATTCGTACTATAAGACACCTCGAAGTTGCTCATATAATTAATTCCATAATTGAAATATTTCTTAAATACTGTTACCTACTAGAGATTAACCGGAACAGTTCTTATTTAGGTAAAAGTAACGGCCTATCGTCATGGTGACCAATCACAATGTGCTTTATCATACGACGCATTATAGAAAAAAGTTCTTTATCCTGAACTTCGGCAGAAAGTAATATTCTACTTATGTCAAAGAGGCTTTGTGAAAGGTTTAGCAAGCTCCAACATTAGCTGTAGGCTGATCAACGCTGTATCAAAAGATGCTAAAACTAATAAAAAAAGACGCTGCGGTGGTTTTTTTTTTGTTACTGGTGCTTTCAATAATGTACGTCACCTTCATCAAATCAAGTCTCTACGATCTACAGGACATCTAAAAATCTTGTAAAATGTAAGAAGCTATATTGTTTCAAAACCAGATTATGATTTGATCTGGTAACCATGAAACTTCACCTATATCTGTCAAAAGAGGAGTACCTCAGGGCAGACGACTTTTCGCGACGCTTGTTACCTGGCGATTGACTACATTTATATAGAGACTTTTGCTACCCACAGCCCACAGATTTACCTAGAAGTACGGATATGATTTAAATCAAAACCAAGAGAAGATTTGCTTTTGGGTTTAGCTGATGGTCAGGCTGTTACCGCTTCAAGCGTAATTGCAGCAGTGAGGGTAATCAATAGTATCGTAAATTCAGAGAGATAGGTATTTTTATAAATCCATCAAAAAGCACTTGTGTCCTAATCTCTATAGGTGAACATTACAGTAATAAGTTAATTCTTTAAGATGATAGCTACATAACAACCAACAGTGAAAATAAAGTAATCAAATATTTAGAGTGTAGTTTCCCAGGAGAAATGGTCTGTAATGAAACTGCTTTTATAAAGCTTAGTGATTACATGAATAAGTTAGTATCATAGAACTTACACCAGACCAGAGGCTTAACATTTTAAATCAATACATTTTCCTACCTTAACTTACCCTTTACAAACAGCACTACTGCCCAAACTTAGTCCTACTTTTCTTGAAGGTGTTGATGTTATCATACGGGAGGTGTACTAAAGCCATAGTTAGTCGGCCTGCAAATTCATCCACAACAATGCTCTGTGCGCCTCGCCGATAGAGACGCCTCGGTATTCTTAGATGTTTGTGGGAAACTCTTTTGCTGAACTTAAGCATTCTTCAAAAATTGAGAATTGCGAAAGAGTTGCAGTTGCTGAGTATACTCAATTATGTTCCCGATTGTGCTGACCGTCTCAGACTCGAATTTCAGACTCTTGGAGATCAGCATAAATCTAATTAATTTATAAACAATAGACAGACACTTACGGGATACGAATGGACCAATGCAATGAAATTGAATATAAATCGTGCACCGCTTAACTTTTGTTCTCTTGGCCAGTGTACAGGAGAGTTAGGACCCATCTACCGCAAAAGCAGTAGAGAGACGAAACAAGTGCTTGGTAATTGTCCAAATAATCTACTCCTTGTAACACGCCGTCACCATAACATCAAACACAAGAACATTGAGTTGATGAAGATGAAAGGTTTTACTTGCTGCGAGGAAGTTCATAGTATTAATTCGGATGATTTCACCAGGTAAGACATTATTGCTTTTAAGGAGAATAGTAAAGAAACATTACTAATTGACCCGACAGTGAGATACAAAAGTAATGACCTAAAGCAAGACGAGATGGTGCATCAAAAGGGAAAGAGAATTTATGACAAATGTCTCAGTTATCACCAAGAAAAGTTTCTGGGAAAGCATGGTCATCATTTTGACATCTGTGAAAAAAATTATTAATTTTTAATAAGTCTCAAAACAACGGCCCGTGAGACGTTTTTAATTGGCCCGCCGTGCCACGAAAGAAGTTAGAAAAGGAACCTAAACAATGCAAAGTTATAATTTCTTCTAAATTATATGCCATTTCAAACATTAAAAAAGATCAGAACGAGGCATATACGTTTTTTGGCCATAATGGGCATGGTGTATGGGCTATTTATTCCTATTCCCTAATATTGTGAAGTCCGATAGCTGAATGTTGCTTAGTTTTTATCCACCCCACCATGGACCATCTTATCCAGATTTAAACACTTTTATTGGAACGAAGTTCCAATAAAAAGAGCAGAGCAACGAAGAGCTAGCTCACATGCATTTTGCCAGTCAAATGCAATATGAGTAAGTATCCGCCCGGGAAATATTTTTCTTCGTCTCCGTAAAAATCCTTCCGTGTACGTTTGCTCAGACACTTGTATGACAATCTAATCGATGCCGTTCGCGTCCGCCCGGACACTTGTACTGATCCTGTATCCAGAGCCTAGTTCCAGTCCCCCCCCCCCCCTAAACGTCTGCCCGGTTAATTGTAAACCGACTCTAACACATGTTAGAGTCATCTGTTATCTGTTATTATTCAAATTGATAATAAACCCCCTTTTTTATCCAAGGTGCTTGGTCTATCTTTGTGTTCTTTTATTGTTATTTTTTATCCATCTACCTATCTTTTTTCTTTTCATCAAATTAGAGGGATTTTTGTGGTCACTTTGAATCCGAAGCTACAAAAACCCCCCAACTCTACAACCATTGCTTTGCTTATGTCTGTCGTTGAAATGTATAACATTCAAACCATCTAATATGCGGCACGATTCCTTTTGATTTGAATTATATATAGAATAGAAAAATTTTGATTGGAGTGACGTTTCGAGAATTTAGAAAGGAATAGTCCTCAAAGCCACAATGCTTGCAAACGTGTCAGACCGCATTCGTTAAACCACATGCAAGTCGATTGGAGTTATGAAGTCAGAGTAACCTACTGTCGCTGCAAGGACTTTAATGAAATCATTAACACCTCAACTAAGGGTTATTTAATTAAGGACGCTGACTGAGCTCTTACTAGATCATTAGTCCGAAACTATCAGCACGTCTAACTTAGAACACATGCACTTCATTAACAGATAACCTAATACGGCTGTTAGTTGTAGCACGAATCATCAATAATTAATGGTTTATTAATTATTTATGGTGAAAAACGAGTTATGAAGTAAATATGGATACTCTTGCGAAGGTGATCTAGTGTTTAAAGTAAATAATTAGTTAGGATGAGGTTAAAACAACGAGGTCCAAATTTGAGAGTTACGAAAGGTCTCGAGTGGGAGTTGTGATCTATTCTCGGACCTCTCTTTCATATTGTTCAGTGCTCTACTCGCAATCTCTAAGACCTATCCTTCTCCGCTTCTCGACCCCGGCGGTTTTCACGAAAAGGCGCGCTTCTCATTTTCTAGACCCCGAGTTGCTTATCGGAGAAGCTAACTTTAATAATAACCCGTTGTATCGCTACGGAAATTTATCACCGACTTGGCCCGAAACTAAGCGGTCATATTTCATCGGAAGAAAAACTCGATGCTTAATTTAATATCGAACTGCAGAGGATTTAATCATTAGGTCCTGTCAGAACAACTTAGCGACTGCAACAACTCGTCGGACCGTAATAAAATTACGAACCGAATCCGGGCAACGATAAATTTGCCGGAACAGGCCACAAAAAACTAATTTACATAAGTTATAACCCTGCTTAGCGAGGAGCCAGTTGGGGAGAGAACCTAGTGAGGAATATGTATTTTAATAACTCGTATAAATTAAAGGCTACTTGTTTCTCAAAATTTATAGTTTAATGTTTTTTTTTTATTTGAAGATTAAAATTCCGTGTTTTACCCTATGGTGGCCCTAAATCAGTGCAAAAATATCTCTATAAAAATTATTTGGAATAATAGCTAAAAATACCGTGTACAGAGGGGACATAACATGATAATGTTCAATTAAATTAATATTCAGAAACATATGTATTCCCTTCTTGTAAATATTTCTTCATAATCATATTTCTACCTGAACTTAATCTAAAACTAAATTTTTATTAGATTACTTAATGCGAGACCTCGAGCCTCCTGTTTAAAGGTTTTCCTTCTTGGAGGCTCTTGATTCTCCAAACATATGTATATTTCAAGTATCTGTGTTATGCATATTAATTAATTAGTATATGAATTATGTATATTTATTGATTATATTTCTTTTTTGTAATATTATGTTATGTAATAAATTTCGACTCTTTCTTGCTATAAGGCCATCCTCACTCCTCAGTCATACTTTATTATTTCTATATAATAAAGAACACAGCTCATTAACATTAATTTCTTAATCAAGCAGCAAGACATTTAAAGAAAACAATATTTTNTGGGAGTTAAATTAGAAAAAAAAGAAAAAAACAAACAAACAAATTTGATTACCCTGTTTTAATAATAAAAGATAATTATTACAATAATATGACGATGAGCTCATAAATATAAATTATTAGGTTAACCAAAATAAAGAAAGGTATTAATTAAGATCTAGATCTAGTTTTTAAAGATTTAACAATAGATTTAAAATATGATGAGAATTATAATAAAAAAGATTGATCGGAAAGTTTGAAAAGTAATTTAAAGGTTAAGTTAAAAAAGATAAGTTAAAAATTAATGATCAGCTGATAAAACAAAATAAAAGATTGACTATAGTCTTGGTAGATTGAATGATTTGATGAGTAGATCGATGATAGAAGTGATAGATAATATTCAATACATACAAGAGCAAAATGTATTAGATGGATGGGATCCCAAAGGTGTAGTAGGTCTGTACCTGGCCAGGGCTTAAGCAAGACTGAATATTTTAAGTTGAAGAAGAACTTATTTCACAGTCGACAATTAGATTATTGAGTTTCTGATAGCAAGGTGTAGATGTCTTGTGGCAGATGTCGATAATTAGATTATCTTTGTAAAAATTAACTAGAAGAAGCAGACTGGGGCTAGAGGGGGTAGGATGATTTAATTAACTGCGAGCACATCCGGTCTAACAGTCTTCCTCGATCCAAGCTTGATTTAATTTAATTTATCATCCCAAACATATTGTCCTAAATCCATTTTCAGTATGGTGACTAGTTGAAAGTGTAAAAGATGGTGAAGTCCATATTGTTGTAAATGATGCGGTCTTTGGTAGTGGTTGATGTGGTCTTCTAGGATTCTGAAGTGAAAATGGCCAAAAGGTTGCCATGGTGAAGCCCAGGGATAAACTCTAATTAGGTTTTCAGTGCGACAACTTCACAAAGGGTTTAGTTGAATCCTAGGTGCAAGCTTTCTTCAGACAAATAAAACTTGTAGCTTGAGAACGGAAGATTAGAACTAGTATATTAATTTATTCCTCGTAATAATTGGAGATAAGGAAATATTTATTATAGACAGGAAGATAAAAATAAGAGAAAATTAATAAAATAAATTAAAGTGAATAAACTCTTAGATATGTTTGAGAATGAAAAGATAAGATAAGGCACAGCTTTCCTATGCCCTAATGTAAACATAAATAACAATATTTTCTTTATAGAGGATAAAACAGCAATGAACAAACTAATGCAAGGTAGATAAATAGAAGATAGAAGAAAATTTCCCAAAAATGTATTAAAGATGTTGCGTAAAAGAAGAAAACTAAAGCGGGAAGGAAAATAATGCAATGAATTATCTAAAATAATAAGTTTCAATCAAATTATAATTATTAAACAAAGGGAGACAAACAGAGAAAATAGACTCCAGCGTCGGGACTCAAACCACGGGCCTCTATATTTCCAGTATAGTGCTCTGACCAACTAAGCTACACTGAAGAATAATTTCCTCTGTCAGTAATGATACCTAGTCCCGAATTAAGCTTTCAATTTTCACAAGTCTAGGAGTCAACATTTACGAAAATAGAACTAGACCGAGAAATATCGCTTATAATGATAAAGGTACCCATATAGTACCTGTACCTTGTGCAATTATTTAGACATTTCATTTTTATGTTTTAGATAGTATTCATATTCATACTACGGAAAGTTTAAGTTTTAATTTTAACCAAATTATAATTATTATTAACAAAGGGAAAAAATATAGAAAAAAAAGAAAAAAATAGACTCCAACACCGGGACTCAAACCACGGGCTCCTAAATTTCCAGTATAGTGCTGAGACCAATACAAAATAATAAGGTATGACATCAAACAAGTAAGGCGCGTTTCACGTAAGAATACGTGAGGCGATGATCCGTACAGGTTTCGCTACGGTTAAGTTAAAATTATTTAGTGTAAAATTTTAATAGTTGCGTATTCTTTTTCTAAACTTCAAGACCTTTAAATTGATCTATAACATATCGTGGTCACTAAAAACTTTTTTTAATCGCCCGCCATATTGGCCTACATTTTGAAAATATTAAGTGTGAAAACTCAAAAAAAAAAGTGCACAGTTCTCAAATGCCGAGATGCACCTGTGTGCCGAATTTCATTTTCCTCACTATAGTAGTTTATGAATTGAAACAAGCTAACGGACAGACAGACAGAAAGACGGACAGAGACGTTATTAGGTTTCTTTACGTACTTCGTTCAGAAACCTAAAAATGAGAGAAAGGAATGAGCCATGAGAGAATTATTTCGGAACTTATAGTTGTAGTGAAGAGCGGGGGAAGCGAGAATATATTGCAGATCTCAAGCTCTAGGAAGAAACAATATTGTAGCGGTTAAAAATAGTAAAGGAGAATATTGTAAAAGTGACAGAAAGAGGTAATAGCTGTATAATAGAGATAATAGCTGAATATTACAATCAACTTTATGAAGAAGCAAACACATATTATGCTATAGAAATAACAACATTTTATGTTAACCGGAAAATGATCCTTAAATAATTTCATAAGAGGTAAAACATGCAATAGAGAAATTAAAAAAAAAGAGAAAAAGCTTGTGGAATTGACGAAATTAGCGGAGAGCTAATTAAAGCAGGAGCAGAAAAAATAGTAAATATGCTAGACTATATTTTTGTAATCTTAGTTTCAAGTTAAGAAAAGTTCCAGATTCGTACCTCAGAGCCCAGTTTATGCTTCTCTTCAAAAAGGGATACAAAGATAATGTTGAAACCCACAGACCCTGGTTATTATAGGTCTTCTCTTCGTCCCATATATAATACTAATGAAATTTATAGCAAAAAAAAGGCTTGAAAAAGGGCTATCTGTTACTCAAACCAGGCTAAGGAAAAACTTTTCCACATCGGATAATATTTTGGCTATAAAACAAAATTATCAGAAAATGTCTAGACTGTCAAGTCTTCTATCATCATTGGTATTTTTTCATCGATTTCAAGAAGGCTTTCGATTCTGTTTTCAAAGCAAGAATATTTGTATAGAAAGTGAGTATTGTGACATTATAGAATGCATTTATGATTTAACAAATCAAAAAAATAAAATTTCTAAATGAAAAAAAGTAATTGATATTAAAAGAGGCATTTGACTTTCTATTCGGGAAAGCATTTGCTAAAGACTTCGAGAATGTGTGCAATCTGCTGGAATGGGAAGGCAAACCGTTGGAATAGATGGAAAATGGTTGAACCTTTTTAAATTTGCAGATGACCTTGTCATAATTGCCTAAGACATTAAAGAAGCGTCTAATATTCTAAGAGACCAAGAAGGGAAATGTGAAAGCATAGGTCTTAACAAAAATGATAATATAAGCAAGTGCATGATAATTAACGAACATGGGGGTATGAAATAGAAGTAAAAAGCGGAGATACATTAGACAATGTTCATGATATTATATACGAGTATTTGGGAGTAATGATAAGTGATGCAAGAAAAAACCAAGATAAAGAGATTTCTAGGGGAAGAGGGTTAGGCTGGAAAAAATTATACAGATATCGAACCCTATTTAGGTCAGACGTTCACATGATGTGTAAATGAACGCTCACTAAAACTTCTGTTAGAAAGTTAAGATGTACTCAATTGACGATAGAGAGGAATATGCTAGGAATAACAAGAAAAGACAGGAACAGAAATGATTGTGTGAGGAAAGAAACTGGTCTCGAAGATATTGGAAAATTGATTGAGGAAAGAAAGCGGAACTGGGTAGGAGAAATCGTTCGTACCGAAGACAATAGATAGAGTTAAAAATTGATTGGGTGGATTCCCAGAGAACTACTCGTAAAAATACCTAAGGAAAGACCTTCACAGAGATTGGACGGAGAGAATTCGCAAAGGAGTTACTTGGCAGAGGGTTGTAACGGATATGTATAAATTAAAGAGGATGGGGATTTTAGTACCATGCACATGATTCAATAAACACTAGTAGGTAATATTGGACAAATAACAAATATTAATATTAATTTAAGAAATTTTACACCCCATGAAAGTTTTTATGATTCTAGGTGCACAGCCGTATAATCAAATGAACGAGTATGTCTTTCCAGGGTTAATCAAGGGTTTTATTTAAAATTACACTATTTCATTTACAGTTAATACACACATATATAGCGGAGGAAACAACAAAAATTGGAATCTCAATTATCTCTTAACACTATCTGTGAGGAACAGACAGGAAACACAAACCTAGCAACCATATTAACCACAATAATTAATAAAAATGCAGCTTTTTTTTTGGTCAACGTGCTGAAAATAAGATCATTTATANCAATACTGTACTCTGTAAATTACATTTTTGTTTAAATTAATTGTGTTGCAAATTGAGGCATAATAAACTATATTGACATTTAAAAAAATAAAAAATAAATAAACTAAAATGTGTGATCTACATCATGAAGAATTTTTTGTTACTCCTGTACACTCCATTGAATAAAGCGATATACTTTGTTGACAAATATATGACTATAAATAATAAATAAATAAATAAGTTTATTGTTTATAAACATAGAGTTTTTACAATGGAGTTCGGTTACTTTCCGAAATATATGACTATATAATTAGTAATATTACTAATTTATGTTTTATTAGCAGTTTATACGAAACTTTTTTTAATTAATAATGTTTAGCATAAAAGAAATAATAAGCAATATATGGCCACTTGCTTACTTTGAGTTAACCAACTCTAACTTAAACTTATTTCAATTCACAGCCAAAGAAATTTCTTTCGCACCTAATAATTTCAATGGAAAAAAATCCTAGAATCTTGATGTCTACTCTTGATTGAAAACTCTTCTTTTCTAAAGTTCAAGACACATTCGTAATGAGCCAGAAAATCGATTCCCAATATACAATTTGCCGTGACATTTGCCACAAACACGTCATGTTCAATGCCATCAATAATGCTAACCCTCCAGACTTCCAACAAATTTGATATCTTACCTATCACTGATTTTATACGCACTCTCTTCTTTGGTTGATTTTTTTTCTCTATAAGTTAAGATAGCAGGTCTGACAAGTGAAACGGCTGCACCAGAATCGATCAGTAACTTGCATTTTTTTACTTTCTAACTTACCAGCTACATTAAATCGAGTTGCAGTATTCCCTAGTGTATATTCTTCATGAGTATCATGCACTGCCTAGTTTCCCTTCCTTTTTCTTTAGGGCTACTTAGCTCTAAATACAATTTGCCACCCTTTGCACCTGACCCTTTGGCATTTCCTGATGTTACCTCTTCAACTTTGTTGACTCTTTAAATATTGTCGCGATGAAGTGCTTTATCAATTGCATCAACCTCTATTTCTCTAGCTAGAGCTGCCTTGAGTGACTTTAGACTTGCTAAAGCAATTTCCCGTTTTAAAGTCCTATACTTTAAACCTTCTGTAACTGTCTAGGAGGAATTACTGATGCAGAGGTTCATAGTACCAAAATTGAAAACAATTATACCTGGCAATATTAAAAATTTGCTGCAAAAACAGTTATTTTACAATAACAAATATTTCAAGACAAATTCACGGACTCCTAACGGGAGGTAAAATATCAGTTAATTTAACTGGAATTCTAAATAACACATTAACTAAATTGGAAAAATTAAAAGTTAAACAAAATATTATTTACAAATACATATATAGACGATTTAATATTAATTATTATAAAAGATAATCTGGACATAACATTAGAATGTTAAAATAATATTAACAACAAAATTTCCTTCGAGATTTTGTTGTGTACTTTCATATGAACATATTATAAAAGTGATGGAACCTTATCCACAAAATGGTATTCAAAAGAGGTTATGAATAATAGAATTAATGAAATTCGAAATCCTGCTGATAGACAGTGTGTTTTTGTGATAGAAAAGATAGAATTTGTTCTTAAATTTTATCAATTCAATACACTTAAAATTTACATTAACTGTAGAAACAAAAATAGATTATAAAATTAACTTTCTTCATGTAACTATTACTAAAGTAGTAAACACAGATTTAAAATATATAGAAAAGAAACTTACACAGACATCGTAATATGCAAGAGTTCTAATTCCAACATTAAACATAAATTAGTAGCATTCAATAGCTTCAGATTAGATTCATTATCATATATTTTCAACATTCCTATGAAACAACACGATCAAAATGAAGAAACAGGAATATTTAAACAGATAGCGTAAAGTAATAGGTATCCCGCCAAAATGATAGATAAATTAGTCAGTAAAAAGAAAACCAAAAATGGCTTCAAATACTTGAATGTATACAGCCACCTCTAAGCAACCTATAGAAATCCCGAGTAAGAGATGGGTAGGACTTACATCTTACATCTTACATAACCTGGCAAATTCTCTAGCACAGTAGGAAGCATTCTCAATTCTCCAGATTTAAATGCAGGATTTCGACCTTGAACCAACCTAGGACGCATGATAAGTAAACCTAAAGATGAGATTAACATTGAAGATAAAAATGGAGTCTATAAACTCACATGTAACGCATGTGTAAAGATGCGACTAACATCGAAGATAAAAGTGGAGTCTATAGACTCACATGTAACGTATGTGTATAGATGAGACTAACATCGAAGATAAAAGTGGAGTCTATAGACTCAAATGTAACGTATGTGTAAAGATGAGACTTAACATCGAAGATAAAAGTGGAGTCTATAGACTCACATGTAACGCATGAAAAGGAACGTACACAGGACAATCAAGTAGGAAATTCACTATAAGAATTAAAGAACATGAGCTACCATATATCAATAAAACTGAAACTTTAACAGGTCAACTTTGACGTACTGCACTTTTGAAGTAAAGGACCTAGACTGAACATTATTACAACAATTAGTAATCAATAGTAATCACCTTGTTTTAATGAGCAAACCCAATTAACGAAACAATCACCACTAATCAACCACTATACTAACCACACAATATGCAACCTAGTCTATATCTTAAGTTATAGTATTAAGCTAAACAACATAATCGATTAATTAGCAGTTCTAGAGGAATTAGTTGTAAAATAATGATCATAGGATGTCGTAACAACTAAGCGTTAATTGAAATTAACCTTTTAACCAATGTACTACCATTTGTTTAATTTTATGAATCATTTATCAATTGGCATATTAATATCACAATCATTTTTTTCACTAATTCATAGCTTTATTTCAATTTAGTTTTAAGTGTATAATTTTTTAAGTCAAATTATAATAATATTATTTTATTTATGATATTATTAAAAATATTATTTTATTTTTTATTGACAATCTTTTCGATGTATTTATATGGTTGTAGTCCGGTTCAGTGGTAAAAAAAAAACCAGAAGAAGATTGTTTATGTGTTTTGAGAATATCAGACCCATAGGATAGTTCAAAGTAACNACGTACTTAGCAGTGAGATTTTATAATTTATATTTAATGAAAAATGTAAGGAACTTCGTTCCTACCGGATGTCCCGCGACACTTTATTTATTAAATTAAATAAGTAATAGAATTCCTTACTATAAATCAAATCACCCTCAACATACCATGTACCAAGCCATAAAATACAATATCAGTCTTTTACTTTTGAACTCGAGTCTTCGGGCTCAATTGGGACAAGGAAAAAAATATTGAAGTGGCTAAAGCAATCGCAATTCAAAAGCGTTTCTATCCAACATCGAAAATTGATTTTGTATGTAACCAAAATTATTAAATAACGAATCAATAAAAATGAATGAGAAATAAACGAACAATTGAATCGATTCTCCTAAAAAAATTATTAAATTTGTTGGCCGAAAAATAAAACAGAGAAACAATTTAAAAGAAAAAACAAGCAATTAATACGAATAAAAACCAGAAGAAGATTGTTTATGTGTTTTGAGAATATCAGACCCATAGGATAGTTCAAAGTAACCTTTTTAGCATTTTAAAAAACACCATTAATGGGGTACTACTTAAACTATACAGTGTGGCCTACGGACCCTCGCTGTGAGCTGGCTAGTATACCCTTGACCTGTTTATTATTATAATATGGTCTATAATTGTAAAATTCAGTAATAGTTTAGTTAATATCTTCTTGTTCAGGTGCTTAAACCTTAAGATAATTACGTCTAATCCACTGATCCTTCCCGTGCCCCCCTACCTAACCTAATCCTCCGCATTCCATACTTTTTTTCACCTATATATATTTATAATTTAGTTTGTACTTAATCGCTGAAGATAACAAAATTAGCGCAACCGGTATGGTAAAGTGTTAAAAATTGATTTAGACCAATAAAGAAATACCTAAAATTTAAACAGTGTTTTTGGAACGAAGTTCCTTATGGCACGTTCTGGACCCCGGGAGTGAGTCCAAAAAAAAGACCAAAATCCCCGTCACGCAAAATCCGCCACGAAATCTACAGATGACGATAACTTGAGTAAATGATCACCGATGTTAATTAGTAAATGTTCATTATACCAATGCCCAGGCTGAGTTCGTCGGAAAACGTTATCCGCCCAAACGTTCACACGCAACGCTCGCGTAAACGTAAGCTTTAAAAGACGGGAAAAAGTGTTATTAAGGAAGCCTGGTACTTGACTTGTTTTGATTATTTTTGTTATATATGTCAAACATGTCACTTTGTTTGTAAATAAATAAAATATAATCATGAAAAATTTTACCCTGATACAAGCAGAAGCTGTAGAGTAGGGAAGAGATATATTTTATATTATTTTAAATTAATTGGCCGGTTAGGTAGAAAACAGTCCTATTTCAATCCAAACTCCTTTAACAAACATACNTGGTATTTAACATCATCATGTCGCCCACTCATACATACATTTGTATAACCGTGAAAATTGCATGCTTCATAAAATATTGCTGCATTTTCAGTAAGTGCGGTGTGGAAGGCTAAATTGTGTTGGTATGCATACTACACGGAAGAGGAATATTTATGTTTGCATGTGTTAACGATTTCTATTTGTCGACAGTACATAAAATATATATGATTAAATCCATCCAAACATATATGACCTTTTAAATATATAATTAAGTGGTTGTAGTCGGAGCAAATTTTTCGATTAATAGAAAAAAAAAATTATATTTTTTAAAATAATTGATCGACGAAACTGCTGCAGCTAAATAACCTTTGCCTTATTAATTATTAAAGTGGTTCGTGACAGTTCAAGTATAATGTCAGGGTGTGTTAGCGAGATGCTGTCAAATAAAACACAGTGAATAAAAGTCTATACTAACGTTTCACCAAATTTATTAGCATTATCAGACCAAAAAACAAAGTATGAAATAAAAATAATACAATAAGTCCAGGTTGACTCTACGACATGTTATAAAGGAATGAATGGAGTTGTGGCAGACAATCCAGAAAATAGGAGAGGTCAAGGTACGTCAGGTAGAAGGATTAGCGGAACTAGATTTACTTAGAATACTGACGATAGCAGGAACTTAGGAACTACTACTTAGGAACACAATAATGAAAAAGTACTTAGGTAAATAAAGAGAGCCAAGCGTAGATGTATAATGTGTGAACTAGATTTACTTAAAATACTGACTATAGCAGGAACTTAGAAACTACTGCTTAGGAACACAATAATGAAAAAGTACTTAGGTAAATAAAGAGAGCCAAGCGTAGATGTATGATGTGTGAACTAGATTTACTTAGAATACTGACTATAGCAGGAACTTAGAAACTACTACTTAGGAACACAATAATGAAAAAGTACTTAGGTTAATAAAGAGAGCCAAGCGTGGTGGTGTGGGTTAAATTACTTACCACGTCTGCTCGACCATCACTGAACCAAGAGTGGAACGAGATAGGGTTCCATTCCTCGCCGTGACGCTCTGATTTGTATGGCTCACTATTGATAACATCATACTCGCTTCGGGGATACAATGTACAAATGTATGATGTGTGAAGTGGCTGGAATTCTCTACCACGGGGCGTAAAAAAGGGTTTAAAAGGTGGCCTAATTGCAAGGTTCGAACAAGTGGTTCGTCCTACCCGTTCTAGTTGGAAGTACTAGACTACTACTACTAGGTAAATAAAAAAACATGAAAAGAAAAATATAATAAAAATAACAAAAACATGCTGATCTAATGCTAATAAATTTAGCGAAACTCAACATTTGTTCATTTTTGTTTATCATAAACCTACCTTAACAACCAAGTTTACCAAAGTAATGATAATTAACTTTCATTTTTATTGATATTCATTTTTATTACATACCAGGCCATTGATTTGGCCCAAAATCCAAAAAATAATGGGCTTATAATGAGGGGGAGATTATAGTTGATTCTATGCGCCGTAATCTAAAAAGGATTAATGTATAAATTTAATCAATGCATCAATATAACATGTAATAGGATACATTATAAGTCGATTTTCTACCAAAGACCTTATACCTTTAATTATATTGGTTTCATTGAATTATGCTTGCTATAATTAACTTGCTTTTTATTCAATTTTTAAGTTTTGTTTTTTTGGTAGTACTCCTCATACTACGAAAAGTTTAAATTTTAATTTAAATTAATTTTATTCTTCAGCGTAGCTTAGATGGCTAGAGCTTCTATACTGGATATATAGGAGGCCCGTGGTTCGAATCCCGGCGCTGACGTCTATTTTTCTCTGTCTGCCTTCCGTTGTAAATACATAGTAATTTATAATTTGATTTAAAGTGCTTTGTAATTAGTAATGTTTATTTTTTTTTTAGTAGTTAATGTTTTTAGATATACCATAATACCAGATACCATT
The DNA here is from genome assembly GCA_001010745.2 of Gerris buenoi. NCBI lineage: Eukaryota > Metazoa > Arthropoda > Insecta > Hemiptera > Gerridae > Gerris > Gerris buenoi. The sequence continues at coordinate 1,126,939 of KZ651042.1, forward strand.
ATTTTCTTTTTTATAAAATGTTTTAATCTACGAATATAAATTTATTGCAGATTCACTGTAAGGTGCTCTACTGCTCAAATGTTTAAAGGTCGAATCAATGTCTTAGGGTGTATCTTAAATACATGGAACATTACAGCTGTTTTGTGCTGTTTTTAACTGTTTTATATAGCTAAATGTGACATTGGGTTGTAGTTTCATCACAAATTGGATTTTAAGCTGTTGGTTTAACAAAATCGGTTATTGTTACAGTCGTGTTGAACCTGGATAACACAACATTATCAATATTTATATATTTGAGATAAAGTGCTGTAAAAAAACCCCATGATTTTATTTCTTAAAAAGACAAATAGCATTAGCGATCGCAAGGGCAAAAGGTAAGGGTAAGGATACGGTAAGATAAAAGGATATAGGTAGAGCTTTTCTTGTATTCCACTTGTAAAAGGAACCGGCAATACCCGAGTTATAACATACGAGTGAAAGAGGAAATCGAGGCAAAAAGCAGACGCAATACCTATGTTCGGGTGAGGAATAACAAATACTACGGAGATTGTTCGACGGCAAATTCATCTGTTGAGAAATGGTACCGTAAAATCCAAGTTGCTTCTGAATTTAAGAGGTAAAGAATTGCCAGATACGAGTTTCGCTCCACCTTGAAAACTTGTGAGCAATGAATCCGTGGCACACCACGTACCACGTTTTATTCCGACGTGACATTTGTCTTATAAAGACACCGTGTTAAGCGACACTTTTTAAACCTAAAGTATAAACATAATTTTATGTCCTTTGGCCCTTAATGCTCGCTTTAAATGTCTACTCAATTAAAAGGGCCTCCCATGAGAGTACTCTCGAGAACTTTTCGAGTAGAATTAACTACGGTCGAAAGGGAATAAAGACCTATAGAAAACCGCGAACTTTCGAAATAAGTGCCTTTTACTCGTTCAAATAAAACTGATTGATACCGTCAAGTTGTTTTAGTTAAATTACCGAGATTATTAGGCACTTCTTTAGATTGTTACTCCCCTTATAATAAAAACAGAGGAGGTAACAATCTAAATAAGGTGTACGAAATGTTCTTCTTTAGAACGTTACTCCCCTTATAAAACGAAAGTGGGGTATTCCTTTGTCCCAAAGTATATTGGACTAAGACTAAACATTCCTTTTTCTTAATAGCTATTTTGTCAGTTATTTTCATTCTAAAACAACATAGGGGAGTAACAGTCTAAAGAATTACCGATTATTAATGTTAAATTTTGTGAGCTGAAATTGTCTAACGATAATGAATCTAAATTTGGTTTTCCTGCTCTTTTTTGTAACTATTTAACATTATTTGAGATGAATACGATTTCTACGACCCAAAACAAGCGTCCAAGAGGTATAAAAAATTAAAAATAAGTCGGAACAAACAATAATTTATTCAATTTTTTAAGTTTTTGGTAGTTTTCTTACTACCGAAAGATTAAATTTTAAATAATTCAAATTACAATTATCAATAACTACGGGAGACATACAGAGAAAAATAGACCCCCGCACCGAGACTCGAACCACGGGCCCTTTGTNTTCATAAACCAAACAACGTCTTCACACAAAATTAATTGTATTTGAAACAATTCATCATAAAAGTGGCGTAGTTCAAAAACCAAACAACGTCTTCACACAAAATTAATTATTGTATTTGAAACAATTCATCATAAAAGCGGCGTAGTTCAAAAACCAAACAACGTCTTCACACGAAGTCAATTGTATTTGAAACAATTTGACCGGTTTCGGCTATTTTAATGTAACCTTCTTCAGATAATCTGTTCGATATGAATCCAAGATCAACTTTTATGTATAGTATTGTCCTATTATTTGCGACCTGTATTAAGTCTACAGGGTGTCCCAGCTAATATGGAACAGCGAAATATCTCTGGAACCATGATAGATAGAAAGATACTTGCTAAAATTGAAACTTTAAGTCTATTTTACAGCTAAACTAATGGATTTCTAAATCCATTCTTAAAAACTTGCTTTTTTCCACTTTTTTTGCCCTGCTGAACACCTTGTTTTGGCCAAAAAACAGTTACATAATAAGGTATGAATTTTAGATTGGATTTAAATTCTATGATTAAAAATAAGAACTTTTTGTATGTTGCATTTTTTCCCCAAATGCATTAGTTTAGCTGTAAAATAGATTTAAAGTTTCAATTTTAGCAAGTTCAGGGCTCTCCAGATGATAAACTAATGCTCGGAGCGAAAAATTTCCAAGAGTAAAAAATTCTTATTTTTAGCCATAGCATCAAAATCCAGTCTTTAAAATCAGGCTTCCTATTCACTTTTTTTTAATTATGTAAATTGCACACACTTTTGCTGAACACAGAAACTGTTCAGCATATGTTCTAGAAGCGCATTTATCGAACCCTGAAAACCGCATCTTTCTATCTATCATGGTTCCGGAGATATTTCGCTGTTCCATATTAGCTGGGACACCCTGTATATTGAAAAAATAGCTTCCGAGATAAAGCTGTTTGAAGTTGGGGTTTTTGAAATTACGTAAGTAGTTGACCAAAGAAATTTGACATTTATTTTAACAAAGATGTATTTACACACGAACGTTTATAAAGTCATTATAGATTAAATAATCAATCATGATCCTGAAGTAAGCTTCTTAATTTATATTCTTTCATACCAAGCAGTAATCAGAAAAACATGGATTGAACCTCGTAATATCGATCTGGATAAACTTTAAAAAATGGTATGTCTCCCGTAGTTATTGATAATTGTAATTTGAACTATTTACAATAATTTATGTAATAAGCCATTCCACACCACTAAAAAAAATGTACTGGAATAATCTGATTTAAATAAATTATTAAATCAGTTATTATATGCATAGGCAGTAGGCAGTCTATACATTATTACATTTATCTTTGGCCTGAGATGGAGATAAATTTATTTGTTAAAAATTATGTATTTATACCTATATCCGATTAACATAGTTAATACAACAATAATTTATTTAATTCAAGAAACATTATTATAACAGAACGAGATTTTCATTTTCGAATTGATAATTGTTTTCCATTCATTAAAATCTCACAGTTATATAAAATCAACAGATGGTATAAATGCTTATAAGAAGGTAGAAATGCTTTAAATTAATGAAAAGAAAATTCTAAGAGCCTTTCTTTAAAAATCAATAGCCTATCATCTTTCAATGAAATGTTTAAGTGCCTATTTATTTGTCGGCTTCAATGAGCAGTGAAGGTCATAACCGTAGTACTCCAGTAGTAATGAGTATTTTTCCAATATTATCATTGGAGTTCTTCGATTGTGTGATAGCGACTCATCATAAAAGCGGCGTAGTTCAAAAAACCAAACAACGTTTTCACACAAAATTAATTATATTTGAAACAATTCATCATAAAAGCGGCGTAGTTCAAAAACCAAACAACGTCTTCACACAAAATTAATTGTATTTGAAACAATTCATCATAAAAGCGGCGTAGTTCAAAAACCAAACAACGTGTTCACACGAAATTAATTGTATTTGAAACAATTCATCATAAAAGCGGCGTAGTTCAAAAACCAAACAACGTGTTCACACGAAATTAATTGTATTTGAAACAATTCATCATAAAAGCGGCGTAGTTCAAAAACNTATATATATATAGAATCTATTTATTATTTCAATCAAATATTGAGTTTATAAACGTTTGTGTAAATACATATTTGGTAAAAATAAATTTCACAATTTCTTTGATCTAAAAACTTTTTACGTAATTTCTCCAAAAACCCACACCAACTTCAAACAGGGTTTTCTCGGAAGTTATTTACAAAATAAACCTCATACTGACCGCAAATTATACGACAGTAATTTTACTTAAAAGATGATACTTATTCATGCGTAACATCCTTGCCTTCAGGATTATAAGGACAAGAGCTTTTGGAAAAATTTTAAAATTCATTCAATTTTTGAGTGGCAGTATGTGTTGAAAAGATAATCTTCTTTTTAAAAATAAAGACTGCTAAGTTCATGGTGAAAACAGGCTAACACTGAAAATTTCAAACATTATTTTCGGTTTTTCGGCACTAGTGCCGCCGGTTACGCTTAGCCAAGATAGAAAAATTTGGCTTCTAACGGCCCTCTTTTTGACAACAGATTGACTGTACAATATTATGTGACTGTACTGGTGAATATTCCAAGCAGTTATTATAACTAATTTTACCGATGCTACGAGCCGTGTCCCAAAAGTAAGGTCTCCAAGCAGCAAAATGTTTTTCTCCGTAGATGACAGCACTGCTACATAGTTTGACTCTTCCCCTTCCTCTGGCTGCCCTAGTTGACCATGTCGGAAATTTTATATTATTGGTAAATTTTACCTACCTTCCCCCCCTCCTCAGCCTAGATCTTGCTCCGTCGGACTTCCACTTGTAATTGAGCCTGAAGATACATTTTGGAGGAAGAATACGCAACATACCCATATAAATTGTTTGATTTTTTTAAAAAATATGGAGACCTTATTTTTGGGACACGCCTGGTATTATCTGTTATTCTCATTATATTGAAAATGCGTTGGAAACAGAATAGTGAAAGATATTTTTTTTAAGAGATTCAATTCCAATTATTGTTGCGTAAATGAATCATCAGTATATGAAAAAAATTATCAATTTTCGACGTCTTCGTTGAAAACCAGGACATTTTGGCACCGGGATTTTAAATCCAAAACCGGGATGTTTAGAGAAAAATAATTTATCTATTAATTAATACAATTTTAATCTAATTCATTATTAATTTATAAATTAGAAGCTTCCATATGACTTTATTTAATTTTTAAAGGACATAAATTTATTTGATTTATTACATTTTTAAAATAAACATAACATTTAATATAAATACGAAATTTATTATAAATAAACTAGCGACCCGCTAGTTAAATAAGAAATTTTAAACATCTTTCTTTGATTTGATTTTTCTTAATTGTTCCTTTTTAATATTTGATGAATACGACTTTGATATTTCTGTTTTTATATTATTTGAGGGCAGGATAGAATTGTTTGAGAGAGATGAACAGTTAGAAATATTCTTTTGATTAACATTATACTTTGCATGAAATTCAAATCTTTCTTTTGCAGAAATTAATTATTAATTTGAATTCTTAATTCTAGAGTATCACACTTTAAAGTATCAAGCTCTTGTTCAAATTTATTTAAGAGTGGTAATTTAAAGAAGATCTAAAGTTTTATATGACGACGATTAACATCTTCATTTAAAGGTTCTAAATAGCGTTATTTTCTAAACTGTCATAAGTTATTCTTAAATTAGAAGTTTGACAGTTTGATAGAGGGTAATAATCATTAAATTTTGTTCTCCATATCTCTCTTTTAAAAGAGAAATTGCAGAGGAATAATTTTCTTTACATATTTTAATCCCTGAAATAGATGCATTTCAGGGATATTTCGTGACTGCATTTCTTTCTAATTATGAAAAAAAGGTAATTTAGTTTATCTATAGCACGTAATTTATTATTATTATGAGTTGAGGAATTGATGATACGGTACGATAGGAATAGATGATTGATGATACGGTCTAGAAGTGTGGGGCAGCACCAAGCCTTCCAATTCCCGTCGTCTCCAAATCCTGCAGTCAAAAATCCTTAGAAAAATAACCAATGCTCCTTTTTATGTTTCTAACCTAAACTCTCCATGAAGATTTAAATGTGCCTTTTGTCCGAGATCTAACCGTATCCCGATATAAAAAATTCCATGAATCCATATCCCACCATCCTAATCCTCTTGTACAACTCCTGTCCTCTTAGTTTATCCCAAGCAATCCACCAAGACGTTTGAAGAGGATGGACTAGAGATCTATTATCTTAAAATATTGTTTCCCTTATATTATGTTAAACATCTATTATAATTTATCTAATCCGGAAGTGTAGTCACTGGACTACTTCTTCTTCATGTCTTTTCCCGCCACATTATCATTATTATCATTATCACTTATTACAATCTACATTGTAGTTGTGTTATTCAATAAAATTTAAAAAAAGGAATTGATGATATCCTAAAATTATTTCGATAATACTATATCTCAACTACTGAACTTTTTTATATTTAATTTAGAAAATTTTATTGAAATCTCATCAATATTAGCTATTAGATTTATTTATGTTTGATGATTTGTAGAGACATTTTGTTCATGTAAAATATTATTTTGTGTTAGTTCAACTGACCAGTATTCTTTTGCTCAGGCGGATAGTTATTTTCCCCATCCATCATTGGTAAAGGAATATTGTCCTTCACTATTTCCCTTTAAAATGGTATTAATTCAGGTAATTGTGTCCCTTGTTGAGCTTCAGGTATATTTTCGTGGGAATTATTGAATATAGTCTCTCTTCTTTTCTTTTGACTTTGAAGACAGAATGTTATATCATCTACTACCATCATTATCTTCCCTCCTCTGCACTGTCTCGAATCTGACTAATTACTCAGGATTGTCTTTTGATAAATGACTTTGTTAGGCTCACATGGTTTGAACCTTATATGAGTACTTAATAAGTTCCAAAAAAAATAATACGTGACTCAAAATATACCCAAAGTTACCACCTTAAAAAAGGAAAATCAATCAAAACGAACGATATAAAATAAGAAAATGATGGCCTTATGCTCGAGTACGTTGGTTACTAGCTGTTATTATTTACAATAAATTTAAATTATATTATCAAAGATAAATTGTCTGTGATTTGTACCGAAGCGAATGCAGTCAATAAATCTAAATAATTAAGCTACGATTTAGTTTTTATTCACACTCGCATCCATACAAATTAATATTACGTTTATACAAATTTTTCCACATTAAAACAATCATTCATACAGAATTTAATTTGATTTTTTTTTTTTCTTTTAAATAAATTAGAAATTTAAATGGACTTTGCCGATGACATGGAAGATGGGCTGCCGGCTGCATGCCGCTGCATAAATGCGTACGTTCTTCTAACGTCATCGATCCGGAGTTGGAGAGAATTAAAGATGCTTGAAATTAAAATATCGTTGAAAGCCCTCAGACTATCTTTATTACATACATACTTAAGATTTTTTTTGTTTTGTTTTATGAAAAGGTTAAATGTTTAAAGTTAATGTAACATGTGACTCGTGCACGTGTCGGCAAGCTCAAAGTTCAAAGTTCCACGACCTGATCCTTGATCGAGGAGGGAATCGTCTGCCCCGAGTATATGCTCATGTGCTCAGAATATGATATATGTGTATTTCATCGCTAATTTAATTGTGCTTAGAGGGGTCCAACACAAGCAAAAATAGAGTGATGACCTTTCTGANAGCTATGTCCGGGCCCGCGTCCGCACTTGTCATTACTGGACATGGATCTCTATGTAGGTTTTCACACGGTGCGGGCCCGCGCCCGCACTTGTTACTTACTCGACATTGATCTCTATTGTTGTTTTCACACCTAGTTAGATGCGGTTCCGGGCCCGCGCCCGCACCATGTGAAAAGAAACTGCGGGCCCGCGCCCGCGTGTTAGATGCGGGTCCGGGCCCGCGTCCGAACCGTGTGAAAGAGGCCTAAGCGCGGGAGGATGCATCGAACACTATGCCGATTTACAATCCTTTTACATTATTTGTAAACAAGCAGTACGTAATTTATCTTTATATTGTCGTAGTTTTTGATTTGATGAAATTGTATGCTAAATAGTGTCATTATAAAATGATACAAAATTAAACTAGGCATCGCGTGGCTCATCATTGAAGCGAGTGTATAGTACAAAATATGAATGGAATATTGCAAATTAGATAATCAAAATGTGTTGATAGTTAAAAAGTATGTGTTGTAATAAAGAGTCAAGTAGTGGGTGAGACACCCTGCATTCTTACTATTCCACTAACCACACATTTCCTTTTCCACTTTTATAAAATGTATTACTTCACTACCCAAAAACTTGACTTTTACATGCCTTTTTCAGTTGTACTTTAGACTTAAGACTGTCCTACGTTGTATTTATGCCTTTAACAAATTTTGAACATGAAGTTTCTATTGGCGACAAAGATTTTTGTGCAATACAGGAGAGGTTTTCCGTCTTCTGGTTTCAGTCCTCTCTATCAAACCCTTCCTGTTCGTTCGTATAAGTTCTTCCTTTTCGTCATTTCGTCTTATTATATCGCTTCCTCTGGAGCTCACCTTTCTCTGGAGGGGTCCATTCTTGGTCTCCTGTTATTCAATATTTTTACAAATGACATATCTGACTACATCACATCTAGCTATTACGATAATTTTGATGACGACCTTCGTTTATATCGTCCAATCGTTGATGGAGTGGCCTCATATCTTAAGTTGCGGGAGGATATTGATTCCGTTCGCTGTTATCATTGGATTGTAACATAGAACATCATACTGGCAAGAGTCGAACCATATCATTTTCCCGTTCATCCTATGCTATTAAACATCCTTACTCCTTAGGAGGTGTTCTTCTTTCCCGTGTTGATGTGTTCGTGGTCTTGGTGTCATTATTGATTCAAGGTTAATATTTGACAAACAAGTTGATGGCACGACTGAGAAGGCTTTCTGCATCCTAAATCCGACGGGTCACTCGTAGCTTATCCCTAAACAGCTTCCTTCATCTGTACAAAGCCCTTGTTCGTCCTTGTCTTGAGTATGTGCCTCCTGTCTGGAATATATGTCGTGACTAAGTCTAATCTGATCGAGAATGTACAAGGATTTTTTGTTCGAGTATGCTATCGAGGGTACATGTATCGACGTTTTAGAATCCATGTGGGATAGATTTGGTTCGCAATTATTAAGTGATAAGGGTACAGCATTTAACATCTTCTCTATGTTTCTGGTTAACTGCTTAGCCGGAAGGTTAGACTGTTCTCCAGTGCAGGATCAGGTAGTTTTATATTACCTTCAGGTAGGCAGGTTTGACGACCCTTTTATACCAGAGCATTGTAAAAGTTGTCCCGTATTGTCCGTTGTGTTAATGTTTCCAATTTGCTTCCAATTAGGGGAGAGGGGGGCAAGTTGGCGAATCTAAGCATTTTTAATTTTTTTATATATTTTTTTTTTATTTTTCCTTCTTGAAATTTTAGCCAATAACTAATATAAGCCTTAATTATATAATATATTTTTTTGAACTTTTTAAATTTAAAAATTATGCTCATATTTAATTTTTATTTCAAACTCATAAAATTCGTCAACTTGCCCCCATAGTGGGGTAAGATGGCTTTTGTACTGGGGTAAGATGGCGAAAGCCTGTATATAGAGCAGATACTATCTAAAGACATATTTTTAAAATAAAATCTTTTTTTATTAATAAGTGTAAGAATTATATTATGTACCTATTTGCAAATAATCGCGTACCATTAATTTACAATTGTATACAAACAGCTACAAATATGTACAAACATTAATCTAGAAAGAATTTAAAATAAAAACAAGCTACATTTAAAATAGAATTAAACATTTTTTTTTTAATACAGAAATTAAAAAATATAAATAAATATAAACTGTGATCAATTATAAAAAGTTAATAACAAAAGTCGCACTTCCATGGCTTATATTTAGCTTCTTCTTCTGTGAAGCCAGAGCATGCAGAATGTGCCCAGAGTTTGCAGTTGAAACATTGATACCATATTTCATCCTTTCCTTCTTCACCACATAATATACAATCTTTATCTTCTTCAATATTTAAGTCATCATTATCGGAATCAGCGTACGAAATATTCTTCTCTGAGTCACTGTCATCACTCTCAAATAAATCTATCTTATTCTTTTTTAATTTCATGGATTTTTTGGTTTTTCTAAGTTTTGATCTAGAAGAAGGGGCCTTCCTTGTTTCAAGTTTTTCTTTCGCCTGTCTCATCCTATTTGTAGCCCTTTCCCTACGCTTTGTCTCTTTCCTTATCATCTCTTTTCTTCTTTTCTCTAACGCTTTTTTAACTGGAGAGCTAGAAATCAAAAGGGATGGCAGCTTTTTAATTTTTCTTTTACTTTTCTTAATATTAGCTGTTGGTAATGGAGGAAGTGCTCCTGACTNAAAAAAAAAAATGCTTAGTGCAGTTTAATACTTAAAATAAAGATAACGTAACATAAACCTTACTTTGAATGTCATAATTACATTAAATATAAAACAAATGTACTTACTGTTTAGTAGTAAACTCTTATGAACAGGAATGAAAAAATTACAAGCTGTTGTACAAAAATATAATATTTCACTGTCACGGTCGAAGGGTTGTGTGAAGAATGAGGTTATTATTATCTAGGCTTATCTGGTTTAAAGGGTGCCTCTGATATCTAGTTCTCGTGCTGCTACCTAGCATTGTCTTCGAGAAATAATCAATTCGTCATCTTACCCACTTCGTCAACTTACCCCCCTCTCCCCTACTTATCAGAATGTCCTGTCCTTAGCTAGCCTTAACTATACCTGTAGTTTCCTTCTCCGTTTACTTAATTACCTTTTAACTTAGTTTCCTTCTGATTAGTTTCTATTTACTATCGTGGTCGAATTTATACTCATTTATCCTTGTTTAATGGCGTTATTTAATTTTATATTTAGTTTATTTTTTTTTTTTAATAATTTCATTATTATTTTTTTTCTTTGTCAATAATATTTATTGAACTTGTTATTCAATGTTGTCCTTTGATGTAGTTTTAGTTTTCTAGTCCTCTACTGGTATTTTTATGTGTATTTTTTGTTTATTCCTGAATTGTTATCGCTATTATTTCTAGCATCTGGCTTCAATAGTCCCTACACACTGTTTAGATCACATTGTAGTCACAATGTTAGCCCGACTCATTTGTGTAATAAATTTTTTCCTAGTCTCTTTTTTGTTATTTTTTGACTTATTTATAATTATTTAAGCTTTGAATTATTACTTGTAATTTTATAGTAACATGCATTGTTATTTTATTTTTAAGTACTTGTATATTTAAGAGTGCCTCTCCTGTAGCTTTGCTGTTAGAGGACTTTTAAAAATATTTATAAATAAATACTGTAATATATCTAAATCTGCTTCACGTAGCGCATAACTAACTATAGGTACTCTGACATACATGGACTTAAAGTAGAGATTTCCTTCTCCTTTCGCTATACCATAAAGTTTCCCATTTCTAATCAGTCTGCAAGATTCCATATCTTATTTTAAAGTAAATATCATGTCTACATTACTCATTAAAGAAAAAATATTTATACCAAGTTCTGGATCATACCACACACCTTCCAGGTATCCCTGTTTCTGTTTATGGGGTAAAATCATTATAACATTATTTTTTCCTTTAGACACTGCCAATTTCCAATACGGACATATTTTGGATTCTTAAATGGCTCCCATGTACTGAAGTCAGTTCTTTCTGTTAATCAAAAGATAAGTGGGTCCTAAATCTACCACCCAGGGTTCATTTTAGGTTTCTGTACAAAGTAAAAAAAAGAAACCTTATATAACGGCTCTGTCTGTCTGTCTGTCGGACAGACAGAGCCGTTATCTGTCTGTCTGTCTGTCCGTTGGCATTTTTCAATGCATAAACTACTATTATAGCTAGAAACATCAAATTTGGCACACAGGTACATCGTGTGTATATACTCGGCGTTTTAGACAACTAGACAAATTTTGGAGTTTTTACACTTAATATTTTCAAGATGGCGGCCCGGCCAATATGGCGGGTGACTAAAAAAAAGTTTTTAGTTACCCTGGCATGTTATACATCAATTTAAAGGTCTTGAAGTGTATAAAAAGAATATGAAACTATTACACTTAATAATAACCTTTAATCGTACAGAAACGGCGATTTTCGCCTCGCGTACTTACGTGAAGCGCGCCTAACTTGTTTATGATTATGATTTCCTACACCAACATTAGAATTTTAAAGTTGTATTCTTACCTTTATTCTGAGGATCATACGTAATGCAAACATTTTTAAGTAAGGGCAAAAAATGTCGAAAAAAAAAAATTTTGTAATTTATAAATATCACTTACTAGCTGGTCCCACAATCGACTTCTAGGTACTATGGTGTTATTCACGCGCTTGTCTTAATTACGGTCTTCTCAAAATCAAAAGGTACCTTACTCTTAAGTGCATCGTGTCTCAAACTACCCCTAATTTCGCATTACCAAGATACTACTCAGACATGAATTTGTTAAATTATTCATCAATGAATTGTTCAATCATGCCGTTTGTTAATGTCATTGTTAGTCTTGTACATAAATTATACACAGCCAATTATTAAGACAAATTGATAGCATTGGGTATTCCATTTAATTAATACCTAACAGTATAGGCACGTATAGATTACATTTGAATTTCATCAAATCCCAACACCTGTTGAGAATCTGATTGTTTCCTATTAAGGAAATGGGGATTATGAAATGTTAGACGAAGGAGATCCCGATCTCCCATTTAATATATCCGTTATGGAAGTGTTTGGTTTAAAAAAACTGTAAACATATAGAGTTTCATGTTCATAAATTTGATGCTAAATCATATTTTTGAAATTGAAAAATCTTTCCTTTTCAACATATGCAGCACTTTTTAAAAATAAATCTTAAACTCTTTCAAGAAGACCAGGTATTAGTACGATATCCAAAGCCTCACTTCATAAGCGTAAACCGTGACCACGACCAACATGTATGACGGATACTTCTGAATTGATGTAAACAAACATACTAATTTAAACTAATTAAATAAATTAGACCATTTAGCTAATTGCGAAATCGAATTTGATTATCAGTTATCAGAACGGAAGCCTTTATCAATTAATGATGAGACCACCTTCAAACGACAATGATGACTAATCCACATATGCAAAGGTCTTCTTGATAAAGTTAGCAGTTTACATTTTTTCTTCATATCAACCCACGATCGTCTTCTTGGTTATTGTGATTGGGGGTTGAGGAATTTTTAACTTTACCATATCTCAGCAAAGCTTAATTTATCATATATATTATTTGAGAAGGATTCAACATATTTTATCTCATAAAATTGTCATTAAATACGATGATTCAGATGTAGAAATAAAATAATGACATCAACAATGTCTAAGAAAAGTTCTACTGATCAAATAATCATTAAGTAGCGTACACGCGTGGGAGGAGAAAATGTGGCAGAACATACATTTGGTGTAGCAGATAAATTTTACTGTAACTTGAGGTGTGATTATGTCGCAGGGTTGGCAAGAAAAGTTGTATAAGTTTTTATGCCAGATGTGATTAAATCCTCTGAATTTCTGGTTTTAGTATCAACTACCTAATTTATTCTCTATACATACAATTCGTGAATTCAGTATTACAAAATTCATTTACATTTACAAATGAGTCCATTGTTCACTTGAAGTAAATTGTAAATAAACAATAAATAGGTGTACAATTGAAACTGATTCAACTGATTAAAGCGATAACAAATGAGACGTGAGAAGAGAGTTAATCTCTTCTATTTATTTCTCTAACTACTCATGCTTGCAATCAGTGGCTGTATTATTACTATTTTATATCCATTACTATATGGATATAATTAGGTTAGGATCCATAGCTAGGTTTAGCTAAACGTAATCCTAAAAACAAACAATATATTACACAAAACACTTTTAACTATGTAGAAATGGATCGTAAACAATGTTCCGTGTATAAGCAATTCCATCTGTAACCCTCTCAGATGGTACCAAAACTTGTATGAAGGAGCTACTTCTTAATACGACGTACATTGCCCGGGGCTAAAGACATGTTTATGAGATCCACACCCACAAAAGATAATGTTTGACTCTGAGATTTATTTCTAAAGAACTCTGATAATATACAGGGTGTTTGGTCGAAGATGTAACAAACGAAGAGGGCAGATTATACTCATCATTTGCAACAAAAAACACTATATATACCATGGGTCAATTCTCAATAGTTTCGCAACAATATTTTTTTTGTTATTTTCCAAGGTCCATTTTAGTCTAAAAAATCGATCACCGCACCTAAAATATTGATGATAGAGCTGAAATAAAGGTACCGTTGGAAAGAGGAGAACATTTCAGTTTAAAAATTGTCTATTTCAAATGACGTAAAGGGGCAAAAATATCCATAAATTTAATTTAATTGTTAATTTTATTAAAGAAATCAAAATTTATTTTTGTTTAAGCCTGTAATTATGCCAAAACGGCATGAGCTACAGTTTGCCAAATTTCAGTAAAACTTCTCCATTTATTCCCCTTCAATTTAAGTACCCTAATACCATCAGTTAATATGCAATTTTTTGAGCTATGATTGAGTTTAAAAAAAAAAAAAAAAAAAAAAAAAAAAAAAAAAAAAAAAATGACCGTAAAAACGCGTACAGACCACCTTACGTGTTACTGCGAGGAGATGTCTTAATTTTTATAATTACCCTAATACGTAAGATGAATGAGCGGATTTTTTTCACATTAAATTAAAGAGGACTGGAGACTTTAATGTCCATAGGTCAATCCTAATTGACCACAATCTTACGGAATATGTAAAAGGGAATTTTAACTGTTATGACATTTGACTGGAATATAATTTATCATTATAAAAATGTATTAAATAATATATATATTTTTTTTCAAACTTAATCATGCTAAATGCAATTATTCATTAAAGAATAAAAATAAGAGAGTTAACATTATTAAAAAAAAAAAAAAAAAAAAAAAAAAAAAAAACACACACTCTGTGGAAACAGTAATAATACTACACTAAAAATAATAATGCTATTGTATAAATACGTTTTAATGTATAAATACCTTAATAAATGTCGGTAGTATAAGAAAACATGAGGGGAGGTTTGCGTTGCAGTGCGCACCACGGATGTAGACAATAGACTGAACTAAAGGAGAGTGGGTGGGTGGAGAAAGAGAGGGGACATTTTTGTTTACACCTGAAGGATCCAAAGTGTGTTTACGCGGAAACTAATGTATTTACATATTATCTTTTACCTATCGAACACCATACTTTATTATTCAATATTTGTTAATATTTATTTACTTTTGTTTTTAACTATAACATAATAGTAAACATAAGCTTATAAAAATTATTATTAATTAAAAACGTAAACATGACGTTATTTACGGAATTTTAAATTCATTTTTTCTTTATAAATACAGATAATTTGACAAATAAATACTCGTTTTAAAGGGCATTAGTGTGGGGTTTATAAACCCCCATCGAAAATTAAATCGACCTGTAATTACTCTCGCCATGAGAGCTTAAAGTACAAAATTTAACGACAAATTATCAAATTTACTCGATTTAAGGAATAACCGTTGGTCGTACGACAAAATGTTATAGGACCAAAGTTGTAGATCTTTTAAATTCAGTTACCGCTGGTGTTATCCGCTTTTAGTTAGGACCTACCGTTTAGCCGTAATAGCCCTTCGAAGAAAACCCTAAATTTGCGTCCGCCATTTTTATTTTTTTAAGGGGGGTAAAAATAATTTTTTTCGACTTTTCAGATTTTCTAGTCGGTTTGGGCCGATTCGGGACCAAACGCAAAAAACCTCAAGTCTCTAGGTGGTCGAAGTGCCCAAACATTTTGATAACCCGATCAGCTGATTAGCCACTTTATATATAAAAAATATAAATATAATATAATTATAATGTATACTGTAAAAATTATTTTTCGAAATGAACAAAAGATCTGTTTTAAAACGGTTTGAAGAAAAAAAATGCACCTGGTGACTTTGGAGGATGTAGGACTGAGAACAAATGATATTATGTTAACGTCATTTGAGGTGTCTGGACACGGTGTGTTCTTGGGGAAGATACCCCATTTCATTTCGTACATAGGAATTAGGAAAAAGGTCTTCACTTCTGTGAAAATTGTTTAATAAAAAAAGTTCACAGGGTTGGACAATGACTTTTATACCAATATTTAGGTAGTTAAGTCCTAATGTGCGAACTTGACCTAGGAGCTTTAGCATGTTGTATATAGAAGGCCAAATCACTGAATAATTTAAACTGTTGTGAGAACAATTTATCATGATGTAAAACGAACTCTAAGACGGCTTGTTAACTGTAGCGCAAGATAATTTTCTCTGAGTTTTTGATGTAGCGTCGAAATAAGGGAGAACAGAGTTAGAGATGTATATTATTACAGTATCAACGTCGTCGCAAGCCTGACTCAGTAATGTACTGACTTGAGAGTACCAGTTCTGTTTAAGAGTAGGTATTAAAGAGAGACTTTTCTAATTTTTTAAGCTTGGCAAGACATATATTTACTAAACTACCTTCCTTTTGGGAGAAAAGGTAGTTTGGCCAATTTAAAGTTAATTTTAATATATAAATGTGCTCAATGTCGAATTCTCGCCAAACAAGCCAATGAGGAGCACATAAACTCAAACAAAAATAGTACTTGAAAAATGCATTTTGAGCTGACTCTAGATCTTTTTGATAGCGAAGAGCCCAGATTTTGGCACCATTAGTCAAAGTATATCCAACACAAGCGTTATAAGTGGTTTCGTCCACTTCCAGCGAGTTATTTTTCGATCTTGACAGGGTTTCTTTTAAAACGGCTGAGGCGAAGTGTTTAAAGCTGACAGCTTGTTATAAAGCTTTTCCAAACACTCCTTTCCTCGAGAAAGTTAACTCCTAAATAGTTAAATGCATTTACTTCATCCAATATTTCGCTGTCATATTAGACAGGCATTTGGTTCCCTGAAAGGATACAATTTTCAAGATCATTACTGTTGCAATACAGCTTTATAGCTTAATGTTCAATTCATATTCCCGACAGAATTGACAGAAACTATTAGATCTTCGGCACAGTTCAGGGTAATTGTGTCAGTTTTGCCGTCTATACTCACTCCTTGTACCCCCTTTAATTTTTGGAATGCCTCCAGCTCAGCTGTGTACAAATTAAATAAATTTAGTGGTGACAAATTTCACCCGGCTTGAGACCTCTAGCATTGATTAAATCTCGTGATGATTCTGAGTTGAAGCATATCATTATTTGTACATTTAGAAACAGATTCTTAATCATCAGTAAAAATTTATAACTCAATCCTAAGTACTTCAAGTTTTCTATCCGTTTTTGATAAGAATGTTGTCAAATGCATTTTCAATAAATTGATAAATGCTGCATAAACCTTTCCTTTGGGAAACTGTAAATTTATCTGTACTAATTATAATAAAAATATTAATGATATTCCTGCCTTTGCGGAAACCGGCTTGGGTTTAAGGTATAAGTTTGTATTTGTCTGACATGTATTAATAAATAAATAACACAGTTGATCAGTCTTATTCCACGATAGTTGTTTAAATTTTCTTGGTCCTCCTTTTTACTTTCTCATGCAAAGAGAAAGTATTGTGATGGTTCCAAAATTAGATTTTGGATTTTGATGGATTTACACGTTTTAAGATCCCTTAAGTAAAAAAAAAAGTGGTTTTTAAAAAAAACGTATACTTGTCGTCTACTGGGCCGATTTTAACGAAATTTAGGAAAGAGGCCGGGTTCGACTCCCCGCCGAGGAGAAGTGATTGTTATGATACATTTTGATAAACTGTTCAATAATAATATTAAATGTACTTACGAAAACTCGAAAAATATTAAATGGAAAACACTGGGCTAGATAATTATGAACTGGTATATGAGAAAGTTTGTCTGAGTTGTTTCGGACCGATTTTTATGGAGTAAAATGATATTGATATTCGGCTAGTTGATTGGAGAAAAAAAATGCACGTTCTTTTATACATACTTATGATTGTTAAGGGGTTGGCTTTAGTCTTTTAACATTTGTAGAGTAAGCTCTAAACTCTTTAGTGTTATTCATATCTATATAGTTTTCGTTAGTCGTCCAGGTGGACGACTAATATAGATATAATATAGTCTTATAATTTTTTTGTAATCGGCGGAAGCTTGGATGCAGAGTATTTTATAATGCTTATTGCTTATTTTCATTTGGCATCGAACCGTGGATTACTTCTGAGAATTTTAAATATGCGTGGATAATCTGATTTCACATTCCCAGTTTGCACGATACGTTTTTGATTGAGTTCATTAAGTTTTTATTCGCGCTCTCAGTAGAACAGCCAATACACAGTTTGACTTCGTAGATTTCCATATTTAATATGTATGTTTCTGTTACGGTATTAGTCCAAATAAACTTTTTAATATTTACACAAGGTAATTTCAATGTGGAATAAGGGAGGCAATTTAAAGTTTGTTGTCGAATTGTTAAAATAACTGGTAGGTGGCTATATTAACTCATTTCTGATAAAATCTTCAGATCGCTAATTTTCTCAATTTTAGATATCCTGTACATGATCTACAGTGCTACATCCGGTTGTAGAGATAAAAGTAAAACTAGCTTTTAGATCAGATTGAGTTGGCCCATTTAGAAAGTTAATACCTAAGAGTTCTAACATCTCTACCAAGCTACGATCACTTTCATATCTAAACTTCTTCTAAGAGGGTTGGGTGAAGTTTATAATAAAATGAACATCACTTAAACTGGCAGTAACTCGTGAATTAACATCACCTCCAAAAATTAACATAATATTAGGTTATTGATTAATTAATAAGTCTAGAGAGTCTCTGTAAAGCTCTAATACAGCATTTGTGTAAAGAGAGGGTTTAATGTAGATACCTTATTGATCCATTGCACATTTTCAATTTTTAATACATCTCTGTAAAAGTTAATAAAGTATCTTCTTCGTTAAAGTCTTTTTGTATTTTTAAAACACAAGAAGAAGATTGTTTCTTCTGAGAAAATTGTCCACCTTTTTATAAATTGTTTGTTATGACATTTTCAGTTGTTCAATGTAGTTTTTACTTCAGGGTTATCTTCTATTGCTTTGTCTAAGTGGCATTTTAGGAATTTAATATCCTCCTTGATAGCAAGGTCTTTCAGTTCCCTATCAAAGAGTTCCTCCGAGAGCTTCATTTTATCGCTGTCGTCGCACATTTTTGCTAGTCGGATGGGTTTGATCAAAAGAGATTTGATTTTCTGTGAAAATGGATCTATTTTGCTCAGCTTGTTATTGTTGCTAGTAAGGTTTGTTTATTTACATGTTTGTTGATAAATTTTCAGATATTGAACTTAACTTTAGAAAACCTCATATCACCACAAAAAAATGTTTAACTGGTATGTAATATTGCAACATAGTTTTAAATATTATAAGCATAATGATAATTGATGGTAATGGCTTTAGCAAATTAACAGATGAAGGATTCAATGAAGGAGCTTATTGACTTTGCATAAATACTTACAGTTGTAGTCTTTTAGATTATTAGATCCCGATGCCATTACCGCTTCGAGCGCCCGGGAGGGTTGTCAGGAATTGTCTGGGATGACAGTTTTGGATAAGACTATTTGTGTTTATGGAGGAGTGTTTATGAGGATTGTGTTTTGGATTTGTGTTTCTTTAAACCTATTTATCCGTTAAATAAAACTAGCAACAATTTATAAATAACTAATTTATAAATAATAATAATAATTTATAACTTTATAAATAACTGTTAAATTTATAAATATTGGTGAAAAAAGTATTAAATTAAACAGATTTTCTCAAATAACTTTTAAACGGAGGTTTAGACTATCCAAATAGCTAGAAAAAGATTCTAAAATACCTTCATTTGCAAGTTATTACCTTAAAAAATGTATAGTAAAATAACTTAATGTTACATTAGTTTTTCTGGTAAAAACCTCATACTGAAGTTGTATACTTTGAATGTTATTTTTCTTAAAGTATGAAAGTTGTACTAAAATATAATAATTCACGTTTGCTTCGTGCCTTTTAGTGAACTTTTCAGAAAATAGAAAAAATTGATGGTCAAGAGGAAACCCCGTTCTTCAAAGGGTCAAATTGGCCCTTTGAAGAGTGGATTCAATTATTTCTTTTTTCCATTAAACAAGGCCTAAAGTACTACAACTTTTACCAGAAACATTTTTTTGGACTTTTATTAAAATATATTTTTCTATTATAGCCGTTTGATCCACATTAAATGTGATATTAAGAAAAGGTATTAAAATATCACTTTCTTTAATTGATAAGCAGACAATTTAAATCTAATTAACAAATAAACAGAAATAAATATATCGCTTGAAAATAACCCTAATTGGGGATAAAATATCGAGAAAAAGTTCGTTTCTTAAACCAAAACCCCTGAAGACACAATTAAAAGAAAAAGCAGAATTTTAAATTAAAGAGGACAGCAACGAAATTGCAAACGATGATTAAAAAGATAATGAATTTTTCAATAAATGAAATGAACGTAATACGATAAAGGAAAATTGTAAACTGACTTTAAATATAAGATTATTTATAAACCAATTTTATAAAAAAAAAAAAAAAAAAAAAGTTACATTTATGATTGCAAAAATAACCTTTTAATTTGGATTTTCTATCTGGTTGTTGACCATTTTATCATTATTGTAAAAAATAACGTGTTTTTTAATCAAATTTAAGTGTGCGCTTCTTCTCCATAGTATAGTTCTCAGTTCCCCTTGTTTAATTTAATTAAATTTCTTATATAAATTTAATATGTTGTTATCACAATTAATTCAGCACTAGACACATAATGATCGGATCACTATAACTGAAAATATTATTAATAAACTAAGTCGGGGTTTGTATGGGTGTAGATAGTTGCTTTTGTGGTAAGATACACTGGATTCTCGTTACGTCACACATTCAAGGGGCTGGTCTCGCTTCCCGCATTTAGGCATCCTCTGACCTCTATACTCTATACACCGTCCTTGGGACACGGAGGTATCAGGTATTATTGCTGTTAGTCATTGCGGAATATGTAGATGGGTCGGAGTAGAACTAATTAATTAAAAGAAAATAATAACTGATACTAGAATAGTACATTACGCGTCGAGTGTGGAAGGTAGCATTTTGCATACGAGTGTGAAGTTTGCACCCGAGCGACAGCGAGGGTAGTAAAACCACACGAGCAATGCAAAATGCCGATTCCGCACGAGTTGCATTCCGTACTTTATCTACGATTGTTAGATTTTAATAATAAATACAGAAAAAAAAAAAATAATAAACTTCCTGTATGTAAGCTCGTATTTCTCTTATGATAAAGAAGACATCAATTCATTAGTTGTATTTTGTGCCGAATTAATTATTTCGGAAGGCGTATTATTCTCCTCATATTCGTCATAATCACTTAAATCACTCATTGATTTTCACAAAAAAACTCGATACAAACAGTTACTTTTATTAAATAAACATCAAATTAGTTATGTTAAATGTAAACAAACTCGCTAATCGTGGGTAAAGTTGAAGAATTCTTCTTTACGGCGCTAGAGTGGTAAAGAAGAGGAATTCTTCAAAACTAAGAGACACGCATGCGCAATTAATACAGGTGCGTAAAGAATCACTTTCTACGAATCTAAACAGAGATACAATGTTTATATTACGTATCAATCGTAGATAAAATTAATTAAAGTTATGTTTTTAGGTATAATTAAAGTAAAAACAAAGCAAGTTTTACTATAAAATAAAAACAGATTTTTAAAGATGGAGCAGGTTTTACGCACGTGACGAAAGATCCTCTACAATGATAATGATAAGAGACGATAAGAGAAGATAAGATAAGACGGCTTTTGTTTTGATATGAGAGGTGAGAAGCTGTTTACCTTGAACGTAGTACTAAACGGAGAAGGGGAGCGCATGCGCAGACTCTCCACACTACTAAACTGAACAAGCTCTCGAAGTAAAACTGTTTACTCACGAAAGAAACAAAAAAAAATAAATAAAAAAATAAATAAAAATAAACTAAGTAGATTTTGAATTAACTTGATTAAAAACTACATGAAAGTTTTACACAAACAAGAATGAGTAATTATGCAAAATGTAATTGCGTATTCTTAATACGTAGTTATGTTTTACATAATTACTCATGCTTGATTATGCAAAACTTTCATGTAATTTTTGTCAAGTTCAACGCTAACTCAAGTTCTAGGATAGCTAGAGATGAAACACGGAACCTATCTTAGCCGTACTGCGTCAAGGATGCAACTCTATACCTATACTTATATTTTGACATTTATTATTCTTGTTAGCCAAATAGAAATATGTATTTTGCTAAACCCATATCTTGGTTTAAGGGTAGCATCTTCTCGTATCGCATGTCTTCTAACGACTTATTCACACAATATCCAGCTACTGCTTCTTAAAAATCAATTATAAGCAATACTTGAACCTTATTCAAGAGAAATGCATTTAGGAAGCAAATAAGCTGGGGATTTAAGGCCCTATAGGAGGAGAAAAACAAGAACATTCTTTCTAAACTCCATCTTAAATTATAAAATCAAACTTGATAAATTACATTAGAAACTTTTACACCGAAATAGAAGTAAATCTGTGGTTATTGCTACACTAATTGTTGTAAATAGATTATTATATCGGCAAAGATTATTTGAGTAGCAGTAGACATCGAATACGCAATGTTTAAGTTTAGTGAACTTAAACTTATAGGGAAATAATTTAGAGAAATAGAAGAGAATAGTGAAGTTTGAAATGCTCCTTAAAGTTGTTAACTTTTTGTGTTAAATTAAAGGTTGAAGACCTTCTACATTTGCAGACAGGCTACGTTTTCTTTCAACCTGTGGATTTTACCTTTTACACCATTTTGTAATTCGAGATCTGGTTTTGTAGACCTAAACTAAAGGATAATGAATAGTGAATAACAAGGCTCACCAAAGAGCTGAGTGATCATATTGTCATGAAACAAATACAAAATTTAATCAAACTTATTAAATCTATACTTTTTCGTAATACATTTTATAAGAATATGAAATACAAATGTATTAAGAAATATTACAATAGGAAATTATTAAAAAAATCACAGAAAGTACTTGCATCCAATTAGATACTTTTTAGGGTTTCGTAAGTTATAAAGTATTCTGTGGCTATCAATGGTTGAGTTCAATGTAAAATAATAATATATTTATAAACGATAAGGCTTTATCTATTGTCTGCGTTAGTTACCTTCGTTCTTAGTTCCTTAAGACTGGCGCCCAACGTGGGGCCAGTGTTTAGGTACTATTTACTAATAACTAACACAACATAGTAGGTATAACAATATCATGTATAAATGTATTATTATTTAGCATTTAACTTAATCATTGACAGCTTGTTAACACATATACGATATACGTTATTATATTATTAAATAAAATAATTAAAAAAAATGTAATTTATAAAAGTATGCATACCTATATTTGTAATCTGCTATCAGTAGCTTTCATTTGATACCCAGGCAAATTAATAATAACTGCACATATAAATTTTGCAAATAATAAAAAATGGGAAATTTATCCGTCATTTTTCATCAGCCCTCATAAGGTATTAGCATGAATTATTACAAGCTAATACCTAAGACGCTATAGGGTAGTTGGAAGGGCATTATTTTGGGGAAAATTTTGGAGCTATATATATTCATATTCTGTTCACTATAATTTGATACCCTACTCGAAAATTTAAAAAAAAAAATTGAGCTTAGCACATTTGTGCTCAATGAGCATGCACATATAAACGATTTATAACGTTGAATTTATTACAGTTTAAGAAAATAAACCTGGTTGAGAACACATAAAATGCATGTGACATGTGACATTTCAATCTTGGTTTGTATTGTTTAAAGGTCACCATAATATATATAATTTTACGTCTAAATAGTTTCTTATATTACATACATATTACCTTGGTGTCTGAATAGCAATTTCCTGTCCACGTGTCGCTACAAAAATTTCCCTTCCTTGATGTTAAAAAGAAAATAAAGGAGAAGAAAATAGAAGAAGATCTCGTAGCGTCGAAACATCTCTATAACCACTCGTTTCTTTAAACTCCAATGCAAGGACAATTTATTACATTAGAAACTATCTTTATAGCATTAGTCAAAAATATATGATGATGAAACGTCACAGCTATTTATCACATGCGATTTTAATACCGTTTTCAAAAAGGAAATAAACAGTATAATAGCATTACGTTATATAGTTGTAGTTTTATTATAAAAAGATGGAGCATTACCAAGGAGCGCTATATCATTAGCATTGTCAAACCAAGCACGTGCAATATTAAATGTTAAAAGAAGAAAACTAGTTATTATACTGTTACATTACCTACCTTGTTTGCACCAGGGGGCTTTTGGCTTGACTTGGCCGAGATTTGGTTAAATTGAGAATAAGAATAATGCGGACTGTGTAAGTTAAATGAATGTATATTTATATGGACTGATAAATGCAAAATTAATATTATATATACAGGGTGGTCCAAAAGTCTCCCCCCTCCCTCTTAACTTTTAAACGGTTTGAGATAAATTAATGAAACTTGGGGTATATCCACCATGCAAAGGGAAGTTAGTTTTCATGCAATCGCTCGCTAGGGGCAACCACCCACTTTCCTCCCAGGCCACCCCACTTCGAAATTTCAAATTGGAGTGTATTTTTTTGATAGAATATTTAGATTCTACGATGAAAAATAATAAACTTTTACTTGAAACTTTTTTTTTCTATTTCCACTATTTTGCCCCCTATAGGGCAAAGATAGCAATATAACCCTTCCGACAATAGTACCTTGTACAATCTAAACGGTTAGAGATAAATTAATAAAACTTGGGGGATCTCTACCATGCACAGGGAAGTTAGTTTTCATGCAATCGCGCAGTAGAGGCAACCAACCATTTTTCCCCCAGGTCACCTAACTTAAAAATTTTTACCTGGAGTATATTTGTTATAGCAGATTTAGATTCTACGGCGTTAAAAAAAAATATTTTACTTCAAACTTTTTTTTCTATCTCCAATATTTTGCCCCCAAATGTGGACAAAGCTATAAAAATGGCATAATTCAGTGCCAAGGGGCAAAATGGTGGTTACCCTTAGAGGGGATGTATACACACTACCCTTTACATTACATGGTACATATATCCCCTAAGTTCCATTACTTTATTTCAAACCGTTTAGATTTTATAACGATCTCTTCAGAAGGGTTATTTTTTTTTTTTTGCCCCCCTGTAGGGGGCAAAATATTGGAGATAGAAAAAATAGTTTCAAGTAAAAGTTTATTATTTTTCACCGCAGAATCCAATTGGGTGGCCTGGGGGCTAAGTGAGTGGTTGCCACTAAAGGACGATTGCATGAAAACAAACTTTCCTTTGTATGGTAGATATCCCTCAAGTTTCATTAATTTATCTCAAATCGTTCAAAAGTTAAGAGGGGGGGGGGGAGACTTTTGGACTACCCTATACATGTGTGTGTATATGTGAATTTAATAGTGATAGTAAGTGGATTTAGGTAAAAGGTTATCTTTAGGGGGTAGAGATGAATTGAAGTATGGAGGCACATGGTGATCGTGGGGTCGGAGCTGGATTCTGGTAATTTAAATGGTGTTTCCTCTATCCTGGATGTGAAAGTAATGTGAAGAATAATGTAATTATCCTGGATACCAGAATTTCTAAAGAATCTCTTGGATGCCTCCAATAACTAACTATAGCTGGTATATTGTATAAAATGTTGCACAGTGACAAATTACCACTGTACACATAGACACTACACTTACACTCAACATATCATAATCCCATGCATTCAAGTTTTTGAAAAAAAAGCCACTGATGCCACTCCATCCAGGCTTGCTGAAAGAAGCTGACAGATTTTAAGCAAAGATATCCCTCTTAGCTTTTGACAGTGTATACATCAAAACAAACATTTATTTTTATTGGAATAAATGTGGTTGCCTTAGCTTAGCAATAATAAATCATTTCGAGGTACGTTTTCGATATTGTCGTCAGGCCACGACAGCGATTATATAAATGTTAATTCAAAAGTTATAGTTGAAACAAATTTTTAATGACCGCCATCTTGATATAGCTGGGCCGATTTTACTGGTTGCCGAACCCGCCCTATTTGTTAATTGCCTACGGACCCTTTGTATGTACTGAAACTTGATCAATTTACTTCTTATAATCTGGAAATGAAGCATGTTTAAGAAATTTTAAAATACATTACAGAAGTGAAGAAGAGATATAGTTTATTTTTAGTAATAGCTATGTATTATAATACTGATGTTAAAAATAAATCAAGAAACACTCAAAGGATAACAGTTTTCTCTGTATACATCTACACGTATTTCCAAAGATAACATTATAATAAGGAGTCTTACTAAAGACTGAAATAAAACTAGGTTAAGGTTTAGTAATATTGGGTAGTGGTTAACCCTATATGATATCATAGGGATGAGAAACCGAGTGGGGATTCGATGGTCTAACTGGAAGAAGGTTACTTCATTTGCATACGGTTTGATTTATGCCAGAATGGAGGCCGGGAAGGTTATGCCTAGCTACCTACATTCGGTAATCTTTATACCTTTCCAAGAACTTGGCATCGCCTAATCCACAGTAGATCAACCTCGGTNTGCTATGAACACATGGCAATACGAAGCTTTTTCAAGGTCACGAGATAAGTTTATGATGCAAGATACGTGCAAGGTGTGATGTCACAGTGGCGATCTTTACGATTTCCCGGAAAATTAAGGCAGTTGAAAATGGACCGAACCAACACTTATTAAAAACGCGTTTGTAGAATCGTGTGAACAATCGTAATTTTAAAAAACAGTCACTCACAAGGAGAAAAAACTAACCATTTCTGTTAAATAGTTAAAGTGTATGAACACATGGCACTACGAAGCTTTTTCAAGGTCGCGAGATAAGTTTATGATACAAGATACGTGCATGTTACGCGTATTTAGAATCGTATGAACAATTGTCATTTTAAAAAACAGTCGCTCGCAAGGAGGTCATTTGCTGCAGACAATTTCAGCAGAAAGATGTCGGACAAGGTCATAAGTGGGATTTCTACTCAAGGTCAAAATCCAGGATAACCTAGATATAAATAGAAATGTCGTCCCGCATTGTCAGTTTAAAACGACTCCCGTCAACTTTTCCGGGAGATGTCCTGTCATAAGATGGAAGTCAGGAATCACATTTTTGACATGGTCTACATGGGAAAATCTAAACTTAGATGAGTCTTAAAGCTGGTTAGAAAATAAGGGTAATTGAAAAGAGTCGAGTTACCCCATATTGTCATAGTGATAAAGTACGGCGCTCTTTCGCTTTTTTGTGTGTTTAATAAAGGAGTAAAAAACAGTAAATTTGAAAGTAAATTACATGGTTTATTTCTAAAAAAAACATCGTAGCTCCAGTTACTAAAAGGTCTTTTGGTTTTTTTTTTTTGGACATTTGTTAATGGCAGTGATTTTATACATTTTGAGCACTTAAACATAAATTAGTATTGTGTCATTAACCCGACCCTAAATGTATTAGCTTATTATTTATAGATCATTAATGGATGTTTTAAGAGGATACAGGCGTTTAAACGTTTAGATAAAATAACATCCTCGATTGTAAAATACATTTTAATAAGCTAAAAAGGAAAAATGTCATGGAAAGAGGTTAATGTTAGTGTGAAAAAACGGAATATAAATGAGTGGATCCGATATTCTGCGTTGAGATACTGCAGAAACAGCGGAATCTCTTTATTCCTGTCAGATTATTCTTATCAATATTACCGATGTAATTCTAATATACAATAAAGATAAGGCACATAGCTAGGTAGAAGTCTTTTCGTAAAACGGGATCGGGTTAATGAGAAAGTCTCCATACATGTACAATTAGCTAAAAAATTATAATATTAAGTTGATTATTTTAGTTGAACATGTGAGTAATGTTTACGGTCTCTTATTGTTATTTAACAAAACTACTTTGTATAAATTAAACAAGATATTCACGGGCAATGTAAGAATACATTCTATTTGTTAAAATGATTATTTTAAGAGTAATAACTATAAATACATCGAGTAAAATTTATTGATTTGAAAGATTTGTAGAATTTCTAGAATGAAGAAAGATTTTCTAGAATTATGTTCCTAACCTTAATTGGCAGGATTGATTGCCTAAACCTAGGTCTGAGGCTATAAGTACCCTCCGTGTCAGTCTTATAATGGGGAAATACCGACGTTTGAACCTTTTACAGGGATAATTTCGAGGATACTCCTTACCATATGGACAGCACTCAAGGATGTTCCTAGAAAGGATTCATAACGCCTAATTTCAAAGCCAGAATTGTTCTCATTAAGTTCTAGGTCTTCCGGTTAATTGTGACCGAAAGAAAACAAAATATATGACTGAACTGTTTTCTTATTGCTGCAGTAGTTGGGTCCATTAACGAAATAAAACTCACTTTTGCAATATTTCGACCCCTCTTTGGGTCATTCTCAAGCTGGAATCAATTTATTTAGATGTTAGATTTTACAAACTGTAAATATTCTCTGAACAAAACATTAACAAAATTTTAAAGATAAATCATTACTAATAATTTAACATGTCAAAAGTTTTGTTTTTACTATCCTGATTGACTAGAAATTATCCTAAATTATATGTATTTTGTTCTTGAATTATTTTATTTGAATCTTTTCGATTTTCGTCATTTCTTCCTAAAATTATAATAATTGATTGGTATTGGTCACATGTTATGTATGTTGAAAATATTAATTTTGAAATAATGAATAGTATGTACTTACTGAAGTCAGGTAATGATCATTTGACTTATGATATATTTACTTATTAATGAAAACAATTCTAAAGATTTTTTTTTTTCACAAATCACTTAAAATTTTCCTTCCTTCTGCTATCCATACAACAATTCATTATACTCTAAGTTTTATAATGATAAATATTTACAGTTTGTAAAATCTAACATCTAAATAAATTTTGATTCCAGCTTGAGAATGACCCAAAGAGAGGTCGAAATATTGCAAAAGTGAGTTTTATTTCCTTAATGGACCCAACTACTGCAGCATTGAATACTACAAGGAACAATTTATAATTTAATTTATTCTAACTGTGTAGGCTTTTGCGGTTGACGCCATCATTAATATCTAGGTCTTCAGGTGGTGACCGCGTCATGTTCGATGTGTATTCCGACGGTGCGTCCTATGCAGGCGCCATCTTTAAGGTTGTACATGATGTTTTAAGCGGGGGATAACGTGGACTAGAGGAAATGTTCAGAAGCAGTGGTATGTCTTCATAATGATAATGCTTTCCCTGGTAATCTCTGCTTTTGCTGATGCAATATTGAAGTAACAAGCAACAGATGTTGTCTCAGACCCAGAAATGAAAACATATAAGGTTTGTTCCAACCACACTTCAAACTGATTTGAACTGTCCGACGCATGCGCAACGGACCACATTGATAGTTTTTCGCTAATGCGCATGCGTCGTACAGTTTGAAACTAGTTTGAAGTGTGGCTGGATCAAACCTATTACCACTGCTCCAAATCATTTTCTCTAGTCCACGTTGTCCCTCGCTCAGAACAACTTGCACAACCCTGAAGATGCTTCCAGCATAGGAGGCTAAACGTCGGAATACACATCAAACATGACGCAATCACCACCGGAAGACCTAGATCTTAATGATGACATCAACCGCGGAAGCCTACGCAATAAGAAAACAGTTCTGTTATATATTTTGTTTTCATTCGGTCATTATTAAATTATGTATTTGAAATATCTTGGTTTTTTGCGTTAAATGAAAATAATCAATTCAATTTATTTACGGTTTATGATAATATTCTGATTAATAACTAGTAATAGAGTTAATACCTTTAATTGTTTACCTCCGTAATGAATGAATACCGCAAAAACTCAATCGATTATATTAACTACAAATGAAAACAACACAATAGAGTAGGAGTGAATGTTAAAAAAAATGTGCTGGAGAAAACATCGATAATTAAATCACTTGTTAAGAACACAGGTAACTTATTTGGGTTAGAGCAGGATATATGAATAATAATTATGTTGGTGAAAATAAAATATTGTATAAAAAAAGACAGCCAAATGTATTTGGCTAGATTATAACCCTAGTTAAATCATTACCTTGTTTGCAAAGTCAGAAATACTTATATTTTCATATGAGTAATGCCAATTACCATCCAGGACCATTATTAATAGGCCAATCTTAGCAATAAAAAAATGAACTTTTCTATTTTCTATACTGTGAGCATACATCATAGAACTTTTTAAATTTGTTTATTGATCTTTCTCCTAAAGTTCGTCATTTCTTATCAGTAATGCCTGTTTACCATCAGGGACCAATAAGAATGAGCTAATCTTAACAATAAAAATTTGGAAATATTCTTATGAACTTTTCTATTTTGTATACTGTGTATTTATTTACAACCATTTACATAATAGAAGTTCTTAAATTTATTTAGCGATCAATATTCAAAAATTCGTCAAACATCCAAGAATAAGTAATAATTTAGGCGGAGAATCCATTATCCATTCAGGATCTGAGGTTGAAACAGATGGAAAATCAGATACGATTATTTCAACAAAGCATACAAAGAAACCAGCTGTAGAATGTTTAAGACTCTTGGATTCTCAAAAGTCGAAGTTTACAATGTGAACTCATTCATTCAAAGATTCATTCATTAATATACCAGATTGATATGAATGTAGAAAACTTTGTTATTTACAACGGAGTTTTATATCACATAAAATTTACATATACTATAAAGCCACATTGCTAACACACTCACTCATTCATTCTTTAACCAACTGGAAGAAAATGTTTACCAACTTCCAAACAAAGTAGAAATTTGACACCTAATAAACTTAAAAGCTCTTAGCCTATAACCCACGGAAAAATTTCGTAAACTTCAATGTTTTACTTCCATAAAAAAAACTGAAAATGAAAAATTATTAAAACAAATCCCAGCCATTATCAACACAATTGTAGACCAAACAGAGTTAAAGATCGTGCATTTTCTTGTACCAACGTCTACTGATATTTGATCCAAATCCTTATACAAACATTCGGTTAGGGAATACCTATATTATATTGTTATGTATCATATGATTATTGTAATATTTAAAAAAATGCATGCCTTGCAATCGTTACTGGATTAAAAAAATATGGATGTTATAGTGAATTATATATAAAAATAACAACACTTTCCTTTCGGTTTATGGCATATAATGTCAAAAGACATAAACATTAGAGTATTAATAGAAATCACATTTAGACTTTCAAGTTAACAAATTTAATAATAAAATTCGCAGTAAAAATTTAAATCTTGTTTTCCATCAGTAAACATATTTATACTTTTTTTTGTGGCCAAAGTTTGACGTTGCCAGGAATATATTTCTGTAATTTACATGGCTTTATTATATTGACACGGACACCAGTGATAAAACGCACTTGACAATTATGATTACTTCGTATTATGGACATAATAGTGTTCTTAACATCGATTTCAAGATAATATAAATTAAGAAAGGGAAAAGAGATTGAAATATAAAGGGAAAGAAATGTGCAGAAAAATGCAGGGTGCATATTATGGTGTCGGTGATTTGTCTAGTTCAGGGTGCATATAATGGTTTCGGTGATTCGTCTAGTAAGAGTGCATTTAATGGTGTCGGTGATTCGTGTGGTACAGGGTGCATTTAATGGTGTCGGTGATTCGTCTAGTACAGGGTGCATTTAATGGTGTCGGTGATTCGTCTAGTACAGGGTGCATTTAATGGTGTCGGTGATTCGTCTAGTACAGGGTGCATTTAATGGTGTCGGTGATTCGTCTAGTACAGAGTGCATTTAATGGTGTCGGTGAATCGCCTAGTACAGGGTGCATATAACGGTGTCGGTGATTCGTCTAGGTGTTGGTGCAGATGTAGTGTGCAGGGTTCATTCAATTGGTGGTTTTGTATTATAGGTGGGGTCAGTAGTGGTTGTCGTACCTTTCTTCAGTACGAATATGCAGGGATGATCGAAGAGGAAATTTCTGAAGGAGTTGCACTCGTGGTCTACGAGCGGTTCTCGACAGAGGCATGTTGGTTTAAAGAAAGGGAATGCTTGTAGAGTTCGCAGTGCCGCTTGGCACTTGGTCACTGTTACGGTCGAACAAGACACTATAACAAAAGAGAAAAACAAATGGACATTAGTAAAGGACAATTTGTATTCTATATAGAATAATTTGAATTAACAGCTTAGTTTCCGGTGAAATCCGACGTTTCGCTTCCACTACTGGAAGCATCTTTAGGGGTGTGGTGCATCGTGATGTTGACTCGTAGCAAACACAAGATATTATGCCGACCAGTATATCTTGTGTTTGCTTCGAGTCAACATCACGATGCAGGATGCACCACATCCCTAAAGATTCTTCCAGTAGTGGAAGTGAAACGTCGGATTTCACCCGGAAAACCAAGCTGTTTATAACGAGTCTACCCGCGGAAGCCTACGCAATAAGTTTAGCGCCCCATCCACTGTCATTCTTTCCCTAAGCAAAGCCGATTCTGGCATGAAAGAATGATAGTGTATGGGGTTCAAGAGGAAAGAACGGCAGGATTATAATCTTACAAGATTATCCCGTCGCGTCATCCTCTCCATTCTTGTCAACTGATAAGTTTCATGTGGATGGGATAGATATTCCATTCATTGTGTTAATGGCATCAAACGAAGGGATTGTAGTCACACGACTGGCCTGCAGGATGGAATGAGCGGATCGTCTTACAGGAAAGTGGTTGTGTGGATGGTAATGAACATGGTTATCAATCATGCCGTGCTTTCCTTCAAGATCAAGAAAAAATAAAGTCTGTCGGGAAAGAACGACAGTGGATGGGACGCTATTAACTTGACTTGTAATACATGGCTCTAAACGTTTCTTCTAGAATGTTCTACGAAGTATGGAAAACAAACTAGATCAAACCATGTAAATTGCACTATTTCCTTTCAACCTCTCTTCAATGGTTCCAGTGTACGATGCACATTGGGACAAAGGAATATTAGACTTCTGTAATTGGTGACAATATCTGTTAGCCTAACAATATAACAATCACCTGGTTATTAATAAAACTAACTGACACTCGTATATTTTGTAATAATCAGCGCTTACTGATTTAGTCAATACAATATTGATATTAATTAGATGAGTGAACTTAGAAGGCGTGGGTCGCAGGGACACACGAGGGGGAGGGGGAGCATTATACCGTAATTGTAATAATAACATTGATCAATATTATAATGATGATATAATTGGCGTAAGTTTCACATTTAACTGCAATGATGTTGTAATTTAGTGAAATAGAGAAACTCTTTGACATTTCCCTTCGTACTATAAATACACTATACTAATTATAAATTGCACTTATCATTTGTTCAGCTATTTCTACTGTAAACCTTCCTTTAAGCCATGAATTTTTCTTTTCA
>KZ651043.1:16856-30678 GCA_001010745.2 Gerris buenoi
TATATATATATATATAAAATATGGCCATTGTGTTTTGGGTAGAATCAAAAGTTGTCTAGAATTTGTTCTAGTCAATCGAAAAAAGACATGTTGAATTTTCTTGTTATAAATTGAAGATTTTCCCGCTTTTCCTTTCTATTCTCTATGTATTCTAAAAGTTGAAGTCGAATTGAGAGACAAAAAAAGAGTTTGATATTGGAAAACCTTGTTTGGAGGTTGATTCCAAAAAAAATAGTATGGTTTTGTATTGTCCCTTGTGTGAACAAAGACAAGAAACGAATAAAAAAAAACATACAAACACAAAAAAGAGAAGAAAATTGTGTAGTGTAAGAGAGTAAATTCAATCATGAGATAAATAGAAAATTTGGAATTTCGTTTATACTTTTTAGCTTGTGATACTTTTGTGCTTTTTCTTTTTTTTATGTACTACAGTAG
Source organism: Gerris buenoi (assembly GCA_001010745.2). Classification (NCBI taxonomy): domain Eukaryota; kingdom Metazoa; phylum Arthropoda; class Insecta; order Hemiptera; family Gerridae; genus Gerris; species Gerris buenoi. The sequence continues at coordinate 17,292 of KZ651043.1, forward strand.
TTGATTTGTTGAAGTGATAATATTATGTTCAAAATATAGACTTTGGATTTTTTTTCTTATCTTGTCAATCGAAGTAAAAAACAAAAAAAATCTTTAATTTATTCAATCATACGACAAAGACATTGTGTCGAATTTAACAAAACTGAATGAGTTAAACGGACTCCTTTGTTCTATGTATTCACGGAAGGTTTTGGTTGGTTGAATTTTTCTATGATATAGTAGAACAACTGTAGTAATTTTGTATCAAATTAAATTGCACTAAAGCCTCGTGTAGACTGCTGAGACGAACAGAGTAAACGAGTAAATCATTAGTCTCTGCACATGCCCCAGTATAAGATGCGCATGCGTACTTTAAATTGGGAGACGAACAGAGTAAACGAGTAAATCATTGGTCTCTGCACATGCCCCAGTATAAGATGCGTATGCGTACTTTAAATTGGGAGACGAACAGAGTAAACGAGTAAATCATTGGTCTCTGCACATGCCCCAGTATAAGATGTGCAAAGCGCATGCGTGCTTTAGAATGGACATGCGCAGATACCAATGATTTGCTTGTTTCCTCTGTTGGGTCAATCCATATGAAGTGGTCCAAAAATTAAATAGTTGGTTGCTCGACCATTTTAAAAAAAAATTATATTTTCCCTGTTGTTTCCCTCATATTTAAGGTGTTCAAAGCAATGCTTAAAAATTTTTTATCTTAAACCGTTTAGGTGTGGCGGCCATTTTTGATTTCCTTCGCACGCTAATTTGTGTGTTTGTGGGCATTTACGTCAACGCTCATATCTCCTAAACTATTTGTCCTAGAAGGCTGAAACAAAAACCAAATTAAAGGTAATTGCCCAGTGTTTAACTTAGGTTATGTCCATATTTCACCTAGTAATTTTCCTTCCATGAGAAAATTTCACCTGAAGTTGGATATCAAAATCAAGAAAATTTCGCTTTTCGGAAATTTTTTTCTGAAGGAAGGAGTTATATATACAGCTTGATATTTTTTATATGAATAGGCATATATCAGTAGCATTACCCAAAAAAATATCAATCATAAAACTTGAATACTTTTATTTTTATAAATTTTTGAAAATTGGAATTTTTGAAAATTTGCCATTTTTGGGCCTCTATATCTCCGATGGGGCTGGATCGAAAATTCTGAAATTTGCACAACTTACAGGGCTCTTGTATTAGGTCAACCGAAATAAAAAATCATTTTGTATATTTGGGTAGCAAAAAAGTTATGCAAGCTCAAAAATGCAGAAAAAAGCTACGTGATAAAGTCGTTTCAGCAAGCTTTATGGCTGATCGACATTTATTTTTTTGATGAAAATTTGTCTTATTTCCATTATTCAATTGGTTTGACATAGCCTGGATTCGTTAAATTCAAATATATCTTTTTAAAATTTTTTATAGCCCGGCTATTAAAAATACAAACAATGCAGAGTGCCTCTAAGACTCAGTCTGTTGCTTTTGAATAGGACAGTTGTTATCATTGGGGTTAATTTTTAATTAATTTATGTTAAGGAGATAACAATCATAAATCTGTTGTATTTTCATATATAAAAAATAGTTTACAGCACTACTTAGTTATTTAAATTAACTGCAACTGACTGAGACTTAAAAATGTTTCCTATGTTTTGCCATCTTCACCATCTGTTGATCCAAACTTTGGACTTCAGTTGGCATTGCTTTTAATAATCACTTTAAAAAAAATTGTAAAATTGGCCTGCAGTTGCACAAGATAAGAATTGACATATTTTTATTCAATGTTACTATATAATTACGATAAGATTGTGATTATTACACATCTGCAATGTTTTTTTCAATGTTATTTTTAATAGCAGGGCTATAAAAAATTTAAAAAAAGATATATTTGAATTTAACGAATCCAGGCTATGTCAAACCAATTGAATAATGGAAATAAGACAAATTTTCATCAAAAAAATAAATGTCGATCAGCCATAAAGCTTGCTGAAACGACTTTATCACGTAGCTTTTTTCTGCATTTTTGAGCTTGCATAACTTTTTTGCTACCCAAATATACAAAATGATTTTTTATTTCGGTTGACCTAATACAAGAGCCCTGTAAGTTGTGCAAATTTCAGAATTTTCGATCCAGCCCCATCGGAGATATAGAGGCCCAAAAATGGCAAATTTTCAAAAATTCCAATTTTCAAAAATTTATAAAAATAAAAGTATTCAAGTTTTATGATTGATATTTTTTTGGGTAATGCTACTGATATATGCCTATTCATATAAAAAATATCAAGCTGTATATATAACTCCTTCCTTCAGAAAAAAATTTCCGAAAAGCGAAATTTTCTTGATTTTGATATCCAACTTCAGGTGAAATTTTCTCATGGAAGGAAAATTACTAGGTGAAATATGGACATAACCTAAGTTAAACACTGGGCAATTACCTTTAATTTGGTTTTTGTTTCAGCCTTCTAGGACAAATAGTTTAGGAGATATGAGCGTTGACGTAAATGCCCACAAACACACAAATTAGCGTGCGAAGGAAATCAAAAATGGCCGCCACACCTAAACGGTTTAAGATAAAATTTTTTTAAGCATTGTTTTGAACACCTTAAATATGAGGGAAACAACAGGGAAAATATAATTTTTTTCTAAAATGGTCGAGCAACCACCTCTGGACCACTTCGTATGGATTGACCCTGTTTCGTTCAGCAGTCTGGAAGAGGCTGTAAGTGTCAATAAAGTGTTTTTTGTGCTTCTACTCTTTTAATATGAAATGGACATTTCATTAGTTATATTTGTATATTGTAAATTATTCATTTAAAAAATAAAACTTTTAAATTTGTTAGTTTACGTCGCATACTCGTATTTGCTTTAATCATAGCTACGTTTTAAAATGAAATGATACTTGGAATTTTGGTTCCATTCATTCAAGTTCTTTTTCCTCCTCAGTCAGAGCTAATAGCTGACCAACTTGTCATATTACAAATAGATTGGACTCACTGCCAAAATCTTATTTGGTTATTTTGGCTGAGATTTTGAGGGTTCATCTTTATAATTGTGATTACAGATGTGTTAAACAACAATATTGTTAACACAATTTTATATTAGTTATTAACAAACGAGTTTCGACATTTTATATGACCTTTAAGTAAAGCTACATGAAAGAAGTGGGGGTAGACTAGGGCTACAGTCTAATGATCATACAATGTCTAAAGGCGCATCCACACTATACCGATCGCCATCATTCGGCTTGAGCCGACTGACGTGCCGAAAGCCGAACCGAATCGGGCCAAATCCAACCCGAATTGGCTCGATCCTGATCAAAGAAAGCCGACAGAAGTTTGTGGTGTAGAAGTGCCAATCGGCCTCGGTCGACAGATAGTTTTCATGTAGTGAGGTTCGCAATTCTATTTTCTACTACCGTGCGGGTACTCGTGAGATAGTTCGGCACTGATCGGGGCGTCCACACTACTAACGTAATGGGGACGTCGTGCCGACCGACACAGGCCGATCAGCCTCATTCGGCGTAGTGTGGTGTGCGCCTTAAGGGCTCATACTTAATGCAAATTATGAGACCTGACCTAACCCTATACTGGGTTGCACCTTGGATCTTCTTTTCACATACCTTACCTCTGGTTCTTAATCCTTCTACAGCCCTAGTTAAGTCATATCCTTCTACACCCCCAGTTAAGTCATAAGCTTGTGAAGTAAAATATGTAGCTAGTAGAATCTTTACTCTTACTACTATGTTGACACTTAACGCTGAAGATTATATAAAATGTTGAAAGGCATTTGTTATATTTAACATAAAATTGTGGTGGTAATATTGTTATTCTATCAACCTCTTTTGTCATAATTATCGAATCAAAATATTGTAAATAATTAATAAATAAAATCTAGGGCTGTGCTCCGATGAGACAAAAGTGCCAATATTTGACATCAACTCATAGTAAAGTTTTGAAGGGGTAATCTTTAATTTATATTCTTTATCACGAAATTAATCATACAGCATTGTATGCTATATAAATATCTTTTATATAATCGAGTAGTGTCCCAACGACGGGCGACGGCGACGAACTCACCTCTAAACGATTTATAACGTTAAAAATGGATGTGCCATAAGCTGGGATTGAACCCGCGACCTCCTGTGGGTCAGTCGAGAACGCTAGCCATTACGTCATGCCTAAAACTTACTATTTAAACTGTAAATATCTCAGTAAATTCCACGGAGTTTCGCTAGCTAAACAGTTTAAATAGTAACATAGTTAGTAGAGTCTTACATATGATTCTTTTAATCGATTTTCTTTGGTTTCTTTTTATTTTCACTATCTTTAATCTCATTCATTAAAATTCAACTAGAAATAGTTATTTCATTTATTTAATATTCCTTTTTAAAAATGTAATATTTAATTATTTAATTTTGCTTTTTTAAAATTTAATTAATTTTTTTATTGCCCTTTATTAAATAATATTTTATTTTATAGTTTATTAAATTGCTGTGTTTCATTCATTTCATAAATATTACTTTGAATATTATAACTCATATCATATTCATTATAATTCATATTATATTCACTATAACTCATATTTTATTCATTATAACTCCTTTTTAGGGAATTAAAACCAACCTTAGACTAAAATACTTGGCTTAATTCAACCTTTAGCAATTATTTTATATATTGTCTGCTAACCTATTCTTGACACTATTGTTTAGAATAATGAAAGACGTATTTTATTACATAAAACGTACTGTATTGTATGTAGCAGAAGTTGTTAAAAACAAGTAATGTTGATCTTCAGGAAAAAATGTTAAAAAGAAATTCAGTGTAGGAGTTGGGCTAGAGGTCTAAATAAGACTCAGATTAAACGGAGTGTATTTAATACTCTGTCTCAAAGTCCTTATTGTTTGAGTTAGTTTTCGCCACCTTTTAGTCCCGTGAAATGCGATACTATTCATTTTTGCTTCAGAGCTTACTGTTTTGAAGAACTAAGTTATTTTATGTCTCCATTTCAATAATCCATAAATCCGTTCCAGACATCAGAGAATATTTTTGGTTCCTTGTCTGTTTGTTGGTCAGTCGCTTGATTTTTTGGAACCAAGATGTATTAAAATCTACACGTCCGATTTCAATGAATTTAGACGGTAGGTCATAATTAGCCCATTGTTGGTCTCATAAAAGTTTCAACCTTATGCTCCCATTTGTTTCTCTTCCACATGCGCACAAACATACGTTAATTTATACCTATATCGTAAAAAGTACTCATTTGATTTCTACTAAGTTTTTATTAGCTTGCTTTCTTGTTTGTTGGTCCAGTACATGAAATGTACTGGACCACATGACTGGACATCACTGGAGAGCACATGAGATTCTCGCATCTATTTTTTTAGCTCTCAACTTTTAGCCAGCTCAAGGGTGCTCTCTTTTTGTTAAGTAGGATTAGCCAGTACATGGTATACCATCTTGTTATTTTGGTTTAGCTCTCAATTTAATCTTGCCATCTCATGGTGTTTGCATTCTTAAAAATTGGTTTAGTATTGGTATAGCATGTAGACCTATTTCATTCGCAATTGTGTGTTTTTTTTACATAGAGTGCGCGATATACCATCTTGTTATTTTTGGCTTGTTCTCGATCTAACTTAGTAAACTCAAGCTAGTTGTATTCTTGTAATTTAGTTTACAGCTTAATTTTACTACCGTAAAGGTTACTACTTTATTTAGTCATTACTGGATCAATATACCATTTTGTGTGTGTGTTTGCGTTAGTTATTTATTAACTTTTACAGAGAGCACATGAGAGTCAATTCTTGCATCTATCGGTTTAGCTCTCAATTTTTAGTCAGCTAAAAGGCGCTCTCTTCTTTTGTATTAGTAGATTTAGATCTATTCCATTCGTAGTTCTGTGTGTGAATTTGTACATAGAGTACGCGATATACAATCTTGTTATTTTCTATATACAATCTTGTACAAATCTCGATATACAATCTTTTACAAATCTTGCAATCGATTTTTAACTAACTTCCCGAGTAGCTAGACATTTGAAACATTTAGAATAGCTCAGATCACGATGTCAATGCATTATTTTAATACTTTTAGCCATCTTTCAGCGGAATTTAATTCGTTTTCAGCAAATTTTGCTGTAAGGAAAGTTAATTCGGAAAAAATCCGCAAGTTATTTTATTTGTTTTGACATATCCATATTTACCTACTCTATTCATTTTGACGAGTTTAAATTTATAATAATGTATGACATAAAATTTAAAAACTTAGTATATAAAAAGTTCTTTTTATCTTGTAATTATTGCTACAGAGCTTACTGTTTTGAAGAACTAAGATATTTTATGTCTTCATTTCAATTATTCATAAATCCGTTTCAGACATCAGAGACCATTTTTGGTTTCTTGTCTTTTTGTCGGTTTGTAGCTAAGTTGTGCCGTAACAAATATGCTTTAAAAACTACTCGTCCGATTAAAATGACATTTAGATGGAAGGTCATAATTAGCCCATTCTTCGTCCCATATAAGTTTCAACCTTTTGCACCTATTTGTTTCTCTTCCACATGTGCAAAAACATACGTTTATCTACACCTGTATCTTTATATTAAAAGCACTCATCTGAATTGTATGAAATTTAGAGTGTTTGTCGGAAGTAGCTAACGGATAAACCCAGATTAATTTCAACCTCTCTAAATTTTGTTAAATTAATAATGCAATTCGTGCGATATGAAAGCGACATGCATAGCTTGGAAACAATGATGGAGTTACACTTGTTTCGATACAATAGGCTTCTCGGTTGTGTCGATGTCGTTCAATTGTACATTTGCTTTGCCATTTACAATCCACACTGGTCCGACAAATTTCGTGGCCAAGTCATTGTCGCACAATTCTGCCTTTGATTTTTCACTTCAATAACTGTTTCTAATCTGATTGTTGTCATTTTCGTACCGCTTACCCTAGTTTCTATTTTGTCGTCCCAGTCATGACTCTATTTATGTGTTTTTGTTCTTTGAATTATTCTTGAATATTATTATTATTTGTTATAGAGGCTTGGCATTGTATTTTCTTAATACTTTTAGCATTATAGCTTCTCTTAATAAGCCTCAATTAATCTAAATTAATAATCTTCGAACTGAAATAATCAGTGAACCCTGACAACTTTGAAGTGTGGTAATTTTAAAAATTTGACATTCAAAATAGTGTCATTAAAAACTAATTAATTATAAAATAATTAATATTTTATTTTAATGGCTTTCACTCGTTTCAATATACAGTTTAAGTAGTAAGCTAGCATGTGCAATGTGTAGTGCTATTCTATCCAAGGAATAATCTTTAACTACAATGTTTATTATAGCCATGTACTTATGAAATTCTCGCCTTTATTACGAGAATTCTTTCACTAACCCTAACACAATATCTCTAAGACTCTTAATCCTATATCCTTTTCATATAATATATAACCTAGATTCGACTAACAAAAGTGGTCGAAACCTAGGCTATTGTGTATTTTTGGCAATATACTCATCCATTTTTACCCGTAGTATTTTTTTCACCAAGATACCTACTTTTGTTCCACTAGTTGCCACTTAAATAGATAATGGTGGCTTTAACAGAATGATTTACCTCAAGAGATGAGCTTCAATAATATTTATAGAGGATAAAATTACCTAAATTACAATTTATCTTAAACAAATTGGTTTTAATAAAATGAAAGTAAACATGTTGAGTTTATTGAATTTATGCTCGGTGGGTGTCCCCTGCCAGCTACAGGCTTTCTGGGGCCCAAGATATGCTAATTTCAGAACCTTAGGGCCTTAATCTTCATAAATATTTAGCTTTCTTCTCACATAGTCGATGAAGGAATTTCACTCGAAATGTTATGTGATTTCCTCCATAAGTCGATTTATACAAAGCTTTGTTGTGAAGGACCTTATTGCCATTAATAAATTTGAAAAAAATAAAAAAATAAGGAATAAAATGTAGAGTGTAGGCTCATATTTTGTAATAAGAAGTCGAATTTGTTGATTAATNATTAGTTGATCAGATATTGCAAGGCATGCAATGTTTATTTTAATTTTAATACATTAATTCATATTTTATTAAAACTTATATCACGTAAATGAAACGCATAACTCTATAAATCTTTAATCATATTCAAATAATCAAATAAATTCACCTTTTTAGATTATCATTTAAGATTTAAGTCATACATTTACTATATGTATTTACTGAATGTATTTATTTAAGTCTGAAATAATTTATTAGGGAAATAATTTTATTTTTTACTTTTTATGAAAAAAAAAACAACAATATCACGTACTCTATAAATCTTTAATTTTAATCTTATAATCTTAAAATTGCCGAATCAATTAATCTAATAAGATTAACATTAAATTTATTGAAAGCTTTGATATTATCTATAAAAATTAATTTTAATTTCGTTAAACTCCTTAACTAATTCAATTGAGAAAAAGTTTTTTAAAAGGTAGAAAAATAATAAAAATTCTTCTTTTTTTTCTAGTAAAACCAAGGCTGAAAGATCCTAGATATTTCTAAGTGAAGATAATCTTTCTTAAATGGTTTACTGTCTTCGAAGAAATCCCAATTCCTAAACTATTTCAATTACACCCCTAGTTTTAATTATTTTCTCTTCACTTTTTTTCTGATTTTTATCCAGTAACGTTTAATTTTAATCTTTTAACTCGTTTTTTTTTTTTTCTTTGACTTTTTTCTCTTTTTTCTTTTATTATTGTTTCGTTGTTGCATTATATCCGCTTAATGTAAATGCTGTTATATCTTTTATAAATAGGTTTATTATTATTGAATTGAGTGTACATATATATTGTCTATTATATGTTTTGAATTATTGGATTATAAAACCGATTTAGCAAACAACAATATTTTTCCTTAATTAGTTCCGGCACTATCCGTGTACTGTACTCGAAAAAGTTTTCTATTGTTGATACAAGCAAAAAGTGTTGTTATGAGGTGACTTTTTTAAGACAACTAACAACTTTAAACATTGAGGGATTCAGCATCCCTCATTACTAATGAGAATAGTTTTATCGGAGGAAGTAAGAACAAGATTAGCCTCGGGAAATATATGCTACTTCTCCTTAATGAGACTACTAAAATCTCTTAAGTCGAGAATTATGAAGGATCAATGTTTATCTTACTGCAATCCGATCTGTATTATATGGATTATTATATGGAGTATTATATGGATTGGAGGTATAATTTCTATATATGGAATTAATCCCTATAATATGGAATATAGGGAAATGATTTATCTTATAAAAAGTATAATTGGGGCGAATTTTACTTAGATCAAAATTAGTTAGCGTTAAAGTTTCAAAATGGTGGCAGTTATCAAAACAAAATTCAGCGAAAATTATTTGTCTTATAAAGAAGTATAATTGGTGCAAATTTCAGCGCTATCGGAAAATGTGACAAATTTTTGCTGACTCCAATAAAATGGGTTAATGACATCACAATGTATGCTTTTTCCGGGTGGCACAATTACATGAAAGGACTGATTTTTGTTTCAAAACTCTAGATTAATAAATATAGGGACTATGCGTCGTTTTTGTTTTGATATGTTAAATCTAATAAACGCGACAATGTTATTTTTTTTTATAAAATTGTTAATAATTTTGGTTGTACTCAAAAATTTATTTTCATGAAACCAAGTCTACAATATATGGAGTCCGGATTATAGCATTTGTTTTAGCAAGTTTTTTTTTAATAGTATACGTATATTTTTCTTTCAATTGGATTTTGCTCTCAAAAACGTAAGCTTCAATTGTTTTATAGAGTTAAAAACCAATCGAGCAAATTTTCAGTATTTTTGCATTCAATCTGTTCCTGGTATTGAAATAGTACCGTTGAATGTGAATCATTTAANGTATACGTATATTTTTCTTTCAATTGGATTTTGCTCTCAAAAACGTAAGCTTCAATTGTTTTATAGAGTTAAAAACCAATCGAGCAAATTTTCAGTATTTTTGCATTCAATCTGTTCCTGGTATTGAAATAGTACCGTTGAATGTGAATTATTTAATTTATATTATGTATTTGTCTATAAACGATTGTCAATGCAATGCAGTCCCCTTTTCGTTAGTATATTTTATTGTGACAATACTGTTAAATCTCTCCGTGACTCTGCTTACAGATTTTCCCTGTAAAACCATATTATTCTAATGTAAAGTTTAAATTAAATTCTTCATAATGTGTTTGTCGCATTTTCACCGATTTTCAAACATATATGGTTTTAAATTATGGAAAGGTTCACTGAGAAATCAATGTCATGTCTTTTAGTTGTCCGACAATGTTAAATGATATTTGGTCTTGTGTCTGTGTTTTGATCAACATTTTTGCGATCCAAAATTATCCTAAAAATACTCGTCCGAATTCAAATGTGGTTCTTGAGAAATATAAGAGCGTTGGATGGAGGTCATCTTAATAAAGCCAAGAGAAACAAGAGCGAAGGAAGACCTACAACGCAACGTCCTAACAGTAGCTTTAACCAGCATCTCATTGAACTTACAGTCTGTGCCAAACGAGAGTTAGTGCGTTGACAGCATGGGAACTAACAAACTAGCAAATGGGTTGGGGAGCCAATGAGATCTCAAGGTTTGCCCTCTGGATAACCATATAAGAAGGTTAATGTAGTGGTTTTATTTATTCCCTCAGAGATTGGCAAATCTGTGTGTCACTCGATTTCCCACGCTGTCAACGCACTAACTCTCGTTTGGCACAGACAATAATCACGTGCAAGCTTCCTCCATTTTGCCAAAAAAAGGACGCAGATTCGACTCACTGGAGAACTTAGAGATTATCAGAAATCAATGCAAAGAGGGAGATAGAAATCTTAATGAGCGGGAAGAAGCTTCCTCTTTGATAAGAACCCTGGCTGGAGTGTCTACTAGGATCAGTCTTACGTTATATTAGTCACCGACATCGTATGACTCGCCCTTAACAAATTTTCTATATAATGTAACTCTAGTTCTACCAAAATCAGTGTGCTCTTTTTTAATTACTATTTATTTTACTATATCATTAGTTTTCATTTTTATTATTTAATTTTATCACTATTTCAATATTCCTAGCATTTATCAATAAGTGTGTTGTAACTGTTTTAACTGATTCTTTGTTTTATTAATTGATAATTGATTTTGTTATTTCTTTAACTCAATTTTGATTAATTATCAACAAATTTAATTTATTGTTTATCTTTTACTCAGCTTACTAGTTATTATATTATATTTATTTCTTATTTTTGTAGGTTTTGCTATTAGCTTTTATTCTTTTTCTTTTAATTTCAGTTTATTTATATGATAGGAAGTTTTAACACTAAGTGTTGGTTCATTTAGGCTCTGATGATGGTTTTATGAAAGCTGAAAGCTGCTTTCATTAGTAAACAAGTATTATCTTCCGTGGAGAGACTGTTTCTTAGTATTTATTAAATTATAGTAGATCATAATTGTGCATTGTTGTTGAAATACTACTTCTACTTGCAGTATTTTCAAAACAACTGTGTAAAGTAGAAGTCATTCAAAAAAAAAAAAAAAAAAATGTTGCATTGTCACTTTGTATTTAATGATTAAAATAAAATGTATTACCGTTCTTAAACCTACATCAATTGTTTATCCAATATTAATTTAAACCATTTGCACAACGTTTAATATTTATTGAATAAAATAAAGTGTGGCCCCACCAGGAATCGAAACGGATCTAAATCTTATAGAACAATTCATCCACTTATATGACTCGAAGAAGCTTTAAGCTGCACAAATTGGGCATTCTTTTTTTAAATCTGCTTTAAGGCCCACATACACGACCAAACATATTGGGCAAAATGTTTGCGCAAACATTGAAGTCGGACAAATTTAAGCCATACACGTCAAACATCATGTTTGCTCAACATCAAACAGCCCCATACACGGTCATCATGTTTGCGCAAACATTTTGACCGTGTATGGGGGCCTTTATAGTTACTCACACGTGGCCTCATATCCCTTGTTATTTATGATTAGTTAGTTACCCAGCAAGATCCGCAGGCTCCCTGATCCAACACACGTCCAATGCTAGGACAGTATGGCCACTGTTTTCTGGCGTCGAACTCCGCTGGGAGGGGACCTGGCATGGCGATTCTAGCGGCTTCAGGAAGTGTCTTCCTAGGTTGGGGCCTCGAACCAAATGTTCGCCTGGAGAAAGGTATAGAGCCTGCTTGGAAATTCTCTCCTGCCTGAAATGAAAAACAGCTGTTAAATACTTATACTTGATCTTTCAAGTAAGACGCAGATAAATCGTGTTAGTGTTTGATAAATAATAATCGTGTTAGTGTTTGATAAATATTGTTTGATAAATCGTGTTGGAGTTTTAATGTATTTCATATATTGAGCGATATTCAAGGATGATGAAGATTATTGAATGTATAGGGTCAGGTGGGGCAATTGTGATGGGTTAGTTGTGAACAAACATTTTTTTGTCCTCTGAAAGGTTTTTGAAGGATTTAAACTGTGGCGGTCTTGAAACTTGGCGCTATGCGAAGTTATATTTTGGGTTCCCGCTCTTTCCTGACAGCTGATTGTAAACTTCTCTCTGTGTTTAGATTTTCTTCTGTTTTACCTGGAGAATAAGAAAGCAAGTCGTTTGAATTGTTTATTTCGTAAATTACTAATGTCTAAGACATTTTGAGTGTTTCATTTTGATTCTATCAGTTTTCAATAATTTTCTTGTACACGTTCACAATTACCCCACACTATACACATGGGGTAATTGTGAACTAGCAGTTTCTCATCCTCCTGCTTAGGCGTTTATGATTATATTTTGCTATAAATTGTTGAGCTGAGCGAAGCAAACTCTTATACTACACTTTGCATATGGTTGGACACATACTTCTCCTTAACGGCTGAACCGATCTGCACAAAATTCGGAGGGTCATAGTGACCACCAGGAAGGTATAAATCTAAAATGGTCAAATTAGTATTAGTAGTTATCCTCTTCCAGTTTAGTATAGGTAAATAAATTTCCCCCTGAGCCTATCTGAGTAGCAAATGGTCATTCACATTTACCCCCTATCCTAGGGTAATTGTGAATTCAAAGGGGTAATTGTGATTAGGCTCTCACCAGTTAATAATCGCTACTATAAACACCAAATTTTCATATCATCACACTGCAGTAGTGGTGAATTCAAGAAGATAACACAAAATATATCCCTTAATTTATCAAACTAGAAAAAACCTAAATTTTTGTAAAAACGTTTAAAAAATTTCACAATTACCCCAACTAACAGAATAATATTTTTTGTTTTCTCACACATTTATTTTTATTTTTTATCACAATCCTATATTATCCTTGTCAAACCTATTTTGAAATATTGATTAACATCAAAGATATACTATTAATAAAGATAATTTA
>KZ651043.1:38964-52136 GCA_001010745.2 Gerris buenoi
TGTTAAACATGTCTCACCTATCTGGATATCAACCAGATTAGTGTTAAGACCTAGGATTCAGTGTTAAACATGTCTCACCTATCTGGATATCAACCAGATAGGTTTTAAGAGCTAGGTTTTAGGTGAGTTGTATGAAATCATTTTTATTTAATTATTTGTTTGAACAAATGAAGTTTTTCCGAATTATAAAGTACTTGTAAAGTAAATTTAAATCAATAGTTAGAATTGTTACAAAATTATTATATTACACCAATGTCTGTCAATTTAGCCGGAGTTGTTAAATGCCATAATGCTTTAAAATTAACTAAAATTGATGGTACTTTAACTCAAAATAATTTAATCAGAATTACTTAAGAAATACGATTTTGTTTAAATTAAAATAACGTGAAATTGCTAATATTATTCTGCTAAAAGAAGTGTTATTTCAATTTACATACATTTCTACGTTTAATATGTTTTGATTAAATTATGGAGTTGAATTATATATTATGTTGTATGACAGTAAAGATAATGTTTTATTGCAGATAAGTTATTATATTATTCTTTTTACATTTCATGGCAAACGTTGCTAAAATATCAGTGTCAGTTTTAAATTAAATAAAAGGATGTCTCTATATTAAAAGAAAATAATTTTTAGAACCACTTTTTATTCATATCAGTGTATAAATAATGTTCGTTTATCCATCCTATCTCGCTTAAATTTAATGATACGTACATTTTTGTTCAACCCTTTTATGGGTTGAAAATTAATTCTTAGAAAGGAATCGATTATTGTTTTACTTTTTTCTTTAACAAAAATTAAACAAAATCACAGGGGTTTAGTTTTAAAATACTCACGACATTCTCAAGCACTCGACGTTTCCATTTTTAATTTAAAACTTCTTCGTGGGATCTTTAAAAAAAATAAAATTCAGAGAATTTAACATTATGATGCAAAAAAGCTCAAACGAATACAGAATAAAATATATGTATTTTCAACAATTTTTATATAAAACATTAACTGTGACAATGAAATAATAAGTATGCAGGTTGCCGTTAATACCTTCAAATGAACGTTCATCCTTAGATAGTTATCCCCCTTACAAAAAAGATGGGAGTAACAATCTAAAGAAGGTGTACAGAATGTTCTTCTAAACTGATACTCCCCGTATAAAAACAGAAGTGTGATATTCGCTTGTACTAAAGCACCCTGGATTGTACATCCCTTTGTCTTAGTAGTTATTTAGTCAAAGTCGTTTATATTCCAAAAACATATAGGGGAGTAACAGTCTAAAGAGGTATTCAAATGAATAGTTATTTTCCATTGTACATTAATTATATTTTGGTAAGTGTGAAATTTTGAAATATACTACGATTTTGCTCAAAATTTAGATTGAAGGGGGGATCGAAATATCGTAAATGTGGGGCGTTTGAATTTCCTTTAAAAACCCAAGTAATCAAGAATTAATTGACGATTAGAATTGAAAAATAACACTTACTTACTTTTTACTAGGTATTTGTAAGTTTTCTATTTTAGCCTTCAAATGAGACCGAACTTTTTTATTTTTTCTTCATTTTAGGGTCCGTAGGCAAAAACCAAGGAACCCTAATATTTTCGTGCGTGTGTCTGTCTGTCCGTCCGTCCGTCGCATGCTCTCACGGCTACACCTTTCGTCCGATTACTTAGAAATTTGGCATGTATATGTCTCGTAACTACCCACACATATTAAAAATATAGCGACTTAAAAAAAAAAATTCAAAAAATTTAGGGTAAAAAAACTTAAGGGTTATTTTTTTTTATTTTATTTTTTTATTTTTTTTTTTGACATCGTGAGGGGTATCATATTAAAGGGTACGTCGAGCTGATTACAAAAATATATAATTCTTCTTTGGTTACAAATTTGATAGGGCGAGCGTAGGGAAGTTTGAAGTGGGTGTGAAACGTGTCCCCCCCCCCTCTCTATCTCACTTATGTGAAGTGCACAAAATCTGAACAAAATCCTGAACATTCTTCGACCAAAAGTAAAGATACCACTTTTTGGAAATTTCGAAAAAATAATTATTTTATTTTTTATTGACAAAATACGTTTGTTTATAATTATGGCCTTTTCGATGTATTTATAAGGCTTTTTTCCGGTTCAATGGCAAAAAACTACTTTATCAGAAGTTTGTTTATGTGTTTTGAGAATATCAGACCCATATGATAGTTCAAAGTATGCTTTTTAGTATTTTAAAAAACACCATCAATAGGGTACTACTCAAAAAATGCAGTGTTGCCTACGGACCCGCGCTGTGTGCTGACTAGCATGCACTTGACCTGTTTATTTTTTTAAAATTTATGTTATAATGTGTATATTTATTCATTTTCTCTTTATTTTTAATGTAGAATTGTGACTTCTTCAGATTGTTACTCCCCTTATAATGAAAAAAAGAGGTGTAACAAAGAAGGTTTATGTCTTGTTCTTCTTTAGACTGTTACTCCCCTTATATGAACACAAGTATGATATTCCTTTGTCCCTAAGTACATTGTGCTAAACATCACTTTGTCTTAATAGTTATTTAGTCAAAGTCATTTATATTCTAAAAACACATAGTGGATTGATAATCTAAAGAAGTACCGTAGAATCATACAGATTCTTAGGGACACAGTTATTAAGTGAAAATTTTTAATTCTGAGGTAGTTGGTTCCATTAAGAAATTAGTGCTCAAGTTGCAAGCAAAAGTGAGTTTTTTAATTACTTAGTAGCCAACTACTCAAAATTGAAATTAAAATTGCCCAACTGCTCCAAAATTGAATTCTACAAGAAACAATTTATAATTTACTTTTATATTTTTTTACTTTATTATTATGAAAATGTTTATTAATTTTATTTATTTTCAATAAATTGCAATTAAAATTAATTGTAATTATTTTTGCAACGACCATCTTATAAGTTGCTTTTATCTGTATGCAACAAAATTGTTTTATTTTTTTCTTCTCAATATTTTATTTTTTAAAAAACACAGTATTACGTTTTTATTTTAACTTCTACTTATTTTTTCTGAAACGCGCTTTGTTACTTATTTTTCATACCTTATCCAGGTAAAAATTATGAATTTTAAAAGGAAAGGGTTCGCTTTTTATTAGGCAGGAGCGTGGAAACGTTCAAGTAATGGTAATTTATCCACGTTTTTATTGCTACCTCAACCATAAAGTCTTTTTCCCCCGTAACATGGTCTGGTATACTGAAATTTTTCTTATAAATAATTAATAAATATTTATTTATTAAAAAAGAGAAAACTGAGTTAACTTCTTGAATTCTTTACTACAAAATTTCGCATTAAATGGTTTAAACCAGTTAAAATGTTTAACTTTCAATATAAATAATAATACTTATTTGGGATCTTTCAGTTTATTAGAGAATGTTTAATGTCACTAATTATATTTCTATGAGTTAAATTGATATTAATTTAAGTGTACACCCTATTTTCTTATATAAGAAACGTTTTATAGGAACTTGTATAAGAGTAATGGTTTGTGTAATCATTATTATGAATATGAATGCCAAGAAAGCATTTTTCTAAAAAATGTATTGATAATTTGTTATAGAAATAAATTGACTGAAGATGACTCTTCTAAGAGTCGAAACGTCTCAACAAATGAAATTATGGCTTCGTTACAGCTTATTACACCTCACCATCCATCAAAAAAACGTTTCTTAATTATATTTCTTTAAAACAAAGTTATATCTAAATATTATTAGGAAATAGTAGACAGAGATCTAAATTATTAAGGTTTCGAAGATACTTCTAGAAACAATTTTACCGAGGGTGAAGACTGACTCTTCGGTTCATAGTGCCTTAATTATTTAAGGCTAAAGAGCTGAAATTTAAAATATTTTCGCAACCAAAGGAAAATTATACGGAAGTAAAAATATAATATGCGCATGCGTAATTCACAGAAATATGGTATACTTAAACATTTTCGGCGTATATATATATATTTTTTTTTTTAAATTTTGAGTGAGATAGAAATATGTACTGTTCTCTTTTTTAAATCTTGCATACTTTGTTGGATTTTTTGTTGTATCATCATCGGTTGTACCTTAGATAATGATAATTTGGGTATTTTTTTGGGTTTATTTTTTTCCTTTTTGTCTTTGAATGACCATAGTTTCTATAATAGTTGACCGATTTTATTTCTGATTGAGGCTGTTGAATCCCACACTAATGATCTTTAAATTGAGTATATTTTATTTCATTAGTTCATCCTATTTGCTGAGAACTTGAGAGTAAATTTTTTCCAGCGTCCGTGTCACGTGATCACTTTTTTTGGTTTTTAATATTGTGTCATATCTCATATATCATTTTAAAGGCCTTGACATGTACATTAAAGCTATTTTATTTATTTATTTTTTTAAAAATTATGTACACGCACTTTTGTACCGATATATAATTTTGCTGTAGGTTGAAGGGTTTAAATAATTTTTGATTATTTGGTTTTTTATTTATATTTATTTATTAGTTTAATTAATGCCCTTTTGTATTGTTTGTTTTTTAAAAATATAATTTTGGTACCTCAAAGTACAGGGGTACAAAAATATCAAAGTTAATCTTTTATAATATGATGTATATCGTTGGAAAGCCCTTGAATAGTAAATTAATTTTTGTTATATTCAATTTTGTCATATTTTTAGTTTTGAGGTGGGTAAAATTGAATTTAAAAAAAAACCTGTTTAGCTTCTATGATTTTTTGTGCTGGGTTATTTGTTTATTAAATTTATTATTTTGTGCGCTAACTTTTGGAGCATGTTGGTTTGTTTCTCCAAAATGTTGGTTAATACCAACATTAATAAATATTTACTGGAACAGCCCCACGCCGTTCCAACATTTTTGATTATTTTTATCGAGGTATTTTTTTTTATTTCTTAAGTTGATTGTTTCTTTGCGTAGTATATCGCGAGGAAGCTATGTGCCACACTAATTGGCAGAGTATTTTTCTATTTTACCAATAGAATGACCCCTTATGAATGAAAAGGTGACAAAAGTTAACACATCGACAATAACTGTACTCTTAAAGAGCTTTCCAACGACATGGTATCTTTAAGGGCATATACATACTATTTTAACTATTGTACCCCGTACCCCCGCGAACCAATTTGGACCATTTCAGTTACCTTCAATACCTTCCTTTGGTTGGTCACTATGACCGTGCCGAATTTTGTGCGGATCGGTTTAGCCGTTCAGGAGAAAACTCTTGTACTCCGTATCCCGTACCCCCGTAAACCAATTTGGACCATTTCAGATCTATACCTTCCAGTAGTTGGTCACTATGACCGAGCCGAATTTTGCGCGGATCGGCGCAGCCGTTCATGAGAAAACTTTTGTACTCCGTACCCCGTAACCCTGTGTACCGATTTGGACCATTTTAGATTTATACCTTCCTGTGGTTGGCTACTATGACCGTGCTGAATTTTGTGCGGATCGGTTCAGCCGTTCAGGAGGAGTATGCATCAGAAAAATGCAAAGTGTAGTATAAGAGCTTCGCTTCGCTCAGCTCAATTACTAGGTGTGCAATGTTTGCAATATTGAGCTGAGCGTGCGTTTTAACAACATTTATTTATTTATTTTATTTTTTTCTATTTTACCAATAACCCCTCATAAATTAAAATATGACATAACAACAATAACTGTATTCTTAAAGCGCTTTCCAATGACATGCCATGCACCTTGAAGGGCATAAACTATTTTAAATGTTGTACCCCGTACCCCCGTGTACCAATTTGGACCAATTCAGATTTATACCTTCCTGTGGTTGGTCACTATGTCCGTGCCGAATTTTGTGCGGATCAGCACAGCTGTTCAGGAGAAAACTTTTGTACTCCGTACCCCGTACCCCTGTGTACCAATTTGGACCATTTCAGATTTATACCTTCCTGTGGTTAGTCACTATGACCATGCCAAATTTTGTGCAGATCGGTTCAGCCGTTCAGGAGGAGTATTAATCATAAAAAATGCAAAGTGTAGTATAAGAGCTTCGCTTCGCTCAGCTCAATTATAGGAGGGGAAATCAGTAATTTGATCACCTTCTAGATATAATGATGTGTGATACATATCAGACAATGCTGAACTTTGACTATACTAAGGTCATTGAAATAAAAGAGAAGATGTTTTGTGAACACATTGTACAGAGACCAAAATAAGTTGAAAGGTCGATCTCCGCTTGCACATTACGTTCCTATATCAAAATATGTATCTCGTTTCATGGGGAGTGGGGAAAAAATGTATCACGGTATAAACAATTTTTTGTTTTTTAATATGCGTAGTATGTATATTATGAATTAAAAGAAGAAGTGTCTCAAGGGGATTAGGAAAACAGTATTGTTATTGAGGTGCTCTTTTTGTTGAGGGTCGTGTTATTAAGGTTATTTTGGCTGTATAGAGTCGTGTTATAGAGGTTGAATTCTCAAAACGACTTGTTATAGAGGTTCTGAGTTATGTTGTGAATTAGAAAAAAACAGTGTTTTTTGAGGATGTTGCGGATAATAGAGGTCAATTTAACTTATAATTTTCTCTGTATGTTTCCCGTAGTTAAAAATAATTATAATTTGATTTAAATTAATTTAACATTATGTGTTATGGCAATCAAGGGGATTTGAAAATTGCACTTGTAATTGGGGTTGTAGTGTTATTGAGGGTCGTGTAAGCGAGGTTCTACTGTATCTTGAAAATTCGATTTGGATAGATTTTTATTTCTTATTATGTAATAAAAGTTGTTTAACTTAATAATATTCACCTTCCAAGTTGTATCAGCATCATTGATAGCCTTTATCATTGTTTGAACATCTTGCCATTGATTACCTAGGCCGACGTTACTTAAACCTAAAACTAACAAAAGTATTTTAAGATCGGCCATCACTCGAAGCACTTGCCATACAAACTGGACAAAAATTTAACTGAGATTATTTTACGAGTTTTAAATTTTTTTTATACAGATTATAACAAGTGAAAAATTATTTTTGTATAACTTTATCAGTTAAGTAAACATATTGATTAATTTATATTCTTCTCAGTTGAAATAATATTTTAAAATAACATTTTGTTCCCCTCCTGAACTATCCTAATTAAGGTTGTTTTAGGATGATATAAAAGCAAATAGATTTTAAATAATTTGATAGAATAAAAAATCACTTTGAATGGATTTGAAATCTGAGTAAATATTTAAACGAGTTTATTTTTTTTAAATGTATTTTTTCCCCTATTCTTTTATTCTTTTCCCTTCTTTCTGTTTCGCCTTTGATAATACTTTATCGCCTGTTTATTCATTTTGATAGTAAATGTTGTCCCATTTTCAGTAGAAACAGCGAAGAGAGAGTTTTTTTTATTTGGAAGAATGGAAAATTTAAAGCAAATTATCATCTATTGTTTCCTTTTTCGCTCTCTCATCTCTTGATTTGAGCGCAAGAGGGGAATTTAGACAAAGTGAAACATGATAATGGTCTGGTTTGTTTCATGTTGGAACCTCGTTCCCCCCCCCCCCACCTTCCTTGTCCCATTGTAAAATGAATTAATGCTTCAACTTGTATGAGCTTAGCGCAAGAGGAGTAACTATTAAAACACTCGAACATTTTAACCAAATATTTAAACAAAGTGTGTACTCGTATGTGGGTGATAAACCAACAGTTTTTAATTTGGCTTAACAAACCGTGGCCTGGCATTGCACACTTACAAATTCAACGAATTGTTTCCATATTTTGTTGCTATTTTTGAACTTAGCTATAAATTATGATTATTAGGTATCGCGTGGCTCTGTCATTGAAGCGAAAATATTGCTATTAATATTGAATATTAAGAAAATAATTGATCATGATAAGATAGTTGATCTGATCATGATAAAGATGGTAGGTGGAATAATGTGGTAATGGATTAGTGTGCCGTGCCTTAAGCCCATACCTTCACCATACAAAATCATGCGCGCAAACATTTTGATCGTGTGTGGGGCTGTTTGGTGTTTTAACATGATGATTTTACGAGTATGGCCTAAATTTACCCGAGGTCAGGTTTGCACAAACATGTTTGTGCAAACATTTGCGCAAAATATTTGATCGTGTATGGGGGCCTTAAGAAGGAAATGTTTAGTTAAACTGAGTTACCGCTCTGATTATAATCAGTGACATTTAAATTACAAATTTGTAAGGTATTTTTAATTAGAGTTTCTTGTGTTTAGAGAATGTTGTAGTACACCTAGCCTTCTACAATATGTAATAAGAGTTTTGAGAAGTATCTACAATACCCTAAAAAGGTATTCTTCATAAGCCAAAGAATTTTGCGCAAAATTTTTGATCGTGTATGGGGGCCTTTACTTCATTCAAAGATAACTCTATAACTAAACTTCAACTAACTCATTCGGCCGCGCTTCTTTGAACTATTACATATTAAAAATGTATGTCTTGCATCTCTACATAAAAACCTTTGCTTGTATAAATTTGAAATTTTACACAGCTGTTTCAATCTTGCATCAAAAGATTCATATGACATTTTATTAAAATCAATTATTTAAAACTTAAAAGTAGGACCTCGTTAATCCAGACACGCGGTAATCCGGAACCCTCGGTAATCCGGACGGTCTTTCAAGATTAATGCAAGCCCACAACAATGAAAATTATATAGCAAATAGCTTCTTCCTAACATTCTCGCTAACCCTGTACACACTGACCACTTGGATGTTGCACTGAAAAAAAATGAATTTAAAAGTTGTTGTGTTCAGTTTAGCTGTTTAACTGTTGGAAATTGATATAATTGGACAATGTATGTTCATTTATATACAAACCATGTTTTTTAATATCACGTTCATGCTGTTCATTTAATTAATCCATACATAATATGTTAATATATACAGTACCTACACATAATAGTACATACGCGTCAAACGCGGAAATTAGCATTTTGCATGCGAGTGCGGAGTTTGCACCCGAGCGACCGCGAGGGTAGTAAAACCACACGAGCAATGTAAAATGCCGTTTTCGAACGAATTGCGTACCGTACTTTATCTACGATTGTTGGATTTTAATAATATAAGAGAAAAAAAAATTCCTGTATGTAAGTTCGTATTTCTCTTTAGATATAAAGATGACATTAATTCATTAATTGTATTTTGTGCCGAATTAATTATTTCGGGAGGCGTATCACTTAAATCACTCATTGTTTTTCACTAAAATCTCGATATAAAAAGTTACTTTAATTAAACAAACAGCAAATAAGTTTTGTTAAATGTAAACAAACTCGTTAATCGTGTGTAAAGGTGAAGAATTCTTCTTTTTTACCGCTCTATGGCGGTAAAGAAGAGGATTTCTTCAGGTTTACGAGACGTGTATGCCCAATGAATACAAATACGTAAAGAATCACTTTCTACGTATCTAAACAGAGATACAATAATAAAATTGTTTACATTTTATACATTTCGTATAAATCGTAGATAAAATTTTTTAAATTGTGTTTCACATATTTGCGAATTTCCATTGGAAAAAATTCGCTAATGGAGCCACTGGCATGGCGGGAGTTGGAGCCGGGAATGTGGCCAAAATACGTTTCAAGGGTCCCTGATCACGAAAAAATAGGTTTTACAAAACTTTATATATATATGTAGGTATATATATAGGTATATGTATTTCTAGCGGATTTCTTGTGAGCACGACAGCTCTTGAACGAATTGACGTATCAAAATGAAAATTGCACCAAAAAATCAAGCTCGTTAAGACGAGAATCCCCTCTAAAAATGGGATATTTATGACGTCAGTAACCCTCTCCTGATGAGTCTGCAAAGATTTAAAAATAATCCTACCGCGGGTTTCCGCAAGTCGAGCGAATTTCCATTGGAAATTTGTAGTTTAATGTTGTGCAGTTTAAACTTCTTTCAAACTACTACAATTATACAAATACTACAAATTTCCAATGAAAATTCGCTCGGCTTGCGGAAACCCGCGGTAGGATTATTTTTTAAACACCTCTCTAATACACACAGTTATACACTGACAGACGTAGGATGAATAGTTTGTTGAATTTAAAATGCTCGCTATAATTATGTTTACTATGTAAGAAAAAAATAGCGTATTCTACTCATATTACTCAGATAATTCTTATTAACTCATTGGGGAATCTATAACATTAATCTATGAGACAAAATTAGCTGTGTCATTAAAAACGTACTTATAGTGAATCTTACTAATAAAGATTATTAATCTTATTATTCTTCAAATGAATACCTTTTGCCTAATTTAGACTTGAAGTGAGATGTTTATATACTAGTTTTATTGACTAATCGATTTGATAAAACCAATAGAACAAACTAGATAGGTACATTGGAGGTAGATTGTTAACTGGCACTGGCTGTCTATTTTCATATGAATTAATGCGATATGGAGCCAATGCGGTTCAATTGAACTCGCCTCTACTTCATTTGCAAGTCAATGTGGTCTAGGTATGAATAGAAACTGTATGACCTCAGTTAATACTACTCATTATATTTACATGGTATTTGTGCTGGCCATTTCAACAAACAAATTTTCCAAATTCAACTCATTGCTTCTCCAAAACACAAGTAGTCATTTTGGTAATGTATAATGTTTAATCTTTCAACATTATTTAGACTAAATTTTAACAAATATTCAATATGAAATGTTCACATCTGGAATTAGAGCATCGATAGAGCTCATTTTAATAGGCCGGAATATAATGAGGAATTTGGTTCCGAAACATTAGTTACAATCATTCCTACTAACATTGTATATAGAAACTGTTTAAAAAATGTAGCGAAATAATCCTGAATATGTTCCCTGTATCTGGAATATTTCTATACTGTTCGAAAATACCAATTATTGTTTTCTAACCAAATAGAAAACATGATACAATGATGCGCATCATTCGGCTATAGTGTATAGGGGAAAGGCACCTAATATGGCATAGTGTTTTCGGCAATAGGTCCCCCCCCCCCTCCCAAATAGCGAAATTTGTGGCACAAAAAATCCTAGTGATAGATTAACTACTTAAGTATAATAAGCCAACGCTACAATGACTAAATATTTCTGAGAATTTTTAAAAAGAAAAAATCCAAAAACGATGATAAAAATTGTCGCCCCTTAATTTGGCATACCATGGAATTCACAGCAATGCAATGATCTGGTTTTTATCTCCTTATATTAATGTAAAATAGTTATCTATTGTAATTTTAAGAAATTAATATGTTTATCTATGAAATTCTGAATATTAGATCGCATCGTTGTAAAGGCAACCTTAATATGGCATAGGTCTTATTTAGGAATATTTCATATGCCATATTTGGGGAACTCACGTTTTTCACATCAGTTCTTCCATAAATCAATGAGTTTAAAACATAAAACTGATGGGTGCATCTTAATCTACACAACATACTGAATGTATATCTGTAAACATATATTAGTTAAATACTTACATTACATTAGTTTGGACCGATCAAAAGGAAGTTTTGGAAATGGCTGAATATTGAGATAATCGGTAAGGAGTTTAAGATATATCACTATCTCCCCGGCACTACTGTATAACTACTTTGTTGACTCATTCGCTGACAGAAATTAGCTCTTGGAACAAGAGAAAACTCACTATGCCATATTACCTACCTGTGCCATAGCCATATTAGGTGCCTTTACCCTACGTGTTCCGTGACAGTTCGAACAAGTTGTATACTCGTCTACAAGTGTCTTCTATCATGTGGAGCACTGAGAAAAATCTTTAATTAATTGAAGGATAATTTCATTCCCATGTTTTTTTTTTAGGGATATTGAATTTAAAGAGTCCAAGAATTGAAATAAAAAAGAATAAGATCTTGAATCATCTGTCCGAAAAAATCCAATTTCATTGTAGATATCCTCAAATTTGCAGAAACCCGCTTGCTCCAGCTTAAGTACATTCGACATATTTCCTACAGCAAAAAGTTCTCTTGCCTGCCATCTTTACCTTATTTCCATGCTACTTCTTAAGATTGTTACTCCCCTATGTTTTTTTTAGAATATAAATGACTGAATATAAATAACTATTAAAACATAGGGATGTTTAGTTTAGTCCAATGCACTTTGGGACAAAGGAATATTACAATTCTGTTTTTATAAGGAGAGTCTACAATCCAAAGATGAACATTCTGTCTATCTCCTATAGATTGTTACTCCCTTCTGGTTTTTTTTTTTACAAAGGGAACAAAGTTTTTTTTTTAGCAATCTAAAGAAGTGCAATTTTCATTTTCTCCTGATCAATTTAAAGACACTTACATATAAAAGCCTCAAATTCTGTTTGTGAAACTTTGTTGGACTAGTTGATTTCAACTCGTGTTGGACTCGGAATAATATTTATCGGAACAAACTATTTCGACACAATGTCCCGAAAAATTGTCTCGATTCCATTATTCCTTAAAAAATTGTGCCTCAGTGTGTATAGTGGTTTCTAAGACACTGTTTCTCCACGAAAAATATTACTTACCTGTTTATTTATTTAAGCATTCATTCAACCTTTATAAGGCATCATCAGACATTTATAATTCATTATCACCAAAGCGTCATCAGTACCGATTATAAGATAATGTGAAGGAAGTCTATTCTATGTTGGATTCCAACATAAGACAGTTGGATGTGAGACTTAGTAACTTAACAACGTAGAGTTAATTCGCTTATTAAAAGAAGGAATATATTTTAGCATGGAGAGATCAATAAGTTACTTTCAATGTATAGCTTTTATTACTTCATTTTGTCTCTATTATTATGGGATAATTAATACCTATTATGATCAAAAATTAAGAAAGGTTAATGTTTATTTTTTTGGCTTTTGCGTACCCATGAAACTTTCAAAACCTCATAATATTGTGTTGTATGTGATAGATCGCAATATCATGAAATTGGAACTATATAATAAACTGCCTTACGTAAAAAAAACAAAACTGTTCTTATTAACAATAATATATATTAAACAACAACAATTATTTAAAATTTGTGTTACTGAGAGACACCTAGGAATGTGCCACGCAAGCTTGACACATAGTAACTGTTCCAACACCAGACAAACGTCACAAAGATGTTGGCTCGGCAAAACGCCATGTCCTGCATCGTTTCGTCGCTACCGACTCATCAGGGGCCCGACGATGCCCACCCAACTCTGGACCTATACCATATCAAGAAAATCATATATAGGACTTA
>KZ651043.1:53120-64080 GCA_001010745.2 Gerris buenoi
AAATTAGAATATATATATATAAACATTTTTAATATTAACATAGATTATGTACGCATAAAGGAATATAAATTGCAGAAAACTCTTTGAGGAGAATAAATCATTTTGGGGAAATATGTAATAAGAGACATGAGAAGGCTAACCTAAGTTAACTCTCTTTAGGACAGCTGTTTTCAAATGGTATACTAAAAAAAATAGGCCTTAGGTGTGTAAAATTGATATAATGTAAGAAGGATTAAATACATATAGTATATGGGTGATTGTCAAACTAGGGCAATAATTGTGTCCCAGTGTATTATTTCACCAGTATGTTTGCTATCTGCCCAAATTTTCTCTGTTTTAGCTTAAAATTACTATAATAAACAAATCTCAGGGGGGAAAAAAATATTATGAAGTCATATTTATTGAAATATGGATAATTGAAAATTCAAACATAATACAATTATATAATTACCGTATTTGTCCCAAAATAGGATATTATCCAAAATAGTTGTCTCATGCTAAATGTAAAACATATTTCTTAAGATGTTTAATGTTTATTCACAGGTGAAAGTTTAATCTTAAATAAAATAAGTTTTTATAAATCTTTTACTGATGTACGGTTGGCGTACAGGACTTTAAAAATTGTCCAATGTTTTTTTGTAATTACCGTAATTAAAAATAAAGTGAGCCCTCACTCTGTTCAAGTGCGAGGGAAATTTCTTACGGTTAGTAGTTTGAGAAGTTGGCAACATTGACAAGAAAAGGCGCGAAAAAATGGCGGCTATAGCCTTAGTCTATCTTGATTTTTTTTTTTTAGTTAAAGTTGTCAAACAGGTGCGTACCTTTATTCCTGTAATTACCGTATTTGAATTTAAATCATTATTATAAAATACTATATTTATGAAACCAGGCTTATTTTTTAGCCCTTATATTGCTGTTTAAGGAAATAACTTGGATATTTGTGTAGTGTTATTTATTTGGCTCTAATTTAATATTCAATGATCAAATATAATTACCGTACTAAAAAATGTGTAATTACCGTAATTGTAAATAAAATGGCGGTAATTAAATTTTTATTACTGTAATTACAAATTTTATATTCTATTATAAAAAGATCGCAAGCTTGCGTGGATAGAATTAAAATTAAGTTCTAGGTCTTTCGCTGGGGACCGCGTCTCAAAGGACGTACATCCAAATTTTCTCTCTTAAAAGAGGAGCAAAATTGCCCGTACTTTGAGAATCACCCATATATATACATTGTAAATTAAATAAAAAACGACTACATTATCTTTATAGTTATATGTATTACAAACATTATGAACAGTGTTTTAAAAAAAGGTTGTTACTGGTTTTTCATAACTTAAGACGACAAATTATTCGAATATATTACCATATGGTGGAAGTGGGGGGGGGGGGGGTTCTTTGTTGGTAAGTGGGAGAAGTCCCTCAGTGTTATAACAAAAATTGATGATAGGTTAAGCATAATTTTTCCAGATATTAAAGGTCAAATTCTAAATTGTACGTTTATGCAATAATTTTTAAAGTTATAGATAAGAAATTTAAAGTAGAAGAATGTAGTTTTCAGCCCCCCAAACCCCATATCTCTATCTACTACAGAAGCTGAGCTATAAGTGTTCAAAAAAGTGTGTTTTTTTGGCCCACCCTGTATAAATGATTGTTGTTAAGTTAGTACTTTTTGTCGAATTAATTGTTAAGCTATAGTCTTTAACCATTAATCCCAAATATACTATTTTTTAAGGCTTAATTTTTTATGATATTTTTTGTAGTTCTATATCACTTTAAAGTTATAAATAACAGAGAATAGAAGAATATTTTATGAGCAAGCTCGAGTTTACTATTTTTATGTTGGTTTTTCCAAGATACTTTAAAACTTGTTTTCCTTTTTTCTTTTGTAGACAATTCAATAAGTTAAGTACTAGTGCTGCCGCAACTTTTATGCTTGCCTTTTATAACATTTGTCTCTACGAGTTGAGCATCACACCTAAATATAATATTAGTATGTATTGTATTATATAAGTTATAATAAATAAATATCTAGGTAGATTAATAACTTACGATATTGGTGGGGTACAATATTTTATATGTCTAACTTTAGGTAGAGTTGCTTAAATCCCGTCCTTTGTTTTTGCTAACTCTCCTGGATGGTCTTATCAATTTAATTTCTTTTGTTTTTCTTATTTTTTTATTATGTGTTTAGTAAGTTTTGTTTTTACACCAAATATCTATAAACCCAGTTTTCTACGGTATTATCCGTTTCAGTTGATTTAAATGGTTTTTAGCTGGATGTCTATGTGTTTGTGTTTTACGCATAACTCTCACGTTATTAAGGTGTGAATTCTCTGGTGCGTTACTTCCCGGCAGTTGACGCTCGACGTGACTTTTATTCAGCGATGGTCTGAACGCAGGACTATCGAGAGGCAAGGGTGTCACTTCTGCTACGGCGACGGTTCCAATGTTCACCTTCACTTTTATTTCAGCTTCAGCGTGGATTATGAATATTAATGATTGCATTTATTAATTTATGTTATGACCTGAAAAAATGCATATACTTACTTAATTTTCAAATGAATTAGGCACAAAAGAAATAAATCTTTTTAATAAAATAAATACCTTTTGAAAGGGTAGTTAAAATATATATGCCACCACAACCGAGAGCTATTTGTTCAGGGCACGGAACTGAGCTTGTTATTTTTATTTTATTCGGAGCTAAAAAATTTAAAAATAAGGGAAGGATAGAGAAGATAACAACTTAGTAGAAAGAGAGGTAAAATTAGCATGGAACATAGATTGTGTTAAAACGTAAAGTGTGTTATAGAGTAAAAACATAAATAAAAGGTGTGATTGGGAAAAAGAAATAAGAGGGATTATAAAAGAAAGAAAGCTGCATGTTATAGCAAAGACAATGCATCGTATTCATGTCAAAGACAATGCATCGTATTCATGTCAAAGACAATGCATCGTATTCATGTCAAAGACAATGCATCGTATTCATGTCAAAGACAATGCATCGTATGCAAGACAAAGACAATGCATCGTATGTATTCATGTCAAAGACAATGCATCGTATTCATGTCAAAGACAATGCATCGTATTCATGTCAAAGACAATGCATCGTATTCATGTCAAAGACAATACATCTTATGCAAGACAAAGACAATGCATCGTATGTACGTCAAAGACAATGCATCGTATGTATGTCATTCTTGCATAGAGATGCAAATACGGCTACTTAAGTTTGGAACAGACTTCCTTATCTAGTACAGCTAAAACCAAATTAGAAAAACAGCTTTTTGTTGCTATATGAACCACGATCGCCCTAGATTGAAGATTTTATTTCTACAAAAATAAAAAGCGACCATTAAAAAAAAAAAACGTCAATTTTTGAATGCAGTAGCATATATCGAAAAGTAATATTCTTTTCCATTTATGCTACTACATTATAGCTTCCTTACTTCCCAATATTGTGGTTTTTGGCAATGTGTGTCGATTCTTGCGGTTGGTTTATACTTTAAACCACTGTAAGAAAATAGTATTAAATTGGAATCAGATTTGTTGTATTTTAAAATCAATTCTTAACACCGAACAAAGTTTAAATCCTAGATTGGATTTGTGAAGATTTAATTTGTTATATTGAGCTAAATTTCTACCTTTCCTCCTTAAATTATTTAGAAGTGATTTAAATTGATCATTTAGTTAATTTTAATTAAAATACTCTTGACGAATTGACGAATTTAAAGTGAGTAAATAGTTTTTTAAGTTTTAAATACAATTAAAAATGTCTACTTTAATTGATTTAGTTTCGATTTGTGTGTCGATTGAATTACAAATAAATCTCAAGGCACTGTTTTATTCCGTTTTATCTCTTTATTTCCTAGTTTTATCTGTATTTCTGCTTCGTTTACTTTTTCATTGAAGTTTTTCTCTAACTTCGGGTATTGAATGTCGTTTATTATTAGTAATAAGAGTCGAGATTTGTAATAGATTAAATTAAACATTTTTAAATAATGTTAAAAGATTTAGTTACAGAAATTTTTCATTAAAAAATAGGAGAATTTATATCTAAAGATGAAATCATTTTAAAGGTAAGGTTAGAAATTATTATCTAGAAGTCTAAAGAAGGAACTATTTAGTAAAACAGGGTTC
This sequence comes from Gerris buenoi, assembly GCA_001010745.2. Lineage (NCBI taxonomy): Eukaryota > Metazoa > Arthropoda > Insecta > Hemiptera > Gerridae > Gerris > Gerris buenoi. The sequence goes on from KZ651043.1 coordinate 57,264, forward strand.
TTGCTCTGATTATTATTAGTTATATTTAAATTACAAATTTGTAAGGTCTTTTTAATTAGAGCTTCTTGTAGGAGTTCTGGAGAACGTTTTAGTGCACCTTGGCTCCTATAAAGGTATTCTTCATAAGCCAAAGAAGATCTTGCATATCTATACCCTTCACAGTGAACATTTTCTCCGTTAATTTAAACATTTTATCTCTAAAATATTTAAGTTAATATCCATTCTAGTAACCTAGCCTCTTGAATGTTAAATTGAAAGGGCATTGACCTACCAACGAATTCTAGAATTGTCTGGTTTTTAGTTGTAATTAAGTCCTCTTGTTCTTATGGTAAATCTTGTGCAGATCTTTTAAAATATAGGTTATCTTTTGGCTCTGGGGGGATAGAAGAAATTTCCGTCACGCAAAAGGTGACGCTTTAAAATATCGTACCCGGAAGTTAGGATTTAACAGGAGGTCGATTGGTTTTCATTTAAAAAACAACATTTTGAAGGTAAGCTAAATAGATTAGTAAGGAATAATGTTATAGTAGACCAAAAATCAAGTTGATGTTAGTTTATCACTTGTTAGGTTAGTTATTCAAATATCACTCCAAATCAATGCGGTCACCACTAACTATACGTGATACAGCGACGCACCAGACAGCTATGTGACTATTTTACTACGTTTTATTAGCTTGCTTTCTTGTTTATTTGTTTGTTTATCCAGTACAAAGCTTCAATCAATTTTTTAACTAACTTCCCGTTTAGCTAGACATTTGAAACTTTTAGAATAGCTCACAACAGGATGACAATGCATTATTTTAATACTTTCATTCATATTTCAGCAATATTTAATTCGTTTTCAGCGAATTTTGCTGTATGGAAAGTTAGTTCGGAAAAAAAGTTATTTTATTTGTTTTGACTTATCCCATATTTACGATCTTCATTTTGACAGGTTTAAAATTGATGATTTATGACATAATAATTGCACGATAAAATGAACTTTTTATATACTACGCTTTTAAATTTTCTGTCATAAATCACAAATTTAAAACCCCGTCAAAATAAATGAAGATTGTAAATATATGGGACGGGATATGTCAAAACTATTAAAAAAACTTATGGATTTTTTGTGAACTAACTTTCCATACAGCAAAATTTGCTAAAAACGAATGAAATTCTGCTGAAAGATGGCTAAAAGTATTAAAATAATGCATTGTCATCGTGTTCTGAGCTACTCTAAAAGTTTCAAATGTCTAGCTACTCGGGAAGTTAGTTAAAAATCGATTGCAAGATTTGTACTGGACAAATAAACAAACAAGAAAGCAAGCTAATAAAAACGTTGTAAAAAGTTCTTTTTATCTTGCAATTATTTCTTTTTAATTGTGCCACTAAAATTTGTTTCGACTTATTTCGATTCACAAAACTCTCTAACGAATGAGCTTAGATTTCCTAGTGTTTTCCAAATTGACCTATTTTTTTGCCTTTTGCGTATATTTTGTTCCGGCTTTCAGAACAAGGTTATTTTCAAAACTCTTTTGTAGACGTCCACTTTCTCTCACACTAAGATACGATTTCTATTGGGTCCATCCTTTCTTGAAGTTTTGGAACATGTCCTGCACAATTCAACTTCAACATCTTTTTTTGATATATGTATCGATATTAATAAAAAAAAATCTCTTATCTATAAACTACTGTTTAAAAGCTTTTTTTCTCACCAAAAACTTCGAAAGACACTTAAAACTTACAGATGGACAGAAAGTTATAAATCTTTGTAGGGACCCTTGATAAAAAAGGAAAAGAAAAGGTGGGGGCATTGTCTTTCCATGTGACAGTCTCTAGGATCCAGGTGTTTTTTCCTGAGAAAATTCGAAAGAAAGGCTCCTAAGTCATTGACAAAAGAATAAAACAGGACGGAGGGAATCTGAAATTGGACCCTTGGGTTTACCCCCGGCCGGGGTAGGGGTAAGGGGTAAGAAAACAGCAATAAAAAGCATCGAGGGTATAGAGACGCACTGCCTACATACAAACTTACCCCAAAAACCCTTTTTCTGTTTTTGCTTTTCAAATTACTCATATTATACGGTGGAAATATTATACGTATTATATTATGGCAGCTTGAAGTAATTGCGTCAAGAAATAGAATCAATTAAAAGAAATTAATAGCATTTTTGGACTTGGAAATTGCGTAATTGAACCTGGACTTGCGTCATTGCGAATAGAATCAATTAAAAAGAAATCGTAGATAGAATTTTGGACTAGGAAATTGCGTAATTGAACCTGGACTTGCGTCATTGCGAATAGAATCAATTAAAAAGAAATCGTAGATAGAATTTTGGACTAGGAAATTGCGTAATTAAACCTGGACTTGCGTCATTGCTAATAGAATCAATTAAAAAGAAATTGTAGATAGCTTTTTGGACTAGGAAATTGCGTAATTGAACCTGGACTTGCGTCATTGCGAATAGAATCTATTAAAAAGGAATTGTAGATTTAACTTAATCGTACTGTTTTCATATAATTTCTATTTTCCTTAAAATAAAAATATTATTTTTAGTGGCTTAAGAATACAACGTTAACGTTATCGCAAGCAGTACTGTGGTTCTTAAAAAGTAGTCTGCCAATTAGTGTGGCACATAGCTTCCTCGCGTCCTATTTTGTATTCTTTAATGATTATGCAGGGTGGTCCAAAAGTCTCCCTCTCCCCTCTTAACTTTTGGACGTTTGAGATAAATTAATGAAACTTGGGGTATCACTACCATGCAAAGGGAAGTTTGTTTTCATGCAATCGCCCACTAGGGGCAACTACCCACTTTTTCCCCAGACCACTCAACTTCAAAATTTCAAATTGGAGTGTATATTTTTGATAGCATATTTGGATTCTACGGTGAAAAATAATAAACTTTTACTCGAAAACTTATTTTTTCTATCTCCAATATGTTGCCCCCTACGCCCTACGACACCCTGTATATGCATTTACAACCCATTATCGTCAAATTTATTTCATTTCCCCCAGTTTTTACTTTTTTTTAAAAAAATAAAAAGATTGTTAAATTTTTTACATAAATTAAATAAAGTATAAATGTTTTAAAAAAAATAACACTAATGTTTTTTAGACTTCACCCCTAAAGACTAAGAATTTTGAGAAAAAGTATAAATTTAGGAAAATTTAAAGAGCGCAGACGTTTGAAATTTATCTGGGGATAGAAGCCAAACCAATCAAATTTCATTATAATCAGATGAGTACTTTTGAAGATATGGGTGTAAAAAATGTATGTTTGTGCGCATGTGGAAGAGAAAACAAATGGATGCAAAAGGTTCAAAGTTATATGGGACCAACAATGACCAAATCATGACCTACCAACTAAATTTTAATAAAATCGAACGAGTAGATTTTAAGATATGTTGTTTTGGAAAAATTGAGCTACAGACACACGGAACCAAAACTGTCCTCTGATGTCTGAAACAGATGTACAAGAATTTTTGAAATTGGACACGTATTATATTTTCGTTCTTTAGAACGATCGAGCAATATACATATTTTCCTTTTTTTGAGCATGTTTTTTTAAATACTTTTTTAATTTAATTTATTTTCCTTTTAATTCCTGCTGTTCTTACACTTTTACTTTTATTTCCCTCATTCCATAGTATAATTTTCTTTAATCTCTCTCTCTCTCTTCTCTTAATTCCTCCTATTTAGCTTTTCGATCCTCCTCTATCTGGATTCAAAGTAACTTTCATTTTCTTATCAACTATGAGAATACTCCCATTCCGTCTTTTGATCATTCTGCTGTCTCTCTTTCTTTTCATTCAAGCTTTCTAATCTTTCCCATCACTATTTTCCATTCAATCTTTGTCTTTGCTTTACCTTTCTTCCTTTTCCTCTTGTATAGCAATTTTATTAATTGCCCCTCTCTTGGAATTCACTTTTCGAATTACTCTATGATTTCATATCCTCATTTTTTTGCACTCAATTTTTCCTAAAGTTTTCCTGTCATTCTGTTAATTTGTTTGTCTCATTTGGCTTACTATTTTTTTCCTCTCTCTCTCTTTCTTTGCATTATTTACTTCTTTTTATTCAACTCTTTAGCTCTAATGGTATTCGCAGCTGTCTGTCAGTCTCTAGTGGAGAAGTGTCCTGCAGCGGTAATGATACAGGATTATACTGTACCATGTTGGAACTTCAGTATTACCTGGAGTTATTCATTTCCTTCTAAGGAGGACTGGAGGCAGGGCAATGAAAACGTCCCCCCACCTACGAAGGATGTTTGGTTTACTGATGGTTCCCTTTTAGAAGGACTATCAGGGGCTGGTGTATTTTGCTCCGACCCACTACAAGAGATTAGTATTAGCTTAGGTAAGTTCTCTACAGTCTTCCAAGCTGAGATCTATGCAATCCTGGCTTGCTGTCAAGTGATTCTGAGTAAGAATGAGTCAGGAAAACAGATATACATCTGCTCGGATAGTCAGGCGGCGATTAAGTCTTTGGCTATTCCGAGATGCACTTCTAAACTAGTGACAGACTGCAAGAAATTTCTTAATGATCTGACGAGACAGAATGCTGTCCACCTAGTATGGGTTCCAGGACATTGTGGGATAGAAGGGAATGAATCGGCAGATCGACTGGCTAGGCAAGGTTCCAGTGTAATTCCTTCTGTCCCGGAACCAGTGGTAGGTATATCTCGCTGCGTTGTGAGGACCGCTTTAAAGAAGTCTTTGTTAAGAGATTTTCAAAGAACCTGGGAAAATGCTCCCAGAATGAGACAGTCCAAGTTGTTTATTTCAGGACCTTCTCATAAAGTTACTAAAACACTAATGGCCCTTAACAGGGGCACTTGTCATCTTTTGACTGGATTTATAACCGGTCACTGTCGTCTCAACAGACATTTGCAGCTGCTAGGCTTGGTTGAAAGTTCCACCTGTCGGCTGAGTGGAGAGGGAGATGAAACTCCTATTCACCTACTAAGCTGCTGCCCTGCATTGGCTCGTCTTAGATGGCAAACCTTTGGATTGTCAATTCTTCCCTTAGAAGATGTTAAGGGAATGGCTCTAAACAGACTACTGACTTTTTGTGAGTCTGTCAGTCTGCTCAGACTATAGAAAAATCAGGGAGAGAATTCTTCACTACCTAAAGGACCCACCTCAGTGGTCTATGTCTCTGGGTTTTTAAACCCCCCGGAAAAAAAGAAAAAAAATAAAGAAAATAAATGGTATTCGCATCACTATTTTATATTCCTCTCTCTCTCTCTCTCTCTCTCTCTCTCTCTCTCACTCTCTCTACCTTTCGTTTGCTCTCTTTCATTAATCTTTCGGCTTTCTTTCTATCACCATTTTATTATACCTCTCTCTCTCTCTCTCTCTGTCTCTCTCTCTACTTTTAATGTGCTCTCTTTCATTAATCTTTTGGCTTTCTTTCTATCACTATTTTATTATACCTCTCTCTCTCTCTCTCTCTCTCTCTCTACCTTTAGTTTGCTCTCTTTCATTAATCTTTTGGCTTTCTTTCTATCACTATTTTATTATACCTCTCTCTCTCTCTCTCTCTCTCTCTCTACCTTTAGTTTGCTCTCTTTCATTAATCTTTTGGCTTTCTTTCTATCACTATTTTATTATACCTCTCTCTCTCTCTCTCTCTCACTATCTCTCTCTCTCTCTCACTCTCTCTCTACTTTTACTGTGCTCTCTTTCATTAATCTTTTGGCTTTCTTTCTATCACTATTTTATTATACCTCTCTCTCTCTCTCTCTCTCTCTCTCTCTATCTCTCTCTCTATCTCTCTACCTTTACTTTACTCTCTTTCATTAAGCTTTCAGCTTTCTTTCTATCACTATTTTATTATACCTCTCTCTCTATACCTTTACTTTAGTCTCTTTCATTTAGCTTTCTGTTTTTTTCTTCTATTACTCTTTTATTACACCTCTCTATGTCTCTAGATTTACATTAATTTCTTCCAGAATCTCATGATTTCGTTCTTACTCAAAACGTACTACTTCTCCTACACAAAAATTGGATTTTTTTCTCCTCTCTTATTTCTATTCAATTGTAAGCTCTTTTTAAAAACCTTAATCCTGTCTTCATTTAAATATTGACTGTTTAATAAAAAAAAAGATTCCGATAAAAAAAAAGTAAAAATAATTAGATGAACCACAGACCATTAAAACACGTGTGTCTAAATTTTTTATGTCAACACATTTAAAGTTTATTTTCACTCTCTCGTTCGTCGCTCTTTTTTTATAACGAATTCGGAGAGAAAATACTAATCTGTGGAGAGAAATGTGGAGCGTATGCTCATTTTTTCGCCCAGTTCTTTATTATTTTTCAGAGTTTAAGCGCTGTTTTCACACTGTCTCGGCTCCATTAATTTTGTCCTCTTTTTTTTTTTTTTTTAGGAAAAAGCCCCATTTTTTAAAATCAAGTTTTTCTGCGAGCAAAGCCCCCAAGCTGCTTGTTATGAATGGGGTGTTTATCCCCCTCTACTTCACCCAGTGCCTTAGATCATAAAACCTTTTTATATACAACATTTTCACTGCTTAACCTCTCCATTCCCCCTCCCCAAGTACATGCCATATAAGTATTTTCGTTTTGTTTACTTAATATTTGTTTCCTTTATATCATTCTACATTTATTTATATTTATAAATATTTCATTGAATTTTTTTGTTTTTTAGATGTGATTTAAATTCATAAACCTTATACTTATTTTTAAAAAAATACTTATTTAGAAGCTATTGCCCTTCCACATTTATATTTTAAAAAAAGAGCGGAGTTAAAGCAAAATTGATTAAAAAAAAAAAAAAAAAAAAAAAAAAAAAAAAAAAAAAAAAAAAAAAAAAAAAAAA
>KZ651043.1:76440-91114 GCA_001010745.2 Gerris buenoi
TCACTTCGTTACTTCGTTCTCTTCTTATTTCCCTTCAGTTTTTATATTAAAATTGTTTTATTATAATATATTTGTATCTGTTCATTTGTTCCTGCATTATTTTTTTATTATACTCTGTGTTTAATCTACGTTTTTATCAGTGTTTTATCTTCATCTGTGTATTTGTCCGTGTTATTTTTATATCTGTGCTTATTATATCTGCTCCTTCATCATTTTTATTATATATACCTATTTCTTATTTATATAACAATAAAAGTCCTTATCTATAATCCTATTACATAAGTTTTTTTCAAGCAAGAGAACTAAATTCAAGTTGAAAAAACGATGTTATAATTGGCTATGTTTATAACCTGGCCGATCGAAACTCGAGGGCAGGGAAACAACGACTCCGTCCTCCGTCTCGGCGGGTCTCAGACAATATTTTGTTATCTATATAGCCCTCCGCAAATAAGTATCTGCTAGCTGTGAACCCACCTTTAAGGATTTTAATATTTAGTTCAGCCGATTCTACCTATATTTGCTGTTGTTTGTGGTTACGATCACTAAGTAGGCGGTATACTATAGTTTTATCAGTATAGATAAACTTAAGGCTGTGAGCTATTAAGCTATGACTGTGAACTATATTATGGTAGTACTAGACGGGTAGGACGAACCACTTGTTCGAACCTAGCAATTAGGCCATATTTTAGGTCCATTTTACTATCCCCGTGGTAGAGAATTGCAGCCACTTCACACATCATACCTCTGTACATTGTACCGCTGAAGCGAGTATGATGTGATCATAAGTGAGCCATATAAATAAGAGCATCACGGTGAGGGATCGAACCAACAACCTCGTTCCACACTTGATTCAGTGGCTGAGGAGACGTGGTAAGTGGGTTAATCCACACGGGCACGCCGGCTCTCTAAAATTATGACATAACTCCACAGTTAAGAGATCTCCGGTTTACCTGTCAGGTATAACGCAACGTGAATGGCTTTAAGATTACTTATTAAGTGGTTTTCATCAATTTCCGTGGTTCTAATCCATCCATAGTTTAGTATACTTAAATTTCATCCTTAAATTAGATTAATTATTCAGTTTTTTATGGTTCACTTACCTAAATGGAAGAGTTGCTCTATATTTAAAACACAGGTTAAATATAATTTTATAAAAAGAAGTATTTAAGAGTGCTTAAAATTTCCCTAGTTTTTTGGGGGGAATTGTGTTTAAAAATAATCATTAGACGTTATAGTAGTGTTCAGACTGGATTTTGTCAAAGTTTTGAATGTTGTGAGGGAAGTAAGGGGTTAGTGTGGGAGATGAGAGTGCTACAAGTCTAGTGGGTGTATGGATTATAATCAAGAACCGTCAGCTTGAATCATGTCAAGAGTTTGTATTAAACCAAGCACTACAGATTCTGTGCTTTCGGTTTCATTCCGCAAGTAAATTTGAAAACCAAGAATGAAAGTTTTTACTAGTTGAAATGTTTTGATGTTGGATTTCTCCTTGAGTATCATCTATAGGTCAGCATTTGTCGTGGAATCTAACATAATCTTAATTATATTTTATCCTGTTGAAAAATATGTGCAAAATATCACCTGAAATGTTTTATTACTAATTATTAATTTATTCATATTTTTAAGGAATTCATTTATTATTAAAGCTATAATTTATACATTTATTGACTTTCATTAAAACATCGTATTATATTTTAATTTAAATCAAATTATAATTATTATTAACTACGGGAGACATACAGAGAAAAATAGACTCCAGCACCGGGATTCGAACTACGGACCTCCTATATATCCATTACAGGCGCTCTGACCAACTGAGCTATACTGGAGAATGATTTTCTCTGTCGTTACCGATACCTAGTCCCGAATCCAAGCTTTTAATTTTTCTACAAGTTTAGCAAGCCAATATTTACCGCAATATTTGATTTAAATTAAAATTTAATCTTTCCGTAGTATGAATACTACCTAAAACTTAAAAATTTGAACGTAGTATTATATTATTTAGGTAGAATGACCAGCGTGGCCGCGTGCATTAACTTTCTTACCATGTCTGTTTGGCAATCAATGAATCAAGGGTGGTGCGAGGTCGTTGGTTTATTAAATGTTATTTACTTTGATTTGGTTTCGTAAAATCTCGCTAGAAACAACTTATAATATAAAACCGTAGTCGACTGATAGAAAAGTAATATTTATTCAATAATGCGTTATGCCTCCACCGAAAGAACCCAGGATTCAATCATGCGTTATGCCTCCACTGAAAGTACGCAGGATTCAATCATGTGATATGCCTCTACCGAATGAATACAGGATTCATTCATGCGTTATGCCTCCTCCGAAAGAACGCAGGATTCAATCATGCGTTATGCCTCCACCTAAAGAATGCAGGCTACTATCATGTGTTATGCCTCCACCGAAAGAACGTAGGATTCAATCATGTGTAATGCCTCCACCGAAAGCACGTAGGATTCAATCGTGTGTTATACCTCCACCGAAAGAACGTAGGATTCAATCATGCGTTATGCCTTCACTGAAAGAAGTTAGGATTCAATCATGCGTTATGCCTCCACCGAAAGAACGCAGGATTCAATCATACGTTTTGCCTCCCTCGAAAGAACGCATGATTGTTTAATCTAACTTGCAAATAAATATAATTAATCACGTTAAATGAAATAATATTTTGAGATTTAATAATAGCTTCACGCCTTTCCCGAATTGAACCAATAGAGATTTGCCGACTTGTTTTCTTTAAATGTTTAGTTACCAGCATGGTTGTCTTTGTAATAAAAAATATCAGATAAAATATTAAATTTACTATATTGGATCAATTGCGGGGGTTGCAGCGGTGGGTTTACTTGAAAATATAGAGTAAGATAAGAAGATCACGTACTAGCCAACCTATTAGATTGCTTCTATAGAAGAACTTAGAACAGCGCTGTTTCTAAAAGATGGACAATTACTTTATTTGTCTTTCTATGGTTGAACACTTTAAATTGTCTATTTTCTGAACAAATTGTAATTGACTGTTTAGAAATCTGCCATTTTTATGTATAAACTAGCTAGATATTGCACCATATATAACAACCGCCTGTAGTTATCACACATTTTTTTTTTTTAAATGTTCAATAATGTAATTTAATTATTAATATGTTTATAAAACATTTTAAAGTCAGTACATGTATGTATAAGAGGAAGTTTTTTGGATCTTGTCGGACCTATTTTATTTTAATAAAATAAATCTTCGGGGGGAAATATATATTTATATTTATTCAAGTTTCTTTGATTATGGATTCAAAGAAATACGTTCTCGTTTTCTAAAAGTAATTTCAATTTATATTCACTGCGATGCAATCTAAGTTGCTTCAAAGGTGGAGTTTCTCAAGCAGAAAATAATAGCATTTGCGTTATTGCATTGGGAATTTGTCTCTATGAAAGGGTTTTTACTTTCTCGTATATGTATAGTATAGAGAGAATGTATTGTGTTTGCGCAAGATCGCCAAAAAAAGAGAAATATTTACACGTTTTGAGGTCCCTGAATCCCAATAGTTACTGATTAAGTGGTTTTCTAAACATATAACTCTTTGTTGTCTAACGTCTGTTTAGCCTAAACTATTCAACCGATTTTGATGACATTTGGCATACATGTTCAGAAAAACCACTCACAAATTGGAATCGCGAAATTAATTTTTATCTTTAAATTGAGAGCGCTATTCCCCGAAAATAAAACCGAAAACGTTTCCGACTATTATAAATAAAATGTTCTTGAATTTAGTCTATATATGTACGAATCATAACACAAAAATAGTATTTGAGAAAATTTAGTGTCTAGGAAAACAACAATCGGAAACACCGAGTATTTTGCTAGTGGGGTTAAGTTCGATTCTCCTCCGGGAAATAATTATTTATATAGCACCATTTGAGGTACTTCTTTAGATGGTTACTCCCCTAAGTTGTTTTAGAATAAAAATGACTTTCACTAAATAACTATAGTGAAAAAGGGATGTTTAGTCTAATATCCTACTTCTCTTTTGACGAGGGGAGTAACAGTCTAAAGAAGAACATCCCAACACCTTCTTTAGATTGTTACTCCCCTCTGTTTTTTTTATAAAGGGAGTAACAATCTAAAGAAATCGACACTGATGATGGCTTTATAAAAGCCGCAAGCTGCTTTGATAAATAAACAAGTTATATTTTATGTTTCTTTGTATTTATTTTCTTACTAGCATTTGATTATTTTACTTGTGACTGTGTTACCTATAATCATTAAGGCCTAGCAATTAAATAAAATGTCTAAATGGTTTCGTTTCTAAAACCTTGTAGGAATAGAATTAGGACTATAATATTATAACTCATTCTTTCCATTACTAACAATATAATACTCTCCAAATCGTAGTGTGGAGTCTATTTATATACTAAAAAAAAAAAAATAGACAATCGAAACTAATTAATAAAGAAATAAATTATAATAATAAATGAGAAAATAAACAGTCAAAACTAATTAGACTGGAAAGTCATTAAACAATCATCAACCATTGATGCATTAATTTAATTACCAGTCTCTTCTCTCAATACGGCACCTGCTTCAGTAAATATTTAATTACTCTAGTTCAAAGGGCAAAATTTTAAAATAATAAATACTTTATTTAAAGGTCCTTAATGTTAGGTTTAAGCACCCCATTCAGAAGTTAAATCAATCAACAATTGCGGACGCCATAAGAGCTCAAAGTCAAAATTTTAAAAAAGAAATTTCAAATTTAGCTCTATTTAAGGTAGAACCGATGGAGGTACGATTTCGATACGACTAACCGTTTAGCCACAATAATCCTCCAAATAAAATTATAAGTTTAAATCAAATTATAATCATTATTAACACTGGGAGACAAACAGAGAAAAATAGACTCCAGCGCCGGGATTTCCGTAGTATGAAAACTACCAAAAACTTAAAAAATTGAATTTAAAATTATAAGGTTACGTCAACCATCTTTAATTTTTTAAGGGGGGTAATTTTCTAATTTTTCCAGTCAGTTTGGGTCAATTTCTGACAAAACATAAAATACAGCGTCTCTAGATGGTCTTGAAGTACCCAAACATTTTGATGAGCGAGGCAGTGGGTTATCATCTAATATTTAATTGTTTTTTTTTTATAACTTTGGTTCTACTCAATATTTTTTGATGAAACCAAGCCTACAATATGCGCAAAATGTTTGCGCTTAGCTCTTAAAAAATTAATCGATTTCGTATAGGCAGTTTTGCGCTTTAAATTCGGAATGATGGCCACAGACACACATACATACACGAAAAAACTTAAGGCCGGATTAGGTTTTCAGAATGTATGAAATGAAAAAGTATTAAAAAAAAAATCAATTCTGAACAATGTACATACAGACAAAACTTTAATAATATATAGTGCTATATTATGGGCTATCGAAAACTTAGCTTTTTCTGATTATTGCAGTTATATTCTTTGTCTAATAATGCGTTTTTGAGTAATTTCAATTTAACTCCTACTAATTAAGTAAACTTCTATTTTTAAATTATTCTTCTAGAGAAATGTGTAGGCATATGTATAATTTTTACTACCTTGATTAATAAATCATAGTAAACCTAAAAGCTAGGCAGAAAAATGTATCCGTAATCTTTAAGCATTATGTCTTCACTTTACTTCTTTTTACCGTGTCCACACGGTACCGGTCCTACGTTCTACGTTACAGGGAACGTAGAACGTAGATCAGAATGAAAAAGTTGTCACGTGACCCGATTGCATACGATTTCTTTACATTTTCTTTATTTCTTTTACCAGAGGATTTTATGTCTTCCTGGTTTCCATTTTCCTTGCCTGGTTCCTCTCTTTAAGTCTCGTGACAGATTTAGTCTTTGTGTTCTCGTACGGTGTTTTCCGAACCATTTTTAGGGTTTCGTAGATTCTTCTCGAAATCCTTATTTGTACCTTTCCTTCATTGATTGATTCTCCTAATGATATTCTGCATTCACGTTTATAAATTCTTTTATTAATCCTTATTCGTGATTCGTTCAAGGATTAAAGGATGCTCCTTACGCAGATGTTTATATATGGCCAAAATATTCAAGGATTCTCCTTACGTGGTTGTTTATAAATGGCCAAAATATTCAAGGATTCCCCTTAAGTGGTTGTTTATAAATAGCCAAAATATTCAAAGATTCTTCATACGTGGTTTTTTATAAATGGTCAAAATATTCAAGGATTCTCCTTTTACGTGGTTGTTTATAAATGGCCAAAATATTCAAGGATTCCCCTTAAGTGGTTGTTTATAAATAGCCAAAATATTCAAAGATTCTTCATACGTGGTTTTTTATAAATGGTCAAAATATTCAAGGATTCTCCTTAAACAGTTGTTTATAAATGGCCAAAATATTCAAAGATTCTCCCTACTTTTTTTGATAGCCTTCGTGACCTTCAAAGTTTGTCTAACATTTGACTAAAAATGTTCTTTATTTTAATCTTCTCAGGAGATGCTAGGACCTGAAGTTGAAGTTTTGAGAATTTCACCCTTAGCTTATTTCTTTGATCTTAGTTCTCAGACTTCATCTGTACCTCAAATTTTCGTAAATATACCGACAAAGTATATTAAAAGGAGTGAGCAGCATAGTAAACAAGTATATTAAAAAATTAAAACATCACTCTAATTAATTTGATTAATAAAGATCCGACTATGTCATTAAAAAATTATAATTTAATCCTAGAAATTCCTTTAATATGAATATTGAATTGCCCTAATATGTTTGAATACGTTGAAGCACCTTATTAATTAAATTATTAATATGATAGGTGGATCTTAAAGTGTGAAAATTTGAAACATAAATCCATTTTATTAAGAAACATTTCGACACTTCATCCTAAGGTCATCAGTCTTTATTTCTACAAGGACAAAAATATATTTATCAGTTACAATGATGTCTTATATACATTCTTAATTATGATAATTACTATTGATATTTAACAATATCAAATATGAGTGATATATTTACAGGAGTTGTTAAAATTTATTTATTTTTTATTTTTTATTTTTTTAGTTTATTGTTCACTTCAACTACAATTTTTTGTTTTGTTTTAATAAGTGTTGTTAAGGGTTACAATTTTTAGCACTTCGATTTAACATGATCGGGCGTTCACCCAGTGGTGGCACTCCGTAACATTATTATGCATATGCATTTGCATATACATCGCTTAGATAGTGCACATAATTTTCTTCAGTTGATTCTTAGAAGATCTCTTGGCCATGCTCTTTTCAGTCTTCTGGGTGGGTTTGAAGGTATATGAGGTGAGGAAAGGGCGTGAACAAGAGGGTTGTTGTGGGGTTCAAGTTTGTTGTGGAAATTTTTATATCTGTCTTTAGCAAGATCGCTCACAAAAGGTACCTTTAGGTCTTTATGGATGATGATGTTTGGAACATAGAAAGGAAGATGGGACAGTTTTCTTAGGATTTTTGACTGTAGAGACTGCAGACGGTGAAGATTTGAAGGTTTTGTGGAACCCCAGATTTCAATGCCATATGACCAGGAAGGCTTGAGAATTGAGTTGTAGATTTGTAGTCTGTGTTTTAATGTGAGGCGTGTGCGATGATCTAGAAGTCTTAGTAGTAGTTTGTAGCGTCTGTTGGTTTCAATTCGTTTCAATCGAGTGTGTGGATTCCACGTTAGCCTTTTGTCCAGATGCAGCCCAAGGTAACGAACAGTAGTGGCGGGTGGTATGATTTTGTTATTTAGGTATACTGGTGGACAAAAACCATGGCGGAGAGTGAATGTGACTTGTGTGCTTTTTTGTTCATTTATTTTTATTCTCCAACACTGGAACCATGGTTGGAGGAGTGAAAGGTGTTCTTGGAGAATATGGGAGGCTACTTGTGGATCATTATGGGTGGCTAGTATGGCTTTGTCATCTGCAAAGGATGCAAGGAGAGTGGATGGGTGTTTTGGTATGTCGGATGTGTAAACGGTGTATAATAAGGGAGATAGGATGCTACCTTGAGGAACCCCAGCCTTTGCTTGACTTATTTGTGATAGGCTATTACCTATTTTTACTCTGAAGAATCTGTCGGAAAGGTAGGATGTGAGGATTAGGTAGTAAGTGAAAGGGATATTGTCCTTGAGTTTCCACAATAGGCCCTGGTGCCAAACTCTATCAAAGGCTTGAGCCTCGTCTAGAAAGACCCCAGAGCAATATTGTTTCCGTTCAAGGGCTGCTGCAATTTGGTCGACAAGTCGATAGGTTTGGTGGATTGTTAAGTGCTGGTGGCGAAAACCAAACTGGTGGTCAGGAAGGATGGGGTTAAAATTTATTAAACTGATTAATTTTTTGTTTTTCTTCTTTCTGAAGGATGTTTAAGAAGTTAATCCTGGCATTGTCCATATCTAGATAATAAGTGAAGTCATCGCCTTTTTAATTCATTTGTTAATATAGAATCTAATGTGAGATATTAGTCCATCTTGTTGAGGAGTTTTGACACTTTATACTAAACTAAGGTCATTATCATTCTTTATTTATTCAATCACAAATATAATAGTTACAATGATGTCGTACATTCAATCTTAAATATTACAATTAATAGAGAATAGCTAATTGATATTATCTTTTATAAAATCAAGTAGTGTCCCGGCGACGGCAACGGGCGACGGCGACGGGTGACGACTCACCTCTAAATGATTTATAACGTTAAAAATTGTTGCCCCATAAGCTGGGATTGAACCAGTGACCTTCATGTCACTAAGCGAACGCGCTTCCTCTGAGCCATGCCTCTGTTATGATTCACGTTGCATAAAACTTACTATTTAAACAGTACATATCTATTTAAATATTTTAATTATAATTAGCTCTTTTTTTAACCATATTTTCTGTCCGTTGCCACGGGCATAACGGCTAGTTAATATAGGTATAATTGAAAACAATTTAATTGCTTCTAAGCTTACCTAGAGTAATAGAAGCTATGTGATCATTCTGAAGAAAGAAAATATTTTATGTCTCCAATTTCAAAAATTCCAAGACAGAAATTTGCTTGAGACGCCAGGGAACATATTTGGTTCCGTATCTGTCTGTCGCTAAAATTTTGGAACCAACATTTCCTTAAAACTACCAGCCCGATTTTAATTAAATTTGGATGGTAGGACACAATTAGCCCATTGTTTGTCCCATATAAGTCTTAATCTTCTGCACTTATTTGTTTCTCTTCCACATGCACACAAACATTCATATATTTATACCTACAGCAACAAAAGTACTTACCTGATTTGTATGAAACATTTATAGTCTATTGAAAGTAACCCTCAGATTAATTTGAACTACCGGCGCTATTTAACTTTTACTAAATTGATACTTTAATTCGTGTAAAAATTAATAATACCAGCCCATAAAAACCAAGTTTTTATTATAAATCCTTTATATTTTTGCATTTTAGTTCTGAAGGAAAATATTGGTATTCATTCATTTCAATTTTAAATAAATAATTTAAAATTAATTAATTAGTAACATTTAATTAATTATTATATTTGTTACAATGATTTTGTACCGGTAGAGAGTCGAAATGCCAAGATTCAGCAAGATTGGATAATTAATTGAATTTTTATTTATTGTATTACTTTTTTAAATTTAATTATCCCATTCATTTTGAAAAAGATAATTTTTTTAAATTTAATTAATTAATGAAATTAATTAATTAATTAATTTGTTAAAATGTTTTTATATTGGTAGAGTCTATGTGCAAAGTTTGAGCTCGATTGGATGACTGGAAGTGGGTTAACTAGCCCTCCAAAGATTTTATATACCAACCAATTAATTAATTAATTAATTATTTTTTTATTTTATTTTTTAAAATTTATTTAATCCATTCATTTTATAAAAAAAGAATTAATTAAATTGAAAAATTAATTAATTAATTAATTAATTAAATTTAATTAATTAATTAATTTGTTACAATTTTTTGTATTGGTAGAGAGCCTATGTGCCAAGTTTCAGCTCGATCGGATAAGTAGAAGAGGGTTAACTAGCCTTCCAAAAATTTTATATACCAACCAATTAATTAATTAATTAATTAATTTTTTATTTTATTTTTTAAAATTTATTTAATCCATTCATTTTATAAAAAAAGAATTAATTAAATTGAAAAATTAATTAATTAATTAATTAATTAAATTTAATTAATTAATTAATTTGTTAAAATGTTTTTGTATTGGTAGAGAGCCTATGTGCCAAGTTTCAGTTCGATCGGATAAGTAGAAGAGGGTTAACTAGCCTTCCAAAAATTTTATATACCAACCAATTAATTAATTAATTAATTAATTTTTTATTTTATTTTTTAAAATTTATTTAATCCATTCATTTTATAAAAAAAGAATTAATTAAATTGAAAAATTAATTAATTAATTAATTAATTAAATTTAATTAATTAATTAATTTGTTAAAATGTTTTTGTATTGGTAGAGAGTCTATGTGCCAAGTTTCAGCTCGATCGGATAAGTAGAAGAGGGTTAACTAGCCTTCCAAAAATTTTATATACCAACCAATTAATTAATTAATTAATTAATTTTTTTATTTTATTTTTAATATTTAATTTTTTAAAATTTATTTAATCCATTCATTTTTTTAAAAAAAATAATTAAATTGAAAAATTAATTAATTAATTAATTAATTAATTTTAATTAATTAATTAATTTGTTAAAATGTTGTTGTATTGGTAGAGAGTCTATGTGCCAAGTTTCAGCTCGATCGGATAAGTAGAAGAGGGTTAACTAGCCTTCCAAAAATGTTGACGCCAGGCACCCAGGCACTCCCCCAGGCACTCCCCCAGGCACTCCCCCAGGCACTCCCCCAGGCACCCAGGCACAAAAGTGAAGTTAATATAAAGGATTTAAAAAAAAAATGACAGATTAAAAAAAAACGAGGGAATCAATCAATCTAAAGTACTCATTTGATTTTTTTAAAAAATTGGATGGTTTGTCGAAAGTAGCCCGCAGATAGCCCAAGATTAATTTCAACTGTTTGCACTCTCTAAATTTTGCTAAATTGATACTTTTATTCATGCATACAAGCAAAACAATTTCGAAAGATTTAACGAACAAGAGGAAAATAAACAAATTAGACAACAATTGCTTTAAAAACATAAAATCAAAATAAGTACTGATGGGATGCGAGGAAGCTATGTGTCACACAAATTGACAGTCTGTTTTTAATAGAGTCAAATAAGAAATTTAACGATAATCATTTAAGCAATAAAGAAGATAATGATAGGGTTAAAGTATTAAAGTATCGCTTTATACTTAGCGAATTATTTTATTTTTTTTCTAAGGTTGGTAATAATGATAAACAGAATAAACAGAAAAATTAAATCCTTTTATCGAAGAAAAAAAGGGTTAGTTAACTTTAAGGGTATTGTAAAAAAAATTGGGATACAACCCTTCTGGAAATAGGTATAAATAAATTGCGTTAAGGTAAAAGGCAAACAAAAGCCCTTAAAGTGTAGGTTAAGTATCTAAGTATCACAAAAGGGCTTAAAACTTCGACCTGATGAAAATAGGCTTAAAGCTTAATTACTCATTCATTGTACTAAAGTGAATACGCAATGAAGAAACGTAAACATGTGAATAATTGATAAGCGAACTGACTCGATGGTTTCACTCGAGGGAATATAAGGGGGGTTTGCGAATATATTGTGGTAGGTTGTATAATATGTTAAAACTTTTAATTCTGTTAAAGCCCTTAGTTAGCTTATTTATTTCCCTTACACAATATATTGTTAGTTTAGTTTATGTACTTTCAAACTTGGTTTGAAGTGTGGCATTTATTTTTTTATTAACTACCATTGAATCTAAATTCTTCTTTGGCAGACAAATTAAAACTTCTCTACTCAAAATATATAAATAGAAATACTTGTGGTGTCGTGGGACACCCGGTAGGAACGAAGTTCTTTACGCTTTTGTGTGGAATTAGAAAAGAGACAAAATTAAAAGTAACTAACTATTTGTACTAGCGGAGTTAGGGCAAAATTAAAATTAAATGCTTTTTATTATCTTTGAAGTGAGCTTCTTTCAATAAATAATGTTTGTATATTGAGAAAAAAGTTAATGATAAATTTATAGTTAAAGCAGATGGTTGAAGAACAAAAAAGAACTGTCCTCTCAGCGCCGTCGGCAAATTACTCCGATTAAATATTAAAATAAAAAATATAAATCATTAACTCACAAAAACTTCTGCTTGTATCAGGTTGAAATTTCACATGCTTGATTCAATTGTACTACAGGTGATGTTTACAAAGTTTCATTTATATCGTTACGTTAGAACGTAAGATATCCGTAAAAATGTTGTTTTCTTATTTTAATCGCTTTGGTCCGCTTTAATAAATTTAGCGATCTTTATCACTTCATAGCAGTGTCGGTGTTCGTTTTACTAAAAAAAAATTATAAGTTGTTTGTGTCATCAAATAGATGAAGTTAGAATTTTTTCCCGGCAAAAAATTTCAATTTTAAATTTGGAGCTTACTTTTACGGGAGCGTTGCGCGTGAATGCTTGGGTGGATAATGTTGTCCAACGAACTTGTCGTGTACATTGGTAAAATGAACATGTACCAAATTTCAACTAAATCGGTCAACTTTTACACAAGTTATCGTCATTATCATTAAGTTATCGTGGATTTCGTGACGGATTTTGTGTGACGGTGATTTCATGACGGTTATTTTGTGACTCCCGGGCTCCAGAACGTGCTATAAGGAACTTCGTTCCAAAAACTTTTTCACTACGCGAATAATCCTCGAGTATAACATAAAGATTTATTTCAAAGTATCAGTGCTACTGAAAACGTAGAGGCTTTAAGAATTAAAAAAAATTATAACAATGTTTTGTCCCCTCTTAGAGTTGAAAGGCTGTTGTTTCGACTTAATTAAATTCTCAGTAGTCAGGGTCAATGTTCACATTTATTTAAATTTAATTTTAAATTAATCGCTACTTTTTTTATTCTCGCGTAATTCACATTTTAGAGACATCGATGTTTATGTCAGAAAGATGAATTTGATATGGCCCATGACTTGGCTAACTTTAACACACTATATAAATTTCATCAAAAGTGAACAAGTTGTTTTCAAGATTTGGCCATTCGCAAAAATATATTCAGGTTCTTAGCGTCAGAAAACCATTTCTGCCAAGATTTTTTTTTTTTTTTTTTTTTTTTTTTTTTTTTTTTTTTTTTTTTTTTCAGAGACAACTGAAGGTAACGAAAGCTATGTGATTGTTCTGAAGATCGATTGAATGTTTCAGAAATCAGTTTCTGGCGTCAGGGAACATTCGGATCATTCTTAATCCGGTCTGCTTATCTTTCGTTAAATGTTTGCGAACCAAAATATCATAAAACCTACTCATTCGATTTAATGTTAATTTGGGTAGTAGGTCATAATTAGACAATCGCTGGTCCCATATAACTTTCAACCTTTTGCACCAATATGTTTCTCTTCAACATGTCCACTTAAATTTATTTTTATCTGTATTCAAAGATAATCATTCATCTGATGTTTATGAAATTTGGATGGTTTGTTTAGCGCAGATGGTTTAAATTAATCTGAGGCTACCTGCGGGTTACTTCCGATAAACTATAAGCTTCATTCAAATCAGATGAGTACTTTTGAAGCTATAGGTGTCAATAAATATATGTTTTTGCGCATGTGGAAGAGAAACAAATGAGTACATAAGGTTGAGACTTATATGGTACCAACAATGGGTGAAATAATTGTGATAAAATCGGGCCAGTAGTTTTTAAGATATGTTTGTTTGCAAAGGCAACCAAAAATCTTCCCTGATTTCTTAAACGGATTTCTGCCTTGGATTTTTAAAAATCGGAGACACGATGTTTCGTTCTTCAGAACGATCACATATTGCTTTCGTTACCTTCGGTTAGGTCTGAAGCAATAATTAAAAGATTTTTAACAGATTTGAAAAGAAAGAAGGGAAAATAGTTAAATAAATCATACAATATTTCAGGTTCAATATTCGGTTGTAAAAGCATAACACCAATAAAGTACGGGATAAAATGTGAGAAAGCGTTGTGCCACACTAATTGACAGACTCTTCCTACATACATCAACCTTACCTTCGTTTAAGGTTAGAAGCAATATATTGTATTATCTTTTATATAATCGAGTAGTGCCCGACAACGACAACGACAACAACGACTCACCTCTAAATGATTTATAACGTTAAAAATTGATGTGCCATAAGCTGGGATCGAACCCGGGGCTACTGGGAGTAAGCCAGATACTAAACCATTTGCGCCATATCTATGTAACGGATATCGGAGCATAAAACTTACTATTTAAACAGTAAATATCTCTTTAAATATCTATTTTAATTATAACTAATTATCTCTCAGCTCTTTTTCTCAACCATATTTATTATTCTGCCCGTTACCGCGGGCCTAACGGCTAGTCATTTATATAATCGAGTAGTGTCCCGACGACGGCGATGACTCACCTCTAAATGAATTATAACGTTAAAAATTGATGAGCTATAAGCTGGGATCGAACCAGTGACTTCCTGCACTTCAGCCGAAAACGCTACCACTACGCCATTCCTGTGTAATGAATGTCCATGCATAAAACTTATTATAACTAGCTCTTTTTTTAACCATATTTATTCTGCCCGTTGCCACGGGCTTAACGGCTAGTT
>KZ651043.1:95976-106623 GCA_001010745.2 Gerris buenoi
ATAATTTTTTATTTTGTTTTCTATGGTACACTCCAAATACTATCATCTTTTATCTGCTAAATTCCTAGAAAAAAGCATGTGTTGAATCTAATGTTGAAGAAATGGAAGAGGAAAAAAGAAAAATAAGAAGAAAATAAAAAAGAAGATAGAAAATATTTGTTGTTCCCACGAGTGTTCTTATCTAAGTCCTTTTAGCCTATCTACTTGGCACTGTTATATATTGCTTCTCTTGCACTTACAAGACTTGCCCTCACTTGCTACATGATTTATTTAACTACCTCCTCTGAACACCTCCAGTACTTCTTTACAGTGATGTATAAAAAAAAAATACATTGCAAACTTCAAAGGAAAAATTGAAACTTTTGTAACAAAAATTGGTCCAAGACAACTCATTACACAAACTTTCTCGTATACGAGTTCATCGTGACAGCGCAGTTGAGTAACTTATTATTACTTAGCGCCATTTAAATGGACTAAAGTTTAGAATGTTTTAATCAAAATCGTGGAACCGTTTTCAAGAAATCCTTTTTTACAGAGTTTTTAGGGGTAGCGCCACAAATTTGATGCTAAAATTTATTTCTCGATTTGGCCTCGGGGTATGATTTTTCTGAACGTGTAAGAAAAATATATTTAAAATCTGCCGAGTAGTTCCATGTGTCAGCACAGACGACAGACAAACATTTTTTAAAACCACTTTTTTGGACTCAAAGGACCTCATAACGTGTAAATCCATCAAAATCCTCCAAATCAATCTCTCATTTATTAGAATCAGTCAAATTTACTTTTTATAAATGGCGTAGAGGGAATTTTAGAAATTTAGAAATTTGATTTTTAGAATTTTTTTTTTAAAAATGATATTTAGAATAGCATGTAGAAGAAATGATAAAGAATACTTTTCCTTGAATAGTCGAATTCTGGTGCAGTTTCTTGTTGTAATTTTAGAAAATTGTTGGTATAATACGTTTTGGGTACAAGTTACATTTTGAACAATAAGTTATTCAGTTATTCTGTACATCTTGATTTAAGATTAAGCAGGAGAGTTTATGAAAAGTGACTTTTTGCAAAGGCAACTCTATCCGCGGACATACTTTATATATACTTATAAAAAAATCGACAATATTCAATAAAATAAGAAATGAGGGGAGAAAATAAATCCAAAACACCAGAAATCCAAACTGGAGATAATATGGTATTCTGTCAGTGAATGATAGAACAAGGTTGGTAGGGAATTCGGAATTCGGGTCCATATTTCAAAGAGGAAAAAGAAGGACTAGGGAAACAGTGAGGAGAAATATCTCAAAAGCAAAAATATCAAGGAGAATATCCTTACATTCTGTAAAGAGGCTAATAACAGCTGTGGAGGTTGAATATCTAAAGATATTCCGACTGATATAGACCAAGCTTCCTCCTTTCAAGCTGAAACTGTTTCCCCATCCTTCCTCTTAGATCGTGCAAAACACGTCCAAACCCTAGAAAGATAGATTTGATCCATCCTGTAAAAAATCATATAGTCCCAAAAACATCTAAATCATACCGAAATTTTGTTTAAAGGCAGAATACCAGAGGAAAAATACGAGAATGATAAAATCTCGTTGGTCAGATACGCTTTAAACAATAAACCCCTATTCGGTCGTAAAGAAAGAGCTGAGGGAAAGAACGTCATATTATGTATTTGACTTTTAAGTTATGCGGGTTGAGGAATAAATCTACCATCTTGTTCGTAGCAGAAAGGTTTGGCGCCCTAAATCTTCATGTAGGAAGTGGTTAAAGAATGAATCGATCAATAATCAAGGGTTCATCCTCAAGATGAGACAGTTATAACAAATCTGTAATGACACAATGTCGTGATTTCCTCTGAAAAATCTAGATTTTATAGACACTAGCTAGGGAAACCTTCTCTATAAAATAATAAATGATTCATTTTTATTTTTCATAAGAAGCTATTAAAGGATTTTACATGCTAAAATTGGTTGATGAATTATAAAATTGTTATTGTTTTGTACTTTTAAATTAAAATTTCATGAAACGTATTTAGGAGTTGTTTTTACGAAAGTGTATTCTCCAGATAAAAAATAACGTTGGTTTCTCGGAAGATTCTATTTTTTAAAAAGGTCTGGAAAAGAATAACAAATTAAAATGTTGCCGGTTACTCTTGTATTTACTCGAAATTTACCTCGGGAACAGGATTTTATTAAGGAAAAGGAAGCGAGAAATTACAATTTTAATTTAAATTTTATTTCAGTTATGTCACTTACTGTCAATGATTGAAAGAGAAAAGCCTCGTTTAGACGGTGCTAGCTCATGCGAATTAGGATGTAAGCAGCGTGTAGCAACGTATTATTCGCTGTCACGCTTTCATGTCTCACGAGATAGATTAATAGAGATAGTCTGTCGAGATAGAGACATTGAACTCTTACGACAGTCAGAAAACTTTAGAAGGAAAATACCTGTTCTTTACCCTGAAAGTTATCTTTTAAACTGTTTTCCAGTAAAAGGAGTCCGTAATCATATTAGAGATTTTTGTCAAATTATTTTATTCATATGGAGGTGCATGAAAATAAGGTGGAGGGATTTACAGAAAACTAAATAGTGGCTAGATATATTCTTTCTTTGTAAAATAATTTTAATGTTTCTTGACTGACTTATGTGAATTGAATATCACCTCTGAAATGACCTTAAATTGTTGGCTTCTGGCGAGCTTACGTACAATACCAGTAAGCGAGTGATGGGGAGTGGCCTAGGTAGCTCCAGTAGGAAGGCAGTTGGCTTTCGATCATTGATGTTAAGTAGCATGGTCAGTTGTTGGTTGTGTGGCCGTTGTGTGACTACTGCTCTTGGATGTCCCAGAGCAGAGATAATGTCCGCCAGCAATTTTAAACAAATGGGAAGCTTATCGGAAGATTTAGCTCCATCGTCGGAATGATTTCGGCCTGGAAACCCATGGTGGTCACTCTTTTGGTGTTTTAATAAAAGAAATTATGGAACAAAACTAGATTTGTGAAGTCATGGTTTACCAACCAATAACTCACTCATGTTTGAAGTGTTTGGTTGTATGGCATCAATACAGAATTGGATTGATAAAAGGCTACTCCGGTTTTTTTCAAAGGACCCACTTCCGTGATCCATGTCTTCGGACCGTAAAAAAAACTCTAGATAAAGAAAAGTGATTGACATGGTAATGGAGGATTGAATTTACTTTAAAAAAAGGAATAAACTGGATAATTATTGGATGTCGATTTTCATTTACCCACGTGGAACAAAATCTAGCTCGCGCTTATCCGAACAATAACAATGGAAATAGTGCACTCTAGAGGTGACAATTGTATGTTGGTCTTTCAAGGGCGGTTAAATAGGAAAATTAGTTACTATTATTAATATAAGGTACTCAGAAAACAAAGAATGTTGTTTATTCTGGAGGAATTTAAGGATAATTACTCTTAAAAGACAGAAATGCTACGTTTTTAAAGTATATAATATATAATATGCACTATGTATATTAAAAAACAAATTGTATGGAATTGCGTCAAGTTGCCTTTTCACATTCTGTGATCATGTGACACACAGTTGTACATTTTCACAACAGTACCATACAGTTTTACATTTTCACAACAGTACCATACAGTTGTACATTTTCACAACAGTACCATACAGTTGTACATTTTCACAACAGTACCATACAGTTGTACATTTTCACAACAGTACCATACAGTTGTACATTTTCACAACAGTACCATACAGTTGTACATTTTCACAACAGTACCATACAGTTGTACATTTTCACAACAGTACCATACAGTTGTACATTTTCACAACAGTACCATACAGTTGTACATTTTCACAACAGTACCATACAGTTGTACATTTTCACAACAGTACCATACAGTTGTACATTTTCACAACAGTACCATACAGTTGTACATTTTCACAACAGTACCATACAGTTGTACATTTTCACAACAGTACCATACAGTTGTACATTTTCACAACAGTACCATACAGTTGTACATTTTCACAACAGTACCATACAGTTGTACATTTTCACAACAGTACCATACAGTTGTACNTTTTTTTTTTTTTTTTTTTTTTAATAATTTTTGAGTTAAAATAAAATACTTTTATTCCAATAGCATTTTTAAGATTCTATTATTACCTACTAGTATTTTCTCGTGTAAAAGAACAATTAAATGAAACAATATAAATTTTCCTTTGTCCAAACATATTGGGAATTTGCTTTTATCTACCAGTTAAGGTTTGAATTGTACTCATATTTTATTCACAATTTTTTTTTATTTGTTGGCTATTTTTGCTTTTACTTAAATCACTTGAAAATTAATGAAAAAAAAAAAAAAAATGCGATTTTTAAAACAAATAAAACCTTTTAGGTTTTTCAAAATTATAATTAAGTGAATCACATATTACAGAAAGGAGATATGTCCATTTCCTGAATAAATTGACTTTTTTGCAGTTTTGTGATCTAGAATCTTAAGCACATCTCCTGTGCAAAAAAACAAAAAAACTTATTCAATAAATCCTTCTGCATATATTTTTAATTTACATTTTTCATGTAGTGCAAGTGCAGAAAGGATTTATGTCCAGGACATATTTTTACATAAACACATGTTTAAAATCGTAAAACTTTTCTTTTATTTTCTGTAATATGTGATTAAAATAGAATTAGGCACATTTACCTAGACATATATTACTATTACTTTATCGTTTCATTTTTAGTTAGTTTAGTAAGTTTTATTTCAATAAAAATATTGAGAAAAAACTACTTTGTTGAAAATTATGTTGAAATATTCTATACAAAGATATAATATATTTTTTTGTTTAATTAAGAGTTAAGCAACCTTTCCACGCTAAATCAATTTATATTTTTTTAGGGCCATCATTAGCTGCTTTAACAAGTATTAAGTATTAATACAATTTTCGTAATCATTATTTTTACTGCTTTAATTGATTTGGTGATTTTTTGTGAAATCAATGGCAAAGATATTATTTAGCTATGATATTTCAGTAATGTTTTGTTATGCATGCATGTAAAACGTTGGGTAAAATTACGATATAAAAAAAAAATAAATCCTATTAAATATTCGAGAAAGATAGGGATCTTGTGCTAGGGTCACACCGCGGTGTTCTTGCGGGGAAGACATGCGGTCTTATTATTATTCTATTCAGCTTCTTGCCATCCGTTTTGAATAAAATGAGTTAACCTCAGGGGGCCATATCTCGAGAAACAATCTTTTTAGACCTATTTGTCTGATAAACAGGTTGCTTTAAGGTGGAATCATAACATGCGTTTTTTACGCGCGTTTGAGCTCTACAGATAAAAATACATTTATGACGCCGTAGAGACGTCACTGTGTGTTTCCCCCCTACTCTTCTTTCTATGTGCACTTGCGCAGTGTTCCGTTAAAGAAAGTCGAATGTATTATTGAGCTACAATACTATATAAGTATCTAAATAAAGAGTCAGAGAGAAACAAGCTCTCGACGTGATTAAGTCGATTTAATTCTTTGGCACTTCATTAGATTGTTACTCCCCTTATTAAAAAAAACAGAGTGGAGTAACAATCTAAAAAAAGGTATACAGAATGATCTTCTCCAGACTGTTACTCCCCTTATAAAAACAGAAGTGTGATATTCCTTTGTCTTAAAGTTCATTGGACTAAACATCCCTTTGTCTTAATAGTTATTTAGTCAAAGTCATTTGTATTCTAAAACATCATAGGGGAGTAACAATCAAAAGAAGTACCACCTATTTTTACAACTTTTAAAGGGCTTTAAAACTAAGTCCTTACTAATACCAGTAGAACTTAGCAAGGTGTACAAAAGCCAAGTTATGTGACCGTAGGTACTTTTGGACTTGATTTTGTACCTTTTCAAGTAAAGTTTCGGAAGCAAAGAATTTTTTTAAGTATTTATGTATCAGGCAAGTAGTTTTGGACGAAAAAAATAGAAAAAGAGAGCTGCTGCTCGGCCTGAGATTTGCCACACACACACGAATGCCGGCGTTGCGTATTTTAAACTTTTCCAAAAACCAGCTGGGATTCGCCGAGCCACACCGGTCCATCTGAGTTCCCCCACACACAATGAGTTTTTGATTGCAGGGCCAGCTGAACAGGTCTTAAGCGAACTGCTACTCGCAAATCGGACTTTTTCCAATTATTTTGCCGTAGTGCCTTAAAAAGCAAAATTTATTTTACCCTTTCCCTATATGAAAAACAATTTATATCCCAACCGTTAGTGGCCTAGTGTAGCATAAACACTCTACCCAGACTGCTCACATTTCCGGACTGTGCCCTGCCCGTTCTAACATAAATAGACCTTTTAATGGATGACTCGAAAAATTAATAAAAAATATAGGTACTTTTTTACTTTAGCACCCATACCCCTTTGTGTTTATAGTTATTTAGAGACAAAGGAACATTATACAGATTAGCAAATATTCTGTAGTCTAAATTACTATTAAGACGAAGGAATATTTATTCTAATGTACTTTAAGACAAAGGAATACCACATTTGTCTATATAATTGTGATCATATACCTTTGTCTAATCAACTATTAAGATAAAAGAATATTAAATATCAAAGTTCCCCAGGTGCCTCAATGTCTTTGGGGGACAAACACACAAACCTTTGTGACTTTTGTAGGGAAGACTATTGTTTAGAACCAGGGGGGGTGCTAAAGTAAAAAAAGTGTCAAAATGGAAATAAGATACAAATTGACGGGAAGGTTTCATTCAGGTTAGCTTCAATTTACTGTGATGAAACACTATAGATTAGTCCTAAGCGCGTAAAATTCTCATGTATTAACCCACGTTTAAGCTTTAATTGTCTATTCATTTTATTCAAAAGTATTAACTACTATTTATTCTTAAACTCATTTTAATAGTGGATTGTAATACATTCGACTACAACTCTCCGTAAAAGTTCATAATCTAATCCTTGTTAGTTAAAGAAAAAATAAGAAATTATTTATTTTTCCTTTGCATTATTCATTATCTGTTTGACAATATTCTTCGCTCGTCCAGTCTAAGAAAGACTTATCAGACAAGAACCTATTTAATTTTAACAGTATAAAATAGTAAGAGGGTTAGGATGTAAGTAGGATAGGAAAGGTGGTGGAATTTCTAGATTCTATCAAATTTACTTAAGGTTGAGTGGTTCTTCTCAGTAGCTGAGAGGAGCGGGTTCTAACCCAGGCGCGACGCCGGGGAAAATAGAATTAATTTACGAACAGCACCTGAAAGCTTTCGATATTCCACAACTCCTTCCAAAACCCTTTCTACCCTTGAGCACATACTTTATAGAGATGTAGCCTGGCTAAAATAAGATATCTTAGCTTAATGAAGTTATGCTGTGATTGACCTTGGTTGAATATCAACTACGCTCACGTATATTTCACTTACTTGGACATTAACTGCGTTATATGTAACTTCAATAAATTTTACTGTACATTCTGAAATCCTTATATTCATGAGGATATATATCTATATCTAACAATTCTTATTCTTATTCTCTACGCATTTAATATCGAGGGCTTTGAGTCAGTCAACTAAAGATTAAATTAATCGTGCTAATTTTGTTTATTAAAAACTATCTTATAAAATAATTAAAAAAAAAAAAAATCGGGTACGGGGTACCTCGGAACTTTTCTTCACTTCAGGCCTCTCCTGCTGCAGGAGGAAGCAGCTTTAGAAGTGGTCAGTGCTTGGATGGCGACCGTTCTGAACTAACTGATTTATTATCATTCTTAAAAAAAAGAACTTAATTTTAAAAACTTATTTTTAGTAACTACATTTTATTTTATTATTTGAAGTTTGCTGGTATTTTGAGAGATGTAAACAAACTTGGACGTCATCAAAATGATCAAAGTAATAAATAATTATATTCACTTATAACTTTTAAACTAATTAATGGAATTTCATCAGGTTTTTTTTTTATATTTGTTCCTTAATTTTTTCCGGTTCCAACGATATGCTATATGTCAAAAACCTATTTATACTTTCGGTATGTCAAAGTTTAAAAATTCAAAATTTGATAACTTCAAAATGGCGTCCAATATTTAAATGAAATTTGGTGGGCTTGTTTTTCATACAATGAAGTACATTCGTATTAAATTTCAACTTGATCAGAACTATTATCGATTTGTTACGATTTTTTTTAAATGTTTGCTGCCAAACTGAGTTCAAGATGGTAGAAAAAGTTGATTTTCCGGGCGGCACTACTACAGGTAAGGACTGATTTTTCTGCTAAGTTTCAACTCTCTAGGTTAAACACCTTGGGCGCTACGATTATAACACACATACGCACACACGCACATACAGACGTCGTGCTGAAAACCACTCAGGAGGTCTTAAAAACACCCAAAACGGATAATTCCGTTAAAATCTCGAAAAAAAAAAATTTGGAGAAAACAATACTTTTCCTACTATTAGTAGTGAGGAAAAGTAAAAATGTTTTGTAACACATTTTTTAAAAATAAAACATTGCATACACTTTTTTTTATTTATCTTTTTTTGTCAAAAAAAAAGAAAAGAAAAATGTATAAATAACGCGTAGAAACTTAAAAAAATAAGGAACAATGATTAATTAAGTGAAGCCTAAGAAGTAAGCACCAGGTGATTGTTGATGAAAAGAGGATGGTGTTAGACATTTTTTTTTTCTTCTTCGACTTCTTTCAAGAATAAGCAAGAAGACAAAGTCAGATAGGAATTGTGCGCTCGTGTATAGGCGTGATGTTGGTACAGAGCCTCTTTTTTGAAATATAAATCTTCATTGAGACAAAAGGAGAAGAGAAGAAAGAGAATAGGCAAAAAGAAAGAGAATAGGCAAAAAGAAAAAAAGAAATCCCCGAGAGCATGGCTTGACTATACAATAAGGCATCGGCCAAGTTTTCACTGCGCCTAGTCCTTTCTCGCTTTTTATAAAAAGATATGAAGACTGAAAAATGAGAGAAGGACGCTTTTGTCATTCATTTTTTTTTTGGGGGCATATTTTCTCTCAAGGAAAAAGTTATGAGAAAAAAAGAATAATATTTTGCCAGGATTAAGCAAAATGAGTTTTAAGACAAGAGACTTACATAAGTTGCCTTTTAAAAATATGAATGATAATTAGATGCCTTATGCGTCACACAAACAAAAAAACTAAACTAAACTTAACAATAATGTATTCATACTTTTTAAAGAAGAAAATACGAATGTTCACAATTTTTTTTTATGAAAAATGAAAATTATTTTTGGAATAACTCATTTTCTAAGTCTAATTTAACTAATTAGCCTTTCAACATTATACATTTTGATGTAACATATTATGATTATGACGCATAATATATTTTATTCTAGTTATCGTTTTACTCTAAGTATTTTTCTAAAAACAAAAAAATCTTTATGATCAAAAGATCTGATCTGATTCGTTGAAGAAAAAGTAAAACTAGATTTTTCCCAGGGAAATGACTTAAGATTCGACCACACATATCCGCACCGAATTACGGCCGTCATACAGTGAAGGGAATTCAAACACGTCCGCACTTCGCCCGCGCAGTATCCGCGCCGTGTTTTTTATCTCAACTTAGTATATTTTTGATCAGCCGTTTCATGAAGACGAAATGTTAAAAATTTTAACAAAAAAAGTTAGAGAAGCATTTACGTCAGAGGAGGAACATGTTTGTTGAATTGATAAATCACTAATTTCGTGTTAATTCAAAAGTTTTTCTACCTCCATTTTAACGGAATAAAATTTAAATGTATATTTAATAATTATAAAGTTCCATAAATTGAATTAAAAAAAAAAAAAAAAAAAAAAAATTGTACTTTAAAGACATGTTAAGTTGTAGATAAAATAGATGAGTTCTAATTTAAATGAAGGATGACACCGCATCGTGTCTGTCAAAAAGTAAACTGAAATGAAGTGTCGGTGCAGGTACGGCACGGGCTCCGAGGAAGTGGGGATAGCTCTGAGGAAAAGTGGGGATAGCTCTGAGGAAAAGTGGGGATAGCGCTTTAATTCCTCACCTTGTGTCCGTCCACACAGCCACATATAGTGCTCACAAGTGGTGCCCGGACTTTTTATGTAAAATCTTTAGAACTATTTTTTTAGTAGAACATTTTTATCGACTGTCCAGAGACTTTGTGAGCCATATTTAAAATGTTCATATAAAACATATATTAAATTACGTTGAAATCAGTTCATTATTTTAGTCTCTACGCGTTCTGAACAGATTAAAATGCAGGTGACCGACCAACTTCTTAAAGACATGAGAAAGAAAGAAAAAGATGTCATATTGAAAAATGATGGTTTAATAATAAGAATAGATATAGATAAGAAAACAGAATTAATAAGTTAAGTGCAAATTGTAAAAAGTAGCACTTTGAAGTACTCTTTGTCATAAAAATGGGATGAAAGATGAAAGAAGGATAAAAACTGTTTTGATTTTTGTTTCTGTTCTGTTCTGTTTCTTCAATACAAAAAGAGCAAATTACTTAAAGAATTACTGGACCGTTAAAATTTACGTGTCAAACAAAGAGAGGGATAAAGAAAAAAGAATCAAAGACTATAAAGAGATGTAATGTCTTCGTAATGAGCAAAAAAAATAAGGACGGGGAGAGGAGAATTTAATAAGAATAATTATGTTATATATATGTAT
>KZ651043.1:118135-132173 GCA_001010745.2 Gerris buenoi
GACAGACATTTTTTAAAAACCACTTTTTTGGACTCAGGGGACCTTAAAACGTGTAAATCCATCAAAATCTCAAAATCGAATTTTCGCGCCATCACAATACTTTCTCTTTATATGAGAAAGTAAAAAAAGTCTTCCAATAATTGTAGCACATTCCTTCCTCGCGTCTTGAATTAAAGTATTATCAAAAGCTTAAGAGCGTAGACAGAATTTATTAATCTGGGGCTATCTGAGGGTTTTTCCGCAATTTTCAGGAACAATCTCCTTCTGACGATCAATGATCCTATAACTATCAATAGCTTTGTTTTGTTAAATTCTCTACATAGTACTTACTTTATCAAAATATTTTTTCTCGTACAGAGGTGTGGAGTTTATATAAAGTAAATTTTAGCGAAATCTTTGCTTTATAAGAGGTATAAACCCGCTAATAATTTTAAGGGAAAACTTTTTTAATTTAAACTAAGGGTCCGTCCCGACTCACTTTGGCTTCGCCAAGAAATTCACTACTTAAGGGTGCTGTCCGCTTAGTGTCACAAGACAGCCTATTTTATTTTAAAGAAAAACATTTTACAAGTTATTTGTTTATAAAGTTGAGAATTTGTATTCGACGGATCGGACACAACGGCAGATCAAGAAAGAAGCATTTTTGAAATCAGATACATAAGAAAAATTAAAACGATCACAATGATTCCTTTTCCTTCCTTGGGTTCGTAAAAAAACATCAGTATTTATTAGTAAGTAGAGAGTTGGTTCCTTTCGTTGTTCACTTTACTTTGTTGCTGGGTCTTAAGGAAAGAATTAAAAACGCACTCTTTAGCGATATTTCGACCCCTCCTTGGGTCATTCTCAAGCTGACTGACTAGAAGGTCACACTACATTTGTATTAATAAAATCTTTGAAAATTAATTTAGAAATGATTGAATCATCTGATTCTCTTTAAAAATCATGCATATTGTGGATCTGTTAAATTCTAAAAAGATTGTGAATACTAATCTAAATCTCATAAATTCTCCAAAAATTAAATTAACATTTCATCTTTCGGTTAAAATTAATTTACTACATCAATTCTATTATCAGAGTCTGAAGCAGAGATAACCGTGGGACCACACCTATAATTAAGGTAGTCAATGTAAATAGACTAAGATGGTTTGGACACGAGCAAAGAGTGGGAGAGGAGAGTTTCCTTGACAATCTCTGGAAGTACGCATTGACAGCCGCTGCCCCAGAGGAAGAAGAAGAAGATCTTCAGACTTACTTGACTTAATTCCTTTAACTCCTACGTGAAGCATAGGGCTTCGTCGGACTTCCGCCAACTATTCTCCTATTCTCGGCTAAAGCTCTCATCTCGGACCAGGTTTTTCCTCCTCTTTCGATGCCTTCTGCTTCAACGCTCCTCCAGGTTTGTCTTGGCCTGCCTCTGCGTCTTGATCCTTGTGGATTCATTCCAGAGATTGTCTAGCTATATTGCAATTCTCTCGACGTAGCATATGTCCAATCCACCTCCACTTTCTGTGGCTTACCACGATTTCTATGGGTGTCTAGTTTGTTCTCCTCCACAACTCTTCATTGAGATAACTTGCGGCCATCATATACTTCTACTTCTCAGGCTCTTGTTTACAGAAGTCTGGAGGCTCTTAGTTGTTGAGTAGTCTTCCAAGGTTCACAGACTTAGAGGAGTACTAACTTAACGTTCGAGTTACAGGTGCGTAGCTTGGTGTTCGTACTAAGCTTCTGTGACTTCCATACAGGTCGCAGCATTGCGAACGCACCCTTGGCTTTATTTATGCAGTTTTGAATGTCATCAACCCCAGAGGTAGAAGAAAAATATAACCTATCCAACATCTTCAGGGAGAAAAGAATCACCTGGTCTCAAGCTGTGACCAAAGCAAAGGACAGAAATGACTGGAAATCTTTGTATAAATCTCTACACCGAGAGGTAGAAGAGAAAACGAATAAGTAAGTGTATACTGATAGAACATACTTTTAAATTTGGTTCTTTAAAAAAAAAAAAAAAAAAACAACAACAACAAAAAAAACATTTATATAATTTGGTCTTATTTTTAAATTTGCGCTGGGTATGACGTTTTACTATTTTTCCAAAAAAGTAAAAAAAGATATCACGCTATGCATTTTAAAAAAAAGTTGTTTGTCGTCGGTCAAGCCGAGAAATAATCAAAAGAATGATCCTAGAAAGTCCTTCTACCTTTCTGCAGGGATCTCGTTTCTATTGTACGAAAAGGTTGGGTAACAGGAAAATAGGGTAAAGGGATAGTCTGGAGATTGGACGTGGTAGAAAAGGATACGGTGGTTCTGAATTGATCCAGCAAACTCTCAGATGAAGTATGCTTTTCATCTGACAAGAAAAATAACACGAGTCGACAAAGCAGTGACGAAATAGAGGTCAAAACTCAAAACCGAAGGGATAAGAATAAACTAAAATCTTTTCTTAAAAGGTTCAATAAGTAAAAAAGAAACTAAAATTTTAAGATGATTAAAGTTAAGTTAAAAGGGTCAATAAGTAAAACTTTTTTTTACAAACAAACTAAAATCTTAAGATGATTAAAGTTAAGTTAAAAGGGTCAATAAGTAAAAGTTTTTATACAAACAAACTAAAATCTTAAGATCAATAAAGTTAAAAGGGTCAATAAGTAAAACTTCTAACAAACAAACTAAAATCTTAAGATGAATAAAGTTAAGTTAAAAGGGTCAATAAGTAGAACTTTAAAACATAATACATTAATTTGCAGCCTAATAAACCTACTTTAGGTATAAGATCGTTGACGGACGTTATCCTAATGAATCCCAAGAGTAGTTGTAGTTTCTTCAAAGAAAATTCTATATACAGGGTAGTCCAAAAGTTCCCCCACCCCTTGTTAAATTTTGAAAGATTTGAGATAAATTAATGAAACTTGGGGGATCTGAACCATGTAAAAGGTCATTTGTATTCATCCGTGCGTACTAAGGGCAACCACCCTTTTTGCCCCTAGGACATCCAACTTTAGAAATTAAAAATGTATTGTGTATTTTTGATAGATTTGGAATCTATGGCAAAAAAAAAACTTTTTTTATATCCAATACTATACCCTTTATTTGGGTGCAAAAGAATAAAAATGTTAGATTTAGTCATAAAAAAAAAAAATCTTAAATTGAACTTATTAACTAATAACTATTAATTGAGTCTTTAATGTGAATCAATCAAATTAAATGTTATTTAATAATTTTTTCCTTTCTCTAAGGAAGCAATTAAGACTAAATTACTTGATTAAATAATTGAAAATCTCTTACAATTTCCGATTTATATTTGTAACTATTTAAACCTATAAATACACCTATTTTTTGCGAAGGTTTTTTTACATTTGTTTTAGTCAGTTTTCTTAGTTTTTCTTTTATCAAAACTTGTTTTATGGGTTAATTTTTGTCATTTTAGTTTAATTTTTGGTTTCGATTTGGACTTTTCTTCGTAATATATAAGTGTACTGAGTTACTGAGGCCTACAGTTTTTATACTTTTGCCCTCGTATAGGGGACAATGTAAGTTATTACCCTGTTTAATAGTTTATTCGGTATAAATTGATATTCATCTTTAAAATATCGTTTATATTTTTAATATTTTAATTTAAGGATATATTATATATTTAAATGTCATTAACAAGATATACGGATCGAGGACAGATTTTTTTATTTTACTACGTTTTTATTAGCTTGCTTTCTTGTTTGTTTCTTTGTCCAGTGCAAATCTTGCAATCGATTTCTAACTAACTTCCTGAGTAGCTAGACATTTGAAACTTTTAGAATAGCTCAGAGCTCGATAACAACGCATTATTTAAATACTTTTATCCATCTTTCAGCAAATTGTGGTAAATAGAAAGTTAGTTCATAAAAAATCCGCAAGTTATTTTATTTGTTTTGGCTTGTCCCATATTTATAATCTTCATTTTGACAGGTTTCAAATTTATGATTTATGACAGAATATTTAAAAACGTAGTATATACAAAGTTCTTTTTATCTTAGAAATGTTATACTTTTGCTCCCGTATAGGGGGGAAATATTAGAGGTATAAAAAAAAAATGATAGAAGTAAAATGTTCTTATTTCTTACTATAGATTCCAAATCTACAATCAAAAACATTTCTCTAAATCTATTATTATTTTTATGTTAAAAGTTATTATCCTGTTTAAAATTTTATTCTGTATAAATTGATATTCATCTTTAAAATATCGTTTATATTTTTATAATTTTAATTTAGGGATATAATACATATACATATATTTAAATGTCATTAACAAGAAATAAGGATTGAGGAAAAAATTGATTTATAATTTTTTTAAATCTTATTCTTTAAACTGAAATATTCTTTCAATCTCAAATACCATTTTTCAATTTTAAAAAAGAAGAAAATTTCAAATTCATTTGATATGATTTTTTTATTATTAAAAACCAGTTATAATATGAGAGAAAATAAGGGTTAGTAAGGAAGGACGTGGAAAATGGAAAATACTATGGAATGGAAAAATGGAAGAGGCAGGTGGAAAGTGGAAATAGAGGAAGGCTGGGTGCTTTCCAGCTTGACATTGACACATTCCTAGCTCAACACTTTGCTCTTTTCTTTCCGGAATAAACCAAGCAAATACATCATTCTGACTTTAATTTTCTTTCTATTCTTCAAGAATTTATATAAAGAAGGACGCTTTAGAGGTGGAAGTGTATTCTCTGGAGAATTTAGTCGAGTGTAAAATTATCCCCGGAAGTATAAGTTCTAAATTCATTTTAAGTAAGATTGAATTTGGAGAGAAATATTTTCTATTTGCTTCCCATGATAATCTAGAGAAAACAAATTCCAGTAAATTAATTTTAAATTCCCGAAAAAGACTCGATGTTTTATGAATTGGTTTAATATCTCTAAAATTGCTATTTATCGTTCTCAAATATTTTAAGTCATTTCTACTGGTTTAAAATTCCATTATGATTAAAGATTATTATTTTAAACTTTACGATGAGTTGATTCTTATTAAATTAAGTAGTAGAGCCTGTAACATTAATATTGATACCAATCAACATCAACAAAGGTGATTCTATTGTCCGGTAATTATTGCTTCCGAAGTTCTGAAGAGTAAAAAATTTTCTATAAGAAATGTTAAAAAGAAAAAGAAAGTTCTATTGAACTTCAGATTTCAAAAATTTCTAAGAGTAATCCGTTTCAGATATCAGGGGACCTTTTTGGTTACGTATCTGTCGCTCAATTTTTGTGTTCCACTTATTATCTTAAAAACTTCTCGACTGATTTTATTGCAATTTGGATGTCACAATTAGTCCATTGCTGATCCCATTTAAGTTTCTATCTTTTGCGTCAGTTAGTACTCATCTAATTGTTATGAAATTAGGATAGTTTGTCGAAAGTAGTCTGGAGATAGTCCAGAATCACTTACAATTGCCTACACTCTTTAAATTTTGGTTAAGTATAATTAAAGCCTGGTTTACACGATCCAAATATACTTGGTCCAAGTCTCGGAACTTTTATACACTATAAAGTAGAGGATACGATAGACGATGTCAAATGTTTTTCCCTCTAGAACTTTGCAGTTAAATGGAGGAACTTGTAGAAATTAGGGAGAGGGAACTTGAAACTCTGAAGTGGCAAGATATCCTCTCCTTTATAATCCAAACTAAAAGGTTTGAGGATGAGGTGGAGGTGGTTTGAGGAGTGTGGGAATGCTTGGGGTTGGCGAAAAGGATCCAAAGATGGTCTGTTTGCCAGGCTTGGCCTCCCCGCCCTTACTACTACTACTACTTGCATTTAAATTGTACTTATTAAATTTTAAACCAGTTATGATATATCGATCACCTTCTGGTTAACAAAACCCAGCTGAACCTCATATCTGTCATTTTTTGACTGCTCGTTCTCATAATTTGCCAGGTTGGCGACATTTTTGTCTGTACCAAAGTCTACTTTGATAGGGCCCATCAACTCTACTTGGACGAGCAAGTTGACTTTAATACACTGTTTACACGATCCAAGTAGCGTCAAAGAAGAGTCAAATCTGACTTCGCCAAGTATACTTGGATGTGCAAGTTGACTTTAATACACTGTTTACACGATCCAAGTAGCGTCAAAGAAGAGTCAAATCTGACTTCGCCAAGTATACTTGGATGTGCAAGTTGACTTTAATACACTGTTTACACGATCCAAGTAGCGTCAAAGAAGGGTCAAATCTGACTTCGCCAAGTATACTTGGACCGTGTATACGTGGTTTTATTGATGTAAAAAATCTAAACACTTGTGACAGAAAAAAGAGGGAAGGGGGATTAAATAAATTTTACAATAATAGGTTTTAAAAGCCTAAAATCATTAGTATACGAAATAGGACTCGAGGAAGGTACGTGCTACACTAATTGGCAAACTATGTTTAAACTTTAAAAAAATCTATATTCTGAATTCTATTATTTTTTGTTTTACTTTTACCCCGACCTTGTTATGTTCACACTGTTTGGCTGTTGTAGACAACATTTCAATGTTTACGTAACTCGTATTATTCTCTTATTGCCTTGAATGAGGCTATCGTATATGATGGTTAAGCCTTTTTCCGTTCTGAAGTAAGTGTCGCAGTCTTTATTGACCCCTTTAAGAAATTCCCTTAAGATCCCCCTTGTTATTTTGCCTAAGGATGTATTTTTTTTAAAAAAGAGGAAAAGACTTGGCTATTTTGAGTGTGGGTCAGTGTTATAGCATTGTGTAGGTGGGGCTACTTGAAAAGCATCTCAAGATGTGATAATGGTATCGCTTATGGATAGGTCTTCTGTTCGTTTGAAAAGCTGAGGACGGGGCTTTTCCGAGTTTTTCCTTCTCCTGCAATATAACAGTATTGAGAATGAAGATCCCGTAAAAAAAACCCTTCGAATATGTTTGGAGAGAAAAAGATTTTCACTGGAGAGAAAACTGGAGAGGAAATCTTAAAAACCAATGGGGGATCCTTTCGATGGGTTCTCATTGGAAAATTGCTGGAGAAAGGTTCTCCCAGGGAGTTCAGAAGAGTAAACTGGCTTTTCGTGTGAGTTGAGTAAATACACTTACGTTCCAGAATAGAACCTTTTAGAGAATGATCCTGCCTCGGACAGCACTGCCAAGTATTGCTTTGGAGTATTATTTTCTACTTACCTCCACCTAAAGCAGTAGAATAATAATGTTTAAAGACTTACTGACTTTCGTTAATTAAATCTTGACTAAACACAATGATACAGTCTCTCCAAGGAAAATTTGTTTATTTATCAAAGCAGCTTTTGGTTTTTATAAAGCAGTCATCAGGGCCGATTACGGTAGAACTAGAGTAACATTGCAAAAAGAAATATGTAGTGGGTGAGTCATACGATGTCGAAGACTAACGTAATACTCAAGACTGGCTTTATAAAAGCCGAACGTTGCTTTGATAAATAAACAAATTTTCCTTGGAGAGACTGTTTCATAGTATTGATTAAGATTACCTTCATCAATGCTCTTATTTCTCAAATAAATCTTGACTGTTTATAACAGCGAAACATATTTAATTAAAACTCCGTATTTTTTAAAAAATAAATATTTCATTTAAAAATATAATAAATAATAAAAAATAACACATTTTTAAAAACAAGTTTTTATCTTAGGCCATCCGCTGTATTGGATTAATAGTTAAGGCATTTTATTTTTCGAATTCTTCTCAGCAAACCCTTTCATTTGATACCCGAATCATAAGCGTGCTTAAAATCTTGGCTGTCCGTCTTATTGGATTTAGAATGACGTCACTTAGCTAACCATGCATTTTCATCCGATTTAATGTATATGTATGCAAAATTTCAATTCAACCGCTTGAAGATACTGCTTTAAAATTAATTGAAAGTTTTTTAACCCCAACATACATACATTCAAACATTCCAAGTTAAATAAAAGATTGTTAAAATTACTACCTCCGTTCCTAACCCTCTTTCTTTAAGTGAGCCAGACCAATTCCTCAATATTATTAATTATTGCGTTTCCATGAGTTCTCAATAGCATTTTAAAAACTGTTTCTGTTTTGAACCGAAAGTGTTTTCATGAGACGTTGTCAAAACAGTTTTCAACAATTTTAAAAACTAAAAGAAATCTGTCAGCAAATCTGTCAGACTAGTTATAGTTAAGTCAGGCTATAGCTCTGCTCATTATACCTAATGCGCTTATCTCAATCCTTTTATCAGTTCAGTAACCGTTTCATAAAAGTTTCAATACAAAACCAAAAATTTTCTGTTATGGCCAATTTTCAACCAATTTTTGACTAATAAAATTGTAAACTACTTATTATTATTTATGTTTTAATAATATGAATCTTTTAGTTATTTAAATTGATTTTATATTAATTTATTTTCAAAAACTGAGTTAAATGTTTAACTTCAATTAAAAATTGTTGTTCGTATTTTAATCCTCTTATACTTTGTACGGAGCAATATATTGTTGATGTAAAACTACTGGAGATTTAGATGAATAGGGAAACCAAAATGATAGTTAGTACGGTATGAAGATGAGATGATTTTAAAATCGATTTCAATTTACAAGGAATTTGGGTTTTGTTATCGAAGTGGAACGGGTTGCTCGCTTTGCAAATCTAAATCCCAAATAGACCTGAATATTATCAATTATGGAAACGTGGAAACAGTTCTATGGAAATTAAACTCTTGCTTTGAGAATATAGATTCCTTCTCTCGCCTATCTTCCCATTTCAATGACTTAATAATCTACGTCCGTTGTCTAAGAGATTAATTTAGAGTTCTAAAGCGATGTCCGAAGTGATGACACAGTTGATAATATAGCAGCAAACTGTAGGCTGCAAAATTAGCTGATCAAGATCCAATTAGATCAAGATTGGTTGAAAGAAGGGCTAATTAAGTTCCACCTACTTCCACTGGTAATTTGCGTCAGGATTTGTTTACCTTATAAGCAGCAACTAACAATGCTAGGACTAAGTAACGATCAATACTAGGTAGCAATCAATGCAAAGAAACAATTCAAGGTAACAATGCTAGGAAACCATGGTAGATAACAATGCTAGGACAAAGTAACAATACTAGGTAACAATTCTAAGTAAAAATGCTAGGAAACCATGGTAGATAATAAGACTAGGTAGCGATCAATTCTAGGTAACAATCAATGCAAAGTAACAA
The DNA here is from genome assembly GCA_001010745.2 of Gerris buenoi. Classification (NCBI taxonomy): domain Eukaryota; kingdom Metazoa; phylum Arthropoda; class Insecta; order Hemiptera; family Gerridae; genus Gerris; species Gerris buenoi. The sequence continues at coordinate 127,294 of KZ651043.1, forward strand.
TTCTAGAAAACAAATTCTGTAGACAGGTGTGAAGTTCAGCTTATTTATATTTATTTTGTTTAAACAATTTTAAATAAGTCTAAAAAGATAAAAGTAGGCTAAACAATTATTGAATTAATTAGATTTACTCAGGGGTGTAGCGTACACCCCTGCTTCCCCCACGGTGTTGGGCCCCGGTCCGAGAGAGGCCCCTAGCCGATTATAAAAGAAAAAAATCCTTTAGGGAGCTTTTTGGATGGGGTTCCGATCCGATGAGTTTGTATACTAATTGGGGGCCCCTGTCTAAAGTAGGGCATGAGGCTAATCAGACTTAATTTTTGCGCCTTATATTCTTTAATATAATATTTATTTGGGTCCCACGTTTAAAAAAAGATTTTTTATAATTTTTTAGAAATATAATAATCTTAACCTTGCTTACTTATTTTATACTACTAAGATACCGCAGAATAATATTAACAGAGCTGCCAAGAATAATAATACAACAAATTGTTAGGATAGCACATTTTGAAATTTATTTAAAGATAAACTTTCTTTAGAATCACAACTTGCAATCCCATTTAAAGGCGGTGGCATATTCCTTTTTGTTTTATTCTAGGAAAGATGTACAGCCATATCGCTGCTGCTTTTGTCTAATTTTATCAAACTCTATTATTCTTATTTTCTGCAGACTAATTCCCGACTTTTCCATAAGCTACTGGATAGGAAATAGTGCACCCTATATATCAATATTATTTATTTATTTTTACTTTTAGACAGCACATACAAGTTTGAAGTGATTTTATTATTAGTCCAGTCGCCATAGACTTAAATCAGGGGGGTACCTTAAAAAAATCTCGAATTTAACGAAACTTTGGGATATTGTTAATGGGTGTCCATTAGTGCTACACCCAATTTTCCGAACAAAAAAACCTTGTGCTAACTTGAGGGGGGTCAAAAACCACAAAATGTTGGCACTTTTTTTCAGTTTTTTTCCAAATATTTCAAAAACTGTTAATTTTAGCGGAAAACATTTGTGATAGTAATTTGTAGAAAATAACATTTCCTTCACATTTCACTGGTCAAACTTATTTTTTGACCACATAGGTTCCGAGATATGGCATTTTGAAATTTGGCAATGTTTTTTAAAAAAATAGTGTTGCTCTCGTTTCGGGCCAAATACCGGCATAAAACAGCCCCCCTACGAGAAAAGTCATAAGAAATAAATTTTTAGTAAATTTAATCGGCTTCCTTTTAAGTGCACGGAATATTAGGCCAGTCAAATTAGACCTATAATTCGCAAAGCTTGAAACTGAAAATTGGGTGTAGCACTTCTGGACACCTATCAACAATATCCTAAAGTTTCATCAAATTCGGAATTTTTTCAAGGTCGAAAGTCTATGTCGACTGGACTATATCTCTAGTATCTTAGTTTGTTTATGGCACATATTGGTTTGACTTTTCCTGTTATTTTTTTTAGTGACTTATAAATATTATTCTAATACTAAAAGTTAACGTTTTAAAATCTTTATCAAGAAAGAAATACGAACTTACATACGGAAAGTTTATTAATTTTTCCTGTATTTATTATTAGAATCTAACAGTCGTAGATAAAGTACGTTACTCAACTCGTGCGAAAACGGCATTTTGCATTGCGAGTGTGGTTTTATTACTCTCGCTCGGTCGTTCGATGGCAAACTCCACACTCGGAAAATGCTACTCCGCACTAGACGCGTAATGTACTATTTTCGAGTTTATGAGAAGTAGAGCAATACTTTCTCTCCGTATATCTTACGTTTTAGATATATAACTTGTAGAGGGAAGGGGCAAACTTATCCGCTACGCCCCTGGATTTACTTTAAATTTAATTTATGGTTGATTGCAAATTGACTTTAATTAAACTAAAAAAAATAGACTCATATATAATAAATAGATATCATATACATCGTTGAAGTGTGGGTCAGTAAGGGTTAAAATTTTTTTTTAATAAAGACGGAATGGACAAAACCAACAATCTACGTAGATATCATATACATATAAATTATCATTAATGCAGTCCAGAAGATATTAAACAAAAATTAGTCAACGTAAAACAAAAATTAACTTAATACATATTAACATATAAAATTGAGTAACAGTAAGTTAATATATCGTGAAATATATCACAATTTCGTTATATAATTTATATTATCTATTGCTAAAATGATTAACTATTACCTAACATGATTTAGCTTAAGAAATATCAACTTTTGTACAATTTAAAAGAGAAATTTTGTCTCAAATGTTGTAACTAATAGCTTAAGTCTTACGGAAACCGAAGTCCAAGACTTAAGTTTTCTTGTCATGCAAATCGAACTATAAAAATGAGCGTGTTGGACAAGCTTAAAAGAAAAACACTAATAAAATCGTGCATGTAAAATAACTTGTTTACTGCCACTTTGGGTTCCCTTTGTCCATTGCACTTCTTTAGGGTATTTTTTTTTTTTTTACTTTACACAAGTTGAAAATAAAATTTACGTTAATAAGGTTTAGTAGAATCTTTTCAATATTAAGCTGCCCTGTATTACATTCTTTTTATATTATTAAAGAAGTAAGTGTTTAAATTTACTGTTAATAAAAAACTATTATCTACGATTGATACGTAATATAAACATTGTATCTCTGTTTAGATTCGTAGAAAGTGATTCTTTACGAACCTGTATTAAATGCGCATGCGTGTATCATAGTTTTGAAGAATTCCTCTTCTTTAAGACTCTAGTGACGAAAAGAAGAAGAATTATTCTATTTTACGCACGAGTAGCGAGTTTGTTTACATTTAACATAACTAATTTGATGTTTATTTAATAAAAGTAACTGTGTGTATCGAGTTTTTTTGTGAAAATCAATGAGTGATTTAAGTGATTATGACGAATATGAGGAGAATAATACGCCTTCCGAAATAATTAATTCGGTACAAAATACAACTAATCAATTAATGACATCTTTATCAAAAGAGAAATACGAGCTTACATATAGGAAGTTTATTCTTTTATTTCTGTATTTATTATTAAAATCTAACAATCGTAGATAAAGTACGGTACGCAACTCGTGCGAAAACGGCATTTTGCATTGCTCGTGTGGTTTTACTACCCTCGCTGTCGCTCGGGTTCAAGCTCCACACTCGCATGCCAAATGTTACTTTCCACACTCGACGCGTAATGACTATTGTTTCATCATTTGTTAATACATTGAAATAGGATCCACTAACACTAACTTCTTATTGATTAGTTTTCATATGATTATAATTTTTTAAATTATTATTATGATTATTGTTTTTCTCAATTCTACTTCAAAAAGTTGTCAATGTAGGTATTGAAGGGAAACGTGTATTAACGTAAACAAGAAATAAGAACTAACATAACATAAAGTTCAATATTAATTATGTAAAATATCCCATAATATTTCTTCGAAGTAATAATAAAGTAATATTATTTATGTAAACATATCCTATAATATTACTTCGAAATAATATCACATAAAATATGCTCTTGAGAAATCTTATAATATAGCTGATTTCATGTAACAACAGACTGCAAAATACGTGTAGACAGGTAGTTTGTTACTTTTGGAGATGTAAGTGTAAATTAATGTATGCTTATGCATGAGTGTAGCCAGGGTTGCCTTTAGTGGGGCTAATTTTTTCGGATATATATATATATGTGTGTGTGGACATTAATTAGGAATGCAGTAGCGTTCCGCCCCGCCAAGTCAAAATTTCACAAAAGCTGTCAGTGTATATATATNAGCCCCTATTTTCATTGTTAATACGATTAATAAACAAAAATATAAATATTATATTAAAAACTGAATTAAATATCTAGATTTATATAATGTTTAAAATATGTTAATGTCTTAAAATAAACCTTTTATCTTAAGGGAAATCCTACTAGAAAGGAAGTTTTCAGTAATTCCTTTGATATTTAGGAACTCAAATATTTTGACTTGGCGTTCCGCCCCGCCAAGTCAAAAAGTCAAAATTTCACAAAAGCTGTCAGTGTATATATATTGTAGGTGACAAACTGGGGTTTTTGAGGGTCTGCAGCGTAAAATACATACAAGCTACCTAAGTCATTTTTTAATATCTTTGAAGGCCGTGTCCTGTAGATCAAAATAAAAGAAATTGGTAAGGCGTGAAGTCTCACGTAAAAAGGGTTTCGTTGGTATTGTGAACAATAGTAAGGGCGGGGGGAGATATACTCTTCAATACCTTTCATTTGATACCCCACTCAAAATTTTAAAAAAATATTTTTTTCCGAGTGACATGAATTATCCGCCATATTGGATTTCCAGTAAATCAGATCAAATTGCTAATCTTATTCTACCGACCGCAAATTTTGCATAATTTTCTATATTTTTAGTAACAGCGGAAGTACGATTTTAGGGGGGGGGGGCACGCAAATTTTTGATGTTTTTTGACAAAATGGCACCGAAAATTAAACACTAACCCTAAGTGGTATATATATTTGTAATCTACTCTTCAATGCCTTTCATTTGATACCATACTCAAAATTTCAAAAAAAAAATTTCTCGCGACTTGAATTATCCGCCATTTTTAAATTGAACAGCTGATAATTTTGAGTTCGCTATATTTTTACTGTGTGCGCGTCAAAAAAATCTTTTATACAGGCATCTAGTAAGCTTTGTTTCATCTTAAGTCATCTAAAGTTCAACCAAAGTTATTAAAAATTATGAAAAAAAAATGTATAAAAATAACAAAGTAAAAAAATTAGGCTGACCCACCATAACCAAAACCTACAGACTAGCTAATCAAAATGTTCGGGTACTTCTAGACTCTAGACCACATAGAGACTAGCGGTTTTTTGCGTTTGGTCGGAAATTTTGGGCCCAAACCGACTGGAAAAAAC
>KZ651043.1:132515-154322 GCA_001010745.2 Gerris buenoi
ATGTGCTTATGTGCATGTGAAAGTGGAAAAATGAGCGCAGGAGGTTAAAACTTATAATGGAAACTAACAATGGGATAAGTATGACGTAAAATATAAATTTTATTAATATCGGCCGAGTAGTTTTTAAGATATGTTGGTTAGCAAAAAATTAGCAATAGACCGACAAACTGACAGGTGCATGCGGACCAAAAAAACGGATTTCTGTCTTGTAATTATTGGAACACATAAAAAGAATGTGGCTTAAAAATACCATTTCTCTTCCTAAATATAATTTTCTCAAATTATAATCATTATTACCACTGGGAGACTGACAGAGAAAAGTAGACTCCAGCGCCGGGACTTAAACCACGGGCCTTCCGCATTTCCAGTGCAGAAGTCGTGGTTCAAGTCCCGGCGCAGGAGTCTAGCCAAACTTCAATACTATCAGACTAGTAGTTTTATAAGTATGATGAACCGCAGTGAATGTTTGCTCTGGGTCTGTTTGATGTTTGCGCAAACATGATGCTTGACGTGTATGGCCTAAATTTGCCCAACATTAGATTTGCGCAAATTGTTTGATCGTGTACTGGGGCCTTTATACAACCGACAAACCTGACACACTGATAGATAAGATTTTTTCAAATCGGATAGATTCTCCTGAACAATCACAATGCTTTAATACATTTTAATAATAATGATCATTTTAATGATAACCTAAAGAGTTTTGCTTCGAGCTTACCGAAGGTAAGGGGGAAGCTATGTAATCGTTCTGAACCATACAAATATTTTATATTTCCGATTTTTAAAATTCCAAGACATGAAACCGTTTCAGACATCATTGAATATTTTTGGTTCCGTGTCTCCCAGTTGGTCTATCTGTCGCTCAATTTTTGCGAACCAATATATCTTAATAAATACTTGTCCAATATTTTATGAAACTTGTATGGCAGATCATAATTATAGCTCATTGTTGGTCCCATAATATAAGTTTCAACCTTCTGCGCTCATTTGTTTCTCTTCCACACGCGCACAAACATACGTTTATTTACACCTATAGCTTCAAATGACTTATCTGATTTGTATAAAACTTTTAAAATTAAATTAAACAAATTAGACAATAATGGTTTGTAAAGCTTATTAAGTGCGTGATATGATGGGAGGAAGCTATGTGCCACATCAATTAGCAGTCTATTTTTTTTAAGAATTAACTCTGTATTATATTTAATACATAAAGGTGATTATTAATATTTCTTATTTTACTTTTAATCTTCATTAAAACAGTTTCATATTATTTTTGCTAATAAACAGATTAAATATAACTTCAACTAGCTATTTATAACTGATCAGAGGTTTTTTTAATCTCAGAACTCGTCCACTGTATGACAAGATCATACAGTGGACTGTATAAGCCGTTTACCAAGTCTTTGTCTCGTTATTTAATTTTTTTTTTTGTTTTAAAAAAAGGTTCTCTTTGTTGATATTTTTTATTCTATTTAGTTTTCTAGGAAATATCCGCGTTCTATTTTTTTTATTTTATTTTTTTCCAAGCTGTCGACAACATATCGGAACAGAACTTAGTTTTGTTCACTCTTTCAGGATGTGTATGTCCGTGGTAAAAAGACAAGAATAAATATGATGAATTTGACATTGGGAATGCCACGGGACTATATTCGTCCAACTCAAATCCTTTTCAACTAGCAATCCGAACCAGATGTTGAATTGATATTTCATTTATCATATTTTTCAAGTGTCACCCCACTCAGCTGACGCTGGCTGGACCACAAATCGTTGTCGTACAATTCCTGCCGTCAACGGTGCTCTCAAACATTTATCATTTATTGAATATGAAAGAAAGAAAACAACAACAGAACCTAGCAAGAATTGCGTGTTGTTGGTTCCAAATTTTATTTGTTAAAGGTTTAAAAGGTTTAGTTTATTCTTGTTCGAATATCCATTATAAGGAAATTATGTCCAATAAGTTAATATTGTGTTTCCGAGCTTACCGAAAGTAACGGAAGTATTGTAGTCATTCCAAACAACGAAATTCTTGGCTGCCTCCGAAACTGATAAAAAAAATACAAAGACAGAATACCGTTGCAGACATCAGGGAAGATCGTTCAAAGCATTTTAAACAACCATATCTTAAAACCAATGTAATGAAATTTAGATGGTTAATTACAGAAATTTGGATGGTTAGTTACGGAAACTTGGATGGTTAGTTACGTAAACATGGATGGTTAGTTACGGAAACTTGGATGGTTAGTTACGGAAACTTGGATGGTTAGTTACGGAAATTTGGATGGTTAGGAGACAAAACCAAGGACCTGTATAATGAATTATATCCCCCAATATTATTAATTATATTGGGGACTCAATATAATGAATTATATTGGGTGATTTGTCGAAAGTACCATAGAGATCGTTCCACTTTCATCTCAACCTTCAAATTCAGTATTGCCTAATTCATTCTTTTATCCATATCTACATCCATATCAACAAAAAGATTGGGGTAATTTAAAAATAATCTTCCAATTAGTGTGGCACATAGCTTCCTCGAGTCCTCTTATCGGACGAATGGTCAAATGAAATTTGAATCTGTTTTGATTTCCAGTGGGGTCTCACTTATTTTTTAGCAATATCAAATTTTTGCAGATGGTAACTGGAGAGAAGATCGACCGATCTTCTCTCCAGTCGTCAGTATATCTTGTGATTCCTTCAAGTCGACTTCACGATGCACCACAACCCTGAAGATGCTTCCACTGGTGTAAGCGAAACGTCGGACTTCAAACACTTAGTGATACGGATTTCACCGGAAAACCAAGCTGTTTCTGACGAGTCTACCCGCCGGAGTCTGGTGCTTACAAGCCAATTTAAGACCATCTATGTTCTACTTTCAACAAACCATCCAAATTTCCATTCGATAAATAGATGGAAGAAGTTGGAAGAAGGGGTGGATATGATGGAGAGCTTTTAATTGCCACGGACACTATTTATTCGGGCTATTTAACTAGTTAACTTTTTATTGGGTAAACTTGGAAGTAAAAAGGGGGATGGGGAATTAAATAAATTATACAATCATGGTTCATAAAAGCAAAACGTGAGTATAGGACGTGAGGTATCTATGCCTCAAACAGTAATTGACAGACAGATTTTAATTAGATATTTACTCCTAAAATACTAAAATAACATTCTCTACAGCTAAATTAAACTTTTTCCATTTCTACTTGTTTTAATTATTTAAAATTCGGATGATACATTACCCTTTGTACATTTTAGTATTTTAATTGGCTGAATACTAATAATTAACTTTTATGTACGGTCACTTTGAACTATAAACATTTTTACAGTCTATAAGATTAGAGTTGGCACACTCAAAAGGCGGGAAATTTTTTAGGGAAACGATTTTATTGGTCCCCCATGTTGAATGCAACTTCAGAAAAAAATGCTCTGCTCTACCCCTGTTCCACAAAAAATATAACATGGCAACACCGATTTTCCCTTTTTATAACCCCAAAACTACCTCCACATTTGTTGTTTCCCGCCGTCGATTGTGCCAACTCTAATCTTATAGACTGTAATTATTTGGTCGCTTTTAAAGGGATTGGTTACGTGTAGGTAAATTTAATGTTTGCTGTGTATAATAAACTAGTTAAATTACGTAGAAAGACAATTTAAGTTTTTCAGTAAATGCTAAGTTATGAATTTTAAAGCTATGCGCATGACGCGAGCTGATTGCAGTATGGTAAGGTTAAGTTATGTTTTTTTTTCTTGCGAATTTCCATTGTTTGCCATTTCCATTGATTTCATTTGAAATCTCAAGCAAATCACAAATGAATTATTTTCCTGATACCGTAATCTCCTTTACGATTGCCAGTATCTTTTTCTGCAGAAACTTTACTTACTTCTAATGGTTCGTTAAGTAGTTACGACTCTATATAAAATCTGGTTTAGCAACATAAATTACACTATATTCACTTTAAATTCAAAGTTATAGTTAGTTATAATTATAAGTTCGTTTTTGTTATTAACGTTTAGGCAAAATGCTCACAGAAAAGGCGGCGAGCGAAGGCGTAGCTCAGGCGAGACATGCGGCACAGGCCGTGGGAGCTCCAAATAAAGTGCCCTGTTCACCGTCACATAAGGCCCCTCTAAACTCTCGCAAAGTTGCCTGAAGTCGGCCAAGGAGCGAGACTGTGGATGAGTAATTACTTGACTCACCTTGATTTTTGTCCAGAGTCAAAGGGGTTTCGAAAGAAATGGAGTCATAGCACTGAAGTGCTCGCTAGCCACTAAGGGCGAGAGTACCTCGCTGGTGGATTGCCTACTGATTCGAGTGCTTTGCCTAAAATATTCTTGCCGAATATTATCTGCGAAGATACTCCGCGAGAATTTAAAGGGGCTAATAGGTGTATATAGAGGAGATGTTCAAGCGTCGCGCTTGCCATTTCTGTGCCTCGCCTGCACGCGTCTTTTCCTGTCATCTCTTCGGTTTGCATTGAGCCATAAATCCATCTTTATCCAAGTAATATTTTTTAAAAAAGAACTTATCTTTCTTACGATGTTGTGTTGATTTAAATGTATTCTGTTGGCAGGCCTCTGCTATGGATTAAAGCTGATAGAAGTGAGGATAGACAAGCACACTGTTCGAGGTAACAGGACCATAATGGAATGTCTGTTCGATCTTCAGGGTGAGTCTCTTTACTCCGTGAAGTGGTACAAGGACGGACACGAGTTCTACAGGTATCTACCTAGGAACAACCCACCCATCAACCTCTTTCCTCTTCCAGGTCTCCACGTAGACGTAAGTTTCAATCATTCTGTTCTTTTGTTAGATCTTTAGAAAGATTATTTCATGTGATTAAATTGTTCCAATAGAGTTTCTGCTCGACACAGTAAAATAGTATTCAATTGAACATGACGACCATCAGTTTTCAATTGAATATGACCACCGCATTAATCTCAGTGTAAAGCAAAAAGTGCTTCTGCTTGAAATAGTTTTCAATCGAACATGCCATTATCAATCTCGGTGTATATCAAACAGTGTTTCTTCTTGAAAGAGTTGTCAATCGAACATGACCATCATCAATGTCGGTGTAAAGCAAAAAGTGTTTTTGCTTAAAAGAGTTGAAATCGAACATGACCATCATCAATGTCGGTTTAAAGCAAAAAGTGTTTCTCTTAAATGAGTTTTCAATCGAGTATGACCGCCATTAATATCGGTGTAAAGCAATAGAGAGAAGAAGGAAAATTGTTTTGATTCCTTTCTTGATATATTTTTCACTTTCATCATTGACATTTTTCTCGGTCACTTATAAAATAATTTTTGATTTATAGGAGTTATATATGATATATAAAAACATTAGTGTCACTCTTATTAATTTCGACGATTAAGAAGAGTTAACTTTCCCAAATTTAGTGTTCCATTTTTATGAGACAGATTCTTTCAAAAAATTAGATTAAAGAAAGAGGTATTAACTTCTTGTTAAATGATACTCTAAAGGCATGTGTAGACAGGTGTCTTCCTTTTTCTCAATGTATAATTCCATCAGATGTAATATATTTAAGGTGTATAATTATCTAAAGCATAAACGATGTACCCATAATCATGAATGTTTTGCTTCCGAGCATATCAAATGTAACTGGAAGCATTGTGATCATTCTGAAGAAAGAACGTAATATGTCTTAGACGTCAAAAATTCTTTTTAGATAAGAGAACTTTTTTTTTATTTTTTTTTTTTTTATTTATTTATTTATTTTTTTTTTTTGTCTCTGTCAGTCTTTTGTTCAACATCTTTTTGTCTCTCTATCAGTCTTTTGTTCAACATCTTTTTATCTCTCTGTCAGTCTTTTGTTTAACATCTTTTTGTCTCTGTCAGTCTTTCGTTCAACATTTTTTTGTCTCTCTGTCAGTCTTTTGTTCAACATCTTTTTGTCTCTCTATCGGTCTTTTGTTCAACATCTTTTTGTCTCTCTGTCAGTCTTTTGTTTAACATCTTTTTGTCTCTGTCAGTCTTTCGTTCAACATTTTTTTGTCTCTCTGTCAGTCTTTCGTTCAACATCTTTTTGTCTTTCTGTCAGTCTTTCGTTCAACTTTTTTTTCAAACCACTGCATTTTTATAACTACTCGGCCGATTTAAATGAAATTTGGATGGTTTGTTATAATTAGTCCATTGTTGACCCCATATTTATTTTAACTCTCTTCGGTCAATTCTTCCTTCATTCCCTCAATATCACCTATATCTTTAAATGTATTCATCTGATTTTGAATATTTTTTGTTGTTTGCTGAAATTTGCCACCAGATGGTGTCATATTAATTACAATCATCTGTGCACATTTCATATGGAATAAAAATAAGTTTATTGCCACTGGGAATCGAAACGAATCCAAATCTTATGTGACCATTCGTTTAATAATAGAACACGATTAAGTTAGTTATAATACAATATGGCTGACTATTTTTCATTACTCAACATAAATAACCCTATACTTCCTTATTTGATAAGATATTTTTGATTAGATATCTGTTTTTCGATCTAGTAAATCTTTATTTATCTAATTTATTGAGTTAGGTGGTTGGTTGGTGTGTAAAGTTACGCCTGGGAGTGTCCGAGAGCTCGTTGATATAGGTGGCTTGTCATCTTGCCTCTAGGATCGATACCCCACCACCTAATTCACTTTACCTAGTCGACCGTAAGAACCCCTCATCTTACTTCTTGACATCAGACCTAGAAAAAGCTTCGTCTTGCTTTTAACCAATTACGTTTTTTTTAAAGTGCTCTAATAATGTTTCTTGATGGACAGTAATTTGACACTAGTGCTTCATAGGTACTTAGCTCACTTTATAAAAATCCTTCAATCTTAATTTATTATTACTAACGCAATACATATAAATAAAAATCTAGATTATTTTATGGGTGAATGACGAAAAACATTAAGGCGAAAAAGACGGCAAAATAACAGTGTTAAAATAAAAGACGGCAAATAACAGTGTTAAAATAAAAGACGGCAAAATAAGTGTTAAAATAAAAGACGGCAAAATAACAGTGTTAAAATAAAAGACGGCAAAATAAGTGTTAAAATAAAAGACGGCAAAATAACAGTGTTAAAATAAAAGACGGCAAAATAACAGTGTTAAAATAAAAGACGGCAAAATAATAGTGTTAAAATAAAAGACGGCAAAATAACAGTGTTAAAATAAAAGACGGCAAAATAACGCGAAAATAACAGTGTTTAACCTAAGTTAAACACTGTTATTTTACGCTAACTCATCAAGACCGAATTTGGAAAAAGGATTCTTTACAATATTGTAATGTAATGTAAAGCGGTACGAGATGGGGTTCGATTCCTCGCCGTGACGCTCTGATTTATATGGCTCACTATTGATCACATCATACGCCCACGGGGCGTAAAAAGGGCCTAAAAGATGGCCTAATTGCAAGGTTCAAACAAGTGGTTCGTCCTACCCGTTCTAGTAGGAAGTACTAGACTACTACTACTACTTCCTTAGGAGAGTTAGGAAGCTCCCATCTAGAAGTAGCTTCTGAGGCAACCCTGTCTGAAAGTTATCTCTTCCAAAATTGGAGGGAAAACAGAGAGAGTCGAAATGGCCAAGGTGGTGAACCCCATGTTTCTAAGTTTTCTAAAGTTTCAAGTTTCTTATTCAATAATTGATTCCTAGTTTCTTCGTAAGAACATTCACTTTCATAATTCACCATGCGTGAAGGATCCATTATATATTCGACAATCAAGCAAGAAACTAAGAGCATTACTTCCACCACAACTTCAGTTCAAACTCTTCACTTCTCACAAGTTCAATTATATTTATTTATCATCTTATAGCAGTTTAGTTGTCTAAATTTTTATTTATTTTATGTATCTCAGAATATAATACTATAATATATCTCAGAGATTTTAAATCTATAACAGAGTCAACTCTCTTGCTCATTTCATTTATCCTCAGTCGTGGTCAGGTCAAGCTCAACGCTTTCTGGCGCGTACACGTACAGTACTCACAAATAAAATTAATCTATAATTGCTAACTAAAATGTACATAAAAATAACAATCAGACAATCATTTTAGTTTTTCAAGTAAATAATTATTACCATACATTGATGATAAATTTGTTGATGACATTTTATTTTTAAGCTAAATTCATTTACACTGTACTATATCTTATTGTCCACCACATGTAAGCATTCCTATCCTGAACGGACAGTGAAGTTCCGAATTTTATATTTTATTTTAGTTCCGAAGTTCAGAATTTTATAGCCCTAGAGCTATAAAAATGCATGCTTTATTTTTACAGGCCGCTAGTTGAAGAAGCGGCCGCAGCGTGCAGATAGCGCTAGTTGTTCTCAGCGTAAGCTGTTCAATAAAATAGTGTATGCACCACCAGCAGTAAGCGCCATGACAGCCCTCGGGCTTTAAACGCACTCGTGCTTTCTATCTTCGCCCTCGGCCTGTAATAACGCCCTTTCTGCTCTAGGTACGTAAGTAGCTACCAATGCAATATTGACTTAGATATAATAAAACAAAACAATAATAATAATAATTTGAGTAGACTGATAAATGCTTGATAGTCAAACATATTTATAATTAATATACACTTAATTAAAAATCTTTTATATAATCGAGTAGTGTCCCGAGGACGATTCACCTCTAAATGATTTATAACGTTAAAAATTGATGCGACATAAGGTGGGATTGAACCATTGACCTCCAGTTCAGTAAGCAAACGCTCTTCCACTGAGCTATGAATGTTCACTGACTTTCAAGGCCTAAACCTTTCTATTTAAACAGTATATTATTTTAAACCTTCCTATAAACAGTATATTATATGAAGTATAATTGGACAGCGCGAGACTCATTCATTATAAATATAACTAATTATGTCTCAGCACTTTTTCTTTGAATGAAATTAATAAGAAATAACTAGACATCACGTGGCTCTTTCTGTTTAAGTATAACTGGACATCGCGAGACTCATTCATTATAAATATAACTAATTATCTCTCACCTCTTTTTTTCAACTACCATTTATTCTGCCCGTTGCCACGGGCCTAACGGCTAGTAATCTATAATTACTAACTACAATGTACATAAAAATGAACAATCGGTCAATCGTTTTATTCTTTCAAATATTTTCCACAAGTGTTTTTCAACAATAGACAAAAGAATGAAAAGATAATTAAATTGTAATTTTTATTAATAGATTATTTAAAATTTAACGACCAATGTGTCCGTCTATATCCATGCATCCTCATCATTCTCCTTGAAAATTATTCCATTGTAACGAATTTAATCGAAAGAATCAGTCTAACAAATGTGAGAGAGAAGAATATATTGTTAAGAATACATTAATTTAATACGAATTTCTATATTTGAACAAGCAACAAAAATATTCGTGGAAATCAGTGAGGAAACAAAATACTTAGGTCTTGGCATTGCAACCCACACCCACCATTTCTGCTTAAAAATAACATAAATTTGAACTTTTCCCACAGATAATAATAGACGTGCAATAACTTACGAAACTTGAAGATAGCGAAAACAATGTTTTTAAAGGATAGTTATTTTAAATATAGAAAAACATTGTCTAAATCAACATTAGTTGATCTTGCAGGGAAGTAACAAATTGCAGCCCATGTTTCTCTGAAAGTTTTCTTAACCCTTTTTGAGTAAAAATATCTTCTGTTTAATCATAAATCAGTTGCTTTACATAGCAGTACACCCACAGATAATCTGAGAATATTGACTTACTTTAATTAAAAGCAAGATAGATTGTTTATAATAGCCTCTTTAATCAGAACTGGTTTGCTTAAAACTGAAAGATTTCTTGGTAGTAGGAATTTCAGCAAGCGGGGGTTGGTTCTTGGTACTACGTCCTTTCGCATTCTTCATATTTTCCCTCCAAAATTCCACCTCTTCTATTTAATGTGCCAACATCAAATTTTACATCAATGATAATAAAGCCACTGATAATCTGAGCTCTATCGGGGGGGGGGGGGGTTGTATTAAAGTGGTAACAGCGTAAATACATTGATGAACATAAATTGATACAACTAAAAGGAGTGGAAGAAACAATTTCTATAGATCATACCTTGATTAGGGAATAAAGAAATACGACCACCATTGTTTTTATAATAAAAATTATAGAACAAAACAACTTCTTGATAAGAACACAAAAACAACACTTTATTCGTTTTTTATCATAATATTAACAACAACGAAACCCTGGTTCATTTACATACGTATATCTATCTAAACATTGTAACCCAGCTTAATCTACATTTAAATAAAATTAAAATTATAAAGTTTGTTTCAACTATCATATTTTTACCATCCTTTGCATCGTCCCGCGTATCGTTTGTGAATCGTTCAGGACAAGGGTTTATGCGCATGCGCTAACATTGCACATTTAAAATAATCGTCAGGTTGGAACGGGGTTGTGACTCTAAAGGCCGATTTGTATTAAGTTGTTAAGTGATTAACTAAATTTTAAGTGACTTAATTGTTAGAAAGCGTTTACACGTATTCACACTTAATATTTAGTTAAGCTGTTTAGTTCACTAATAATGGACGTTGAACAACGAGTTCAAGTCATAAATACTGTCTTAAAAATTATTTTAAATTAGATTTTGGACGAAATAAATTATGTATTTGTAAATAATATATAATTTTTGTCGAATAAAATATTTTTAAATAATATACAAACAAAGATCTGCAAATCTATAAGCGAGGTTCCGACAAACTTGTGCATTTAATTGTTGCGCATGTCCAGTAATTAGCCACGCCCACCTACTAAACGGAAAAATAGAAAAATGTCTGTTCTACTAGTTTAGTTGCACGCTAAATTTTAACTTGCAACTTATTACTAAATTCATTGTTTACACGCATTCAGTCGCTAAAAATTTAGTTAAAATTTAGTTAACCACTTAACAACTTAATACGTGTAAATCGGCCCTTATGCAAACCGTATTAAAACATTCAAGGAAACCTAACAGATAGGGAACCTTCTTATTGATATGTGTGAAGATTTACTTACTGCGCAGGTCATAAAGATCAGTACTTATAGAGGTACAGTATTGATAAAGGATCGTTTGAAGAGTACAACAAACGGTTTACTAATAATCCCAGCTTGGGTCGAACTGATTTGAGGACGATACAAAACCCTGTCACTAGTCGAGTTAGAATGGCTTTTTGTGCATTGCGCATGCGCGTGAATATCCTGTGGACAGAACACTGCTTGGTAGTAACAATCTTTAAATGTATATTATATTTAGAATAGGTATATTTTTTAATGGTTTGAACGTTTTGACTTTAAAAGTTTTTGAATTATCTTATTGATGTCAGATGACACAAAATAAAGCATTCTTATTTCGGATTTCTACTGAAATTTTGTGTTTATTCTACAAATATGTTCTCTAAATGAAAAGCATCAACAATCAATGACAAAAGACAACATAATCTTAACGTTACTCCATTCTACAAACCTGGATTTCAAACTGTCTAGGTAAAATTTTAACCTTTGTCTTTGTCTCAACTCCCACACTGATTATTCTTCTTATTAATTTAAACTTGTCACACCGACACTGAAGATGACATCAAAGATCCTGTTTTAAATAATAGTTATTTTCAGTGAAGCGAAGTTTTTTTTTGTATTCTTGTTTATCTTCGCTTTATTTTTATTTTCCTCGGAAACTGAGGAGAAAGTTCATATCCTTGATTTTAAATAATTAATTGTTTTTAGTGATGCAACTTTAAGTATTTTCGATTTTAAGTTATAACATATTTGTTTGAGTCTATGACTTGGAAATAGTTATTTACGCACCAAGGGAGGAAAGTAAGTGATTGCCCCCTGAGCGATGAAGTTGGTTCCTGAGGCGAAGCCGAGGGAACCATAACGTTCACTCCTGAGGCGAAGCCGAGGGGGTCAATTATCGCGCGGGGGCAAGTGATTTTTACTCCCGAGGTACGTACAAGATTTTACCTCCAGAAGGGAGTAAAAAATTAGAAAGACTTTAATTTTAAATTAATTTATTCAAGAAGAAATACTTATGTTTATATTTTTTTAAAACAAAAAAAGTTAGATATAATATTAACAATTCTCTAATCAGTAAGTTTATTTACGTTAAAATTAAATTATAGATAGTAATTTTATTTGAATTTCAATGCTAAAATTAAATAGGAGAATCAGCTGGAAGCTGTGTATTGAATGGTATTGACAATTGATGTATTTAAATAATAGATTAGTTAATCTACATTTGGAAATTATTATTTCATTTTTAACTTGTTTGTTTCTTTTACTGATGCATCACTATGGCAACCGTAGTGGATGTTATAATATGATATGTGTGAAGATGACATAACATATTTAGACATGAAACAAAAGTTAGTAAATGAAGAGTGTATTAGCACCAACCTTATTTACGTGTGCCTTATCTAGGGCAACACTGGAGGGAATCATGAGAGTTCATGATTCCCTTGTTTACTCATTACTCCCTGTTCCACCCGCCCGGGTGCAATGAGCTACTTCCCTCCCTGTAAACTAAGGAGAAAAGTCCACTTTTTCTCCCCGCTGGAGGTAAATTATATTACTCTATAGTTAAGGAAATGCTTGTATTTAATTTGTTCCTCAAGGAGTGCTATTTGATCAAAATAGTATTTGATTTATAATATTAAAATAAATATAATCATTTTATCTTTACATTGCTCTCCACTATCTGTTTAAATTTTAAATATATATATATATATANAAAACAAACTAAATCTTACTCTTAGATTTGTCAATACAGTTTACAATCGTAATTTAAAAAAAAAAAAAAAAAAAAAAAAAATCCTTTATAATAGCAGAATCAAAAGCTAAGAAAAAGCAGTGAATTAAAATTTATTAACAACCAAAAAAAAATACAATGCAAGGTTTGCCCTTTATTAAAAAAAAAGAAGAGAAGAAAAGAATAACTTTTTTTAACCCATGAGTTAAAAGAAAAAAATAATAAAGATTCCTCCCCCCTCCCCTCTGAGGAAAGGCCATGCGTTATAAATGACGCCATGATGTAAGATCTCCCCGCTCAGAGAACATAAAGATTCTTTTATACAAATCCATTAATAATTAAACGGAAAAAAAGCAAGCATAAAAGTCCTCCTTTCTACAAAGTATCTTAAATTATTTACCGGCTAGAATTTTTAAAACTCTGGTTTAAAAAATTTAAAAGCATAGGTAAGGTTCTATCAGTGTTATTATTATTATTTTTTTTTTTTTGTGTGTGTCTGGAAAAAAACAAATTTATATCGTGGTTTTTAATCATTTATTATTTTTTTGATAGTTGAAATTAGATTGACTTGAATTAGTTGTAGTTGAGCGATTGGAACACTTTTTCATTATTTTTCATGTTTTCTGAAAATTATTCAAAATTAGGACGTTATTTTCGATACATGTTCAGAAAAAAAAAACATATCCCAAATGCGAAATCGAGTATTAATTTTAGCTTCAAATTTGGGGGGCGCTAAGCTCCAAAAACGAACGAATTTAATTAAAACATTTATAAATGTAGTCCATTTAGATACGAATCTTACAATAAAAGTCGTTTTCCCTGGAAAAATCTAGTTCCTGAAAAAAAAAAAAAAAATCTATTTCCGCTACCGCTGCTAAGCTTGGAAGCAAAAATTTGCTTTTGTAGGCTGGTATTATTCTATATGGGATGAATTCATGAGCTGTCTTACGAATTCTTACGACTAACAGATTTTTGACCTTACTCATTTATCTATATACCTGTAGACTTGTATTAAATCATTCTGACATTTCTTAAACTATGCCATTTAAAATTAGGAATTTTTTTTTTTTTTTTTTTTTTTTTTTTGGTCCGTGTCTATCTGTCGATGTGTTGCTTCAATTTTTGTGAACAACATATCTTAAAACCGACACGTCTGATTTTAAAGAAATTTTGTATGGTAGGTCATAATTAGTCCACTGTTGGGCCAATATAAGTTTTAACATGCGCTCAAAAAATCATTTATTTACACCTATATCCTCAAAAATACTTAACTGATTTTTATGAAATTTGGATGGTTTGTCGATGATAGACCGCTGATAATTCCAGATTAATTTAAACCATCTACGCTCTTTAACTTTAACTTTTTTGCTTAATTTATTAATTTAATTTTAATTCATGTAAAACATAAAAACAATTTTAACATGTAACTAATAAAAACGGGGGAATAATTTAAATATTATAGTAGACAATAATGGCTTGTAAAATCATGAAATCAATAAATTAAGTAAGATAGGATGCAAATAAGCTATGTACCATACTAATTGGCAGTTTATTGCATTTGAATAAAAAGTTTTTCAATTTTTAAGTTTTTTGGTAGTTTTCTTACTACCGAAAGATTAAATTTTAAATAATTCAAATTACAATTATCAATAACTACGGGAGACATACAGAGAAAAATAGACCCCCGCACCGGGACTCGAACCACGGGACCTCTGTTTACCGTACAGGTGCTCTTACCGTAATGCTCTTATTGTAATTTGAATTATTAATTATTTAAAATTTAATCTTTCGGTAGTAAGAAAACTACCAAAAAACTTAAAAATTGAAATTCTAATAGATGTACTAGGTACAGGTACTAATTGAGTACTTTACAATTATAAGCGTTAAGTCTCGGTCTAGTTCTGTTGCCGTGAATATTTGGCTCTCTAGATTTGTAGAATAAGATTAAAAGCTTGGATTCGGGGAATATGTATCAGTGACGACAGGAAAAAATCATTCTCCCGTATAGCTCAGTTGGTAAGAGCACTGTACGGTAAACAGAGGTCCCGTGGTTCGAGGGTCTATTTTTCTCTGTATGTCTCCCGTAGTTATTGATAATTGTAATTTGAATTATTTAAAAATTTTTTTTTTGTTTCTTTTTTTTTAATTTGTACAAAACATATATGTATATAATTATTTATTAAACTTACCTAAGTTCTGAGTGTTTGATCTTTCAGCTGAAGTTTTTTTCCATTTCTACTTCTAGCACTATAAAATGAAACTGTTATTACCTCTTATAATTAACATAAATTATGAAATCAATTAACTATTATTAACAATTATTATTGCTATTAGTTCTCTAATTTATCATACTTTAATGTGAAAACGGAACTATCAGTTGCCACATCGCAAACTGTAATAATTGCACTCCTCTTCCTTCCAATCAATTTTTAAGGAAATTCAGAAATTATTCATAGAAACTTTTGTCATCGTGAGGATAAAGCAATTCTCATATCGTTGTATTTGCCAAGAATGTAGTTAGTTTCCCATTTCCATTTCGTTTTTCCCTTTAAAATTGTTTCCAACACAAGCTCATTGTACCTAAATACACACTACACATACAGTTTTCTTCTTTTATCAAACACCTAAACTTTCTAGTGCTTGTCAACATACGAAAAAACTTTAAATCATACGAATACTTTCTCCCTTTTTTTGAATTCGTTTCAATTTCAATATTTAAACAGCGGGAATTACTCTCGTATGAAGGATTTCGGAACATACTAAGAGTATTAAAGCTTATCGATTTAGTCTTTCGCTTTGACACAGAATAAAGAGTTTTTATTTGTTTTACAAAAGATTTACTTCTCTGTCTCTATTTTTAATTTTTTTTCAAACAATTTTAAACTGATTTATTTGTCTTATATTTTTTTTTATTTTTTTTTTTTTCTTTGTGGATTTTAGTCCCGTTCGACTGCACATAGGGTCATTACAGGACCCTATGTCTTATATTCTTACCATAAATCTTGGGGCAGGGCAGTCGGTATTAATCCGATCAAGTCGAGCACAGCCGTACCATTCTAGGTATGGATATATGTTATATATGGTACCATATATAAATGGAACCATCTCAATGCATTTTGGACCTTCCACTATTATCTTATTAAAGATACTCAGAAATGTAAAATTACTTTTAAGTTAACTGAACTAGATAAACTGGACTAGAAATGAATATTTCACACCTCCACCCATATTAGTTCATAAGATATATGAGCATAAAGTTTTGTTATGATGTCACTGATCTATTGAGTCATCATAATTCTAAAGCATTTCTAAATATCCTAGAAACTTGAAATGTTGTATATAGGTAAAAATTAATGTAAAAGTAAAGGAGAAATGACAAAATTTGAAAAATCTGGTTCTTTGCCCCTTTCAAGGCTAATAAAAAATCGGCAATGAAAATTAATAAAAAAAATATATATAACTTACACTACTAGCGCTTCTAGTAGAGATTTCCGAAACTAAAATATTATTAATACATTTTAATAGAATTTTATTTTGGAATAAGATTGACTGATCTTTATCAAGCTATCTTTTAATCAAGCTGAATTATAATAATATAAATTTACATTAAAATTATAGATGTATGTTTACCTATTTACTTGTTTTATCAAGTTTAGTCGACTTTTTGTTTAAATTTTGTCCCCGGGGGGAACTTGATTTTAATGCAGTAAGACCTCATATGATCTAAGGAGCAAACCCGATTTCATAATCCATCCTATAGTACTCTATCCCCGAAGCAAGCTGACAGACCCACAGAACTACCTTGTTTAGGGGAAGCAACCTTAGTTCTTCAACGGCAGGATGTCAAAGCCAAAGATTTTCCACCTGATCGAGTTACTGCTGGACAGCTGCTAATGGCGAAAAGGGGTTACATCCTCTTCCTCGGAAAGCCTGCAGACTATGTTTTCTGCTAGGCCAAGCAGATGCAGGTGTCAATTTAGTCTACAATGTTTGCTGTCAGATTCAGTAAGATTGTCCGTCAAAGGATGACAGAATTGTTTTTTGAGCGAGAGCAGTGATCTGGTAAGATGCTGAGATGGTTCCCGGATTATCATTTTAGATTGTCGCATACCTGAAGCACTTTGCTGCTTAGTGATCCGCTGCTTCTACCTTTACCTGCTTACATTTTGCTACAAAGCTGTTAATTAGTCAGGAAATAAGTTTGGTCAGTACGGATTGGACTACTCGTCGGACATATTTCCTTTAGAGTTCAAGTAATATCACTATCTTTCAAATAAGTGATGACAAAAGGAGACGTGTTTAAATTTAAAAGTTTGCTTTATGTGCTTTCGCATCACTCACTTTCACTTTCTATTCTGTTATAATTCATAAATTACGTTTTGAATTTGGAGATGAAAAACTGATTTAGTCAGAATAATATCCGTTTCCTGGTAAGCTTGGGAGCTAAAATATTTATGAGCCACTTGCAATTACCCAATATTTAACAAAAGCCTTACGTAATTTAGGTTTGCCTTGTAACAAAAACAAATAAATTAAAGACTGAGCATTCTTCTAGGAAGAATGGAAAATTAGTTTTGTGATTTTTAATCAATATTAAGAGCTATATATTTTAGGCTCAATCGAATACTTGTTTTTTTTTGCCATATTTATGTCTTACTTCAAATAGATGTTAACAATATTTCTGCCGTGCTTTACTCCTATAAGCAATTTTAAATATGTAAATAACAATATGTTCAAAAGTTATTTGAAGTTGTCCCAATTTATTTATTGATTTCTTCCTTTGTTGGGTCATGTATGTATTAGGGTAGTTTATATAAGTTAATTTTGTTACTAGCTATATTTCGTCCCCCTCTGCGTCAAAATTAAGCCTATAACATCTTTCAGTTCTATTTTACTACGTTTTTATTTACTTGGTTTCTTGTTTGTTTGTTTGTCCAGTACAAATCTTGCAATCGAATTTTAACTAACATCCCGAGTAGCTAGACATTTGAAACTTTCAGAACAGATCAGAACACGATGACAATGCATTATTTTAATACTTTTAGTAATTTTTCAGCAGAATTTAATTCGTTTTCAGCAAATTTGCTTAATGAAAAGTTAGT
This sequence comes from Gerris buenoi, assembly GCA_001010745.2. Classification (NCBI taxonomy): domain Eukaryota; kingdom Metazoa; phylum Arthropoda; class Insecta; order Hemiptera; family Gerridae; genus Gerris; species Gerris buenoi. The sequence goes on from KZ651043.1 coordinate 150,372, forward strand.
TCGGAAAAAATCCGCAAGTTATTTTAATTGTTTTGTCATATCCCATAATATTTACAATCTTCATTTTGACAGGTTTCAAATTTATGATTTTTATAAATAAGAGATAAACATTAAATGACAGCAAAACAGGAAATATATCGATTATATTATTTCAAATACTTATATCGATGACACGGTTTAAGAAAATTTAAAAACGTAGTATATAAAAAGTTCTTTTTATCTTGCAATTATTTTTTAATTTATTCATTAGTTTTTTTTTTTATAAATTATAAAATTTTACTATATAGTAACTTATTCATTCTAGAATTCTTATCATTTCATTCATGATAAAGTTGAAATAATAATAAATAAGGATGTTATTTTTAAGTTAATTTATATAAACTACCCTAAATTACCTAAAAAAGGAAAAAATAAGTTCTTTAAAATCTATCTTTGGCTACTACGGATTTGCTTGTTTTAATTATTTCAGTTATGTAAATAGCGATATTAAAGTATATAATATAATAATGATTAAAGGGTATATAATTATTACTTTTAGTTGTTTATAATTCCTTAAAAACTCTTATTTTTCGCGAAACATTCAGATTAATCAATTGAAGAACTTTCTTCAGTTCAATAGACGTAAAACTTCTGCCTTAAAAACATTTAATAATAACAATAGTCACGAACCTGAAAGTTATTTCAAGTATTCAAAGTTTAATTACTTGAAGTAGGGGGGGGGGGTTAGGGGGGTATTAGAGGAAGGCCTAACAATGAATTATGAAATTAATTAAATGCCTACCAGGTTTTTTTCAGAGCTGAGTTACAAATTGCACCCTTAACAATGGATACTCGTTGAGAATTTTGCTGTTAGTAAAAATAAAAAAACCGTACTTCAACATTCATTATTGTTAGTTTATAAATTGTAATAACAACTGGGGAAAAAGAATAACTCCTGAAATTTAGTATTATTGTATGAACTCTCATTTCGAACAAAAGATTTTATAATGACAAGAAAACTTTATCTTTTGTATTATCTTCAATCTATAATGACTATTCTTTTGTTGAAAGAAAGTTTTTTGTTTTTATTTTTTTCAATTATAATTAATAATGATACTTTTTTTCTCCTCCTAATTTTCATTTTTAAGTCGTTAATTGTTTTTATTTTGTTTACTCCCATTACGATAATCATTAGTGGTTTTCTTTCAATGGTTGTAAATGAGTGCGGTTCACAAAATTTAATTAATATTAATAACCTTTGGTGCAAGAGATCGTTGAAGCCTTGGACCTACTAAAGGGCTGCATATCCTAGTCCTCGATATATAAGTTGAAATGAAACTGTTCAGGTTTTACTGTACAAAAAATGTAAGTCTACACCATGTTCCAGTAAGTTTGCCAAAAGGTGCTCACCCACCTCCGTCGAGTTCACCTTTGCTTCCGTGCAAAAAAGTGTCTGACTAACATCAAGCTAGAATATTGTGTATAAGTAAATCTCTTGGTGCCTTTTAAGAATGTATGGTCAGCTAATTTCATCCGTGGGTCATAGCTTGGCAATAGGTATTTGAAGAAAATAAACCGGTGGAGGGCGGCCATCCTGGTCGCATACCAACAAACCGGAGTGGCGGTGGTCCCACCATTGGACAATGTGATTCCCAATATAATGAGTAAAATTAGTTAGTAGACCGAAAAATAAAGTAAATTTTATTTTGTCACTTGATAGGTGACCACATTGAGTTGGTGTTTAATAACTAACTTATCAAGTGATAACATCAATTTGATTCTACTAACTAATTTAGTACTCAGGACTAAAGAAAATCACATTGTCCACCACATTTGACAGGATAAGGTCATCTTCAGGATCAGGTAGGCTTCATCTTTTTTTATTCTGAATGCCTATTGCCAAGCTATGTCCCGCAGACGAACGTAGCCGACAATATATTCTTTATCGAAGGCAATATTCTAGCTTGATGTTAGTCTGACACTTTTTTTTTGCACGATATCTCCTCGACTATCTATTTATATTAGAGAGAGCTGTTGGTTAGTCGAGTCGCTTCGTCAGATGTTTAAGTATAACCCGTATAGTTGGCATTTACAATTTCACTTAAGTAGCTGTCAATTTATAATGGGATGCTGGATAAATATCTTAGGGCCATTTGCCAAAGTCATGAATCGAGAATGTACTTCTCACTCCTCTATTAAATGCGTACATTTGAAAGTTATGATCGGCGTGATCCTACTTATTGAGACGGAACGTGCAAAGTGGACTGGCCACCTTGCCCATCCTGAACACGTACTTACGAAAGTAACCATATCCTGTCAATAGCTGGGTAAGGAAAAACTTCCACCTCATCGTGTAATCACTCCATCAATTCTTTCTTAATTAAGTTTACAGTATACGCATTAGTGTGGAAATAATTGTGTTTAAAGTAATTCTAAAGCGGTCTCTTAACAACTAGTAATATTGTTTATCAACTCCTTTTGCTTTTCTCGAAAAGGCCCTTCCTCGAACATTTAATCTAACCTAATGATTCCCAACCTTTTCTTTCAAAGGCCCAGCAAAATTGTTCAATTTATTTCGCGGACTCAATAAAAACCAGGGGAAGAAGGGATCATACCGAAAATAACAGAAAACTCGACCAAATTTCTTAACTAATTAGACTTTTTATATAGTTTAAGGAAGAACTAAGAAAAGGATTCTAAAATCTAAGTAAAAGTTTTTAATTTTACTAAAATTGACAATACCAATCTATCGTAAGTAATTGGCATTCCTAAAACTAAATTTTATTTATCTTATTAAATTTTCTATTATTAGTGTTAAAAAAGATAGACTAAAAAACTTCTTTCTAAAATTCTAATTTTAGTTTTATTACTTATTTCCAGAAGAACTAATCTAGTTTAAATTTATTTAAATTATATCAAAAATGGACGTACAATCGAAAACTAATTAAATTATTATTAGGAAAGCACAGTGTCATATTCATTTTACCAATGCTTAGGAAAGTTCATTTCATTGGAAAACGTTATCCGCCCAAGCAAAATTTTAAATTTACATTTCAAATTGGAATTTTAGGACGGTAAAAAATCTTTCTTCATCTATTTTATTCGATGTGACGAAATTTTTTTATGAATACAATCTTTTAGTAAAAGCCACAGCGACACCGCTATAAAGTGTTGAAAATCGCTAATACTATTAAAGCGGACCTAAACATTTAAAATTAAGAAAATAATGTATTTTTTCTGATATCTTACGTTTTAATGATTTTTATAAAACTATATATACAGTATAATGAATATCGTCTAAAGTCTAAAGTACAGTAGAAACTAGGCATGTGAAATTTTAACTTCATACAATCAAAAGTGATCAATTTTATAATAGTTGAAAAGGAGATGTCCGGAGCGTGTAGTTGGTGGAATAGTAAGAATGCAGGGTGGTTTCCCATTCCCATTCCATGGTTCCCCCACTACTATACTTACCATTGCAATCATCTTACTCTTTAACAACTTTGTTTAAAAATATATATTTTCTTAATATTTAACAAATATGTATTACTGTACGCTCGCTTCAATGATGAAGCTACGCGATGCCTAGTCATTAACTTTGTTACCTATCCTACTTTTCACCATTTAATGTATATCAATATTGGTGTGTACTAAACTAAAAGAAGCTTATAGGACACCTCTTTTATTTTGATACCCACATTTTTTTATTTTCTTATTAGTCCAGTCAACGAAGACCAAAAAAGCCCGAATAGGGGAAATAATTCGTGTAGTCACAAATTTTTGTACATAGGTAGAGAGGGGTGCCATGAACAACATACTAAAAATCCCCACCGGTGGGGGGCGAGCGGGGGCGTGGGGGGGCCCCTAAAGGTCACTTTTTTATGTTTTTCTTGAATAACTCGAAAACTACGGACTCTAGCGGGAAAAAGTCTATATACAAAATTAAACTGCAATAAATTTTATACAAAAAAT
>KZ651043.1:167786-192943 GCA_001010745.2 Gerris buenoi
TTCATTTATATAAGATGTAGCTATACATGTTTTTCCATTTTACCCCCTCCTAAATGAAAATATGACAAAACTGTACATAACAACAATTACTGTACTTTTAAAGAGCTTTTCAACGATATGCATCATGGAGAGTATTCATTACTTTGAAATTTGTACCCCGTACCCCTGGGTAAAAAAATGAAAATTTCGCAAAATCCTTTCTTAGTGGATGCCTATGATATGAACAGAGTATATCCTCAAAATTTCAAGTCTCTCGGTTAAGCAGATTTTGCTGTGCGTTGATTCTATGTCAGTCAGTCAATCAGGACATTGCCACTTATATTATAGATATATATAATCATCGGAACTACTTTTTTTAAAGCTATATTTTTTTTTAATACCATTTTTTTTATGTATATATAAACTTATTTTATTGTTAAAAATGTACTATGTATTTAAATTTTATTGTATCTTTTATAGAGATCAATAATTTTTTGTTTCATAAAATATTATATTAGTTTTATAAATTATGTTTTAAATATTTAAGTAGACAGTTAATCAGATACCAAAAAATATAAAAATTGAGTATTTTAATTGCTTTTACCGTTTGTAGAAAAAAGTTTTATTTTAATATTGTAAAACATTAATAATCTTGTTAGATCACTCAATTGTCTTCTTAGTTCTTCCAGTTTAGTTTGTTGATTTATTGCAAAAAAAGGATCAATGATACCTTGCCCAAGGGCTCGAGTCTTAATATTGAGCCATTCATTTTGAAGTTGTGCTTTGAATTAGTTATGTCCTAAAGGAACAAAATATATTGAGCTCATTAGGAAGAGGAGGGAGTGAGAAAGAGAACCAACGTGGTCCCAATAAAAATATCGTGTTTGATTTCCAATCGAGAAAATAAAACGTGTTCGAAACCTACATCGTTGCATGTAAGAGAAGACTAGTTGATGTGTAAAAAAAAGAATATCTTATTTATAGTTTTCAAATGTTTTACTATTTATATGACTCCAAGTATAAAATGTTGTTGTTTTTATAACATTGAAACGATTTGTGACAATGGTGAACCGTAATGATAACCATTATTTATTAGCTTCGTAGTTTGTTTCCTTTTAGCTAAAATAATCAATTAGTTAGGACACTCTAAGAAATTAAGACAAATTAAAGAATTTTTGACGTTATCTATACATTGTCTATATATATTTCGCCTTCTCTCAGGATATATTCATTATAAACCATCAAAACAACAATTGTTGAATACTTAACGACATCAAAAAATTGATAACAAGGGAATTATATTTCTTCGTCAGAATGTTAAATCTATATTGTAATCATCAGCAAGTCAAAGTATACATTTAAATAAACACTTTGCTGGAGTAGAAGCCACTGACTGAAGACATAATTTACAAGTAACCAACTAGAAAGGTAATTATTATATCATAATATGTTACACCAAATCCACATGATTACAAAGTCAACTTGGCGAGAATAATTATTAATTTTAATTTGTTGAATTGGCACAGTAATATTTGCTTATTTCTCTCAAATCCTGTTTGTGTTTTATATTTTTTTGTTCTTTAGATATGTGCATTTCTTCTGAAAGTAATATTTTTCTTTGATCGTGGTTGAAATTCTCAGTATGTCAACTTAAAGTTGTTTTATCATATTTAGCTTTGACATCTGGTGTTAAACTTTGCGATTAAGCCAAGTTTACCGGGTTTCTTCTATATATACACCTTTATCGCAAGGTATTTGGTAGACGATTCCCATTGATTCATTATTAGTACAGGATCTTTCAGTTTAGAATAAACTGTTTTTAAGTTTGTTAGGTTTGTGGGCTAACTTAAGGTTGAAGCAGTCAAATTCCTTAAACATTTTGTTCACACCTTCTTAAAGGCCTTCCGTATAAGTTGAGGGATTTACACTGATATTAACAGGGTTCGTATTTTCAGTGTTGTTAAAGTTTTTGTGCCAACGGTTTTTTATTACTTTCAGAAGATAAAAAAAAAAAAAAAAATAATAATAAGTAAATAAATTAATAAATTGGCTTTCCCTGCTTTATAAAATGTTTCTTGGTCTAAGACCAAGTCTGTTTTAGTTTAAAGAATTTGTTTTTTTAAAATAGTGGACCAGTTGGAAATTCAATTTGGTTATTACTTTTGTTTTAGTATAATCTATATCTATGTATAAATATATACTTAACTAATTAGTTTTATAGTTAGTTATGTAGTTATTAGTTGTATATTTAACTTGGAACTAATTTTATAGTTACATAGTTAATATAATATTTTTATTATCAGAAGTTTAGATCTTTGAAGGGTAATAAGAAGAAGAAGACTAGTACTCTTTCATGCTAGGTGGCAACGTTTCGGCTACTCGAGCCATTTTCGAGCCTAAAAATAATATTTATTTATTGTAACATGACATACACAAGAATAATCACGATAGATATTATGGAAATAATCTAGTAATTACCTCTATCCTAAACGTTAAAATTATATTCTCAAGCAGAAAAAAAGGTGATAATTTTAGTTCAGTTAGGTCTCGTTGGGGAACTACTCGTTCACCTCGTCGATTTCCTATAACCAATAATACACAGTACTTGTAATGTGGTAGTCAATTATGAGAAATAGATAGGAAAGGCATTAAACACATAAGAGATTAATCTGAGAAACAGTTAGAACAGTAGATACATAGGCAGATTTACCATGAGTGAAAATAAGTGACTAGAGTAGAATTATAACTTCAATAACAAAATAACCAGATTAACACAATTAGCTAACAATCTAAAAACTAAACTAAAAAAATAAATAATCACATTAGGTATTAGTTCACTGGGAACAATTAAAGTGTAAGGTGTCGTAGAAATAAAAATAAAATAAAATAAAATACAATACGTCCTGTTATCACTGGTAATGATAAGGACTAGACTATACATTTCTGATATCTAAATTGTCAACAATTAATTGAAATAGGAAGGTAACTTTGCTTAACAAAATAAAATGACTAATTTAATTAAGTTATACAATTTCAAATAAATTTGTTAATGGTAAAATGTAATGTAGATATGTATTCTAAAGTGTGTTGCCTGGCGGGAGTTTCGAATTCAAATGGTAGAGTCCACTGTAGAATTTATTTAAGGATCTGGAATCCGTTATGAGATTTACTGTTGTCTCCGAATTTATGGCAATATTCAGTGCTTCAAGCATTTTCCTCCTAATCTTTTTAGTTCTTTGTAGTTATTAGTTATATAGTTAACTAGGAACTAATTTTATAGTTACAAAATTAATATAATCTTTTTCGTTCTTATACATATATAGTTATCTATCTTATGTATATATTACAATATGTATAATAAATATATATCTTTGTAGTTATCAAATTTTTGTTCATTTTTAATCTAGGTAATAATACCTTGATTTACTGTAAAACAACAGGGGAAGATAAAGCAGTATTCTCGTCGTACTTGTAGTGGAGGTTAATATATGTTGTTGAATGCGCTTGGTTTTTTTTATCCTGCAAGTCAATATTTGTTTAGCAATCCGGTCGCGTCCGATGCTCTAAGAGATCAATATTTAAACTTTTTTCCAAGGCATCCCACTCGAGGAAAAAAACATCTCGTTTCTTACAGCTGGTCTAATGGTATAAAAATATATAATGTATTAAATCTGATAGAAAGAATTCATATTTGATAGCATAAGCATGAAGCACGTTTATTTTTGTAAAGATAACCAAAAGTCAATAATAAAAAATTACATAGTTTCTTCTTCGAATTCATCTTTGAGTATGAAACTAAACTAGTATTAATATTGTATAAAAAATTGCGTCCTCCTTCTTACTTTTTTATTATATCATAATGTTTAATTTTGGTTAAATGCAAAATTTAAAGTTGAGATGGGATTTTTTCTTACTTTTACTTGGTATTTTATAAAATGGCACAAAAATTCGGTTTTTATGGATAGAGTTCATAAATATGGTTTTTAAAAAATATCTGTTTGGCGTCTGTTGTTTGTGCATATGCGTGCACTTCTTTAGATAGTTTCTACCTATGTTTTTTTAAATATAAATAGATATAATTATACAACTTGTGTTAGTGAGAGACAACAAGGGATGTGCCTCTAACACAAATCTTGTAATCTTGTCTTCCTATTGCAATGTGCAAAAACACGGTATTACACTGCAGATGTGTTTTGCCAGCCAAGCAAAAATGGCGTTGTGAGAGCACGCTTGTCTCTGATAAAGCCCTATATATGATCTTCTTGATCTGGTATAGGTCCTAGAGTCGGGTGGGAAACGTCGGGCCCCTGATGAATCGGACGCGACGAAACGATGCAGGACATGGCATAGCATTATCTTTTGGCGAGCCAACATCTATTTGACGTAATATCTGATGTTGGAACCGTTCCTATGTGTCACGCTTGCATGGTGCATCCCTTGATGTCTCTCACTAACACAAATCGTGTACCTTATTGCAGTGTGCAAAAACACGGTATCACATTGCTGAGATATAATTATTTATACATTCCTTTGTCTAAATAACTATTAATACAAAGGTATGTTTAATCCATTGTGTGACAAAGGAATATCACACTGCTGTTTTTATAAGGGAAATTACAGACTAAAAATAAACATTTTGTGCATCTTCTTTAGATTGTTACTCCTTTCTACCATTAGAAATATTGAGGCAGTGACCTACCTCTTGCTTGGAAGGCTAAGTGTGCAATTTTTCATCAAAATTGTAAGTAAATGGTAAATAGTTTTTCGAGTTTATCTGACCAATTTTTTCTATATTTCACACTCTTACAGTAAATTTTATTGGATCTGTAATTTTAATCAAGCATTATTAACAGAATTGGTGCAACATTGAAGTTAGGTATCACAGCTATTTGATAATTGGTCTTGATATATAACCATTTGCCTAATTCTTTGTCTAATTATGGTTCTTTAAGTTGTGTGAAATTCTCTTCCAATTTATTTTATTTTTAGAGAGTGAATTCGTTTTAATTTTCTTATTATGATTTTACTTTCTGTGAGTTTAACCAATATCTTCATCTTCATAGGAGGAAATTTATGCTATATTTTTAATTTGTTATGTTAATTAAAATTGACTAATTAAATTTTAATTACAATTTAATTATTATACAAACATGAGATGTATGAATGTAATTTTAGGGAAAATTATCTTTATGAAATTTAATTAAGTTTGGTTGCCTCTCTCTATTTTAATATTATTGAAGTTGTTTGTAATTATATTCTTCTAACGAAGGTTTTTCTTCATGAGAGAGTGAGGATTTATTTAAATTTCCTCATTCTAGTTTTTATTTTCATTGAATTAAACCAATGGTTTGAATACCTGCTAGGAGAAGGTTGTAATTTACATTATTCTTAATTACTCTTCTCTATGTATCAAGCCTTGTTAAAGATGTTACTCTTTCACTAGGTTATTTATAATAACCTGTTATTCAAATCTTTCAGTTCCTTTTATAAAATAGACTGCTAATTAGTGAGACCCATAGCTTCCTCGCATTCTATCACAAACTTTATTGATTTTATGCTTTTACAAGCCATTATTGTCTAATTTATTTAATTGTTACCCCCCGTTTAATTAATATGGCAAAATTGTTTGCTTCTGAGCTTACCGGAGGTAACGGAAGTTACGTGATCGTTCTGAAGAACGAAAATATTTTATGTCTCCTTAAAAATTTCAAGACAGAAATCCGTTTGAGACATCAGAGAACATTTTTGGTTCCGCGTCTGTATGTCAGTCTGTCGCTCAATTTTTGCGAACCAACATATCTTATAAACTTTTCATCCAATTTGATTGAAATTTATATGGTAGATCATAATTAGCTTATAGTGATCCCATATAAGTTTCAACCTTTTGCGCTCATTTGTTTCTTTTCCACATGCGCACATACATAAATTATTTACTCCTATAGCTTCAAAACTACTTATCTAAATTGTATGAAACTTTTATAGTTTATCGTTAGTAACCCGCAGATTGCCCAGGATTAATTTAAACCGTCTGTGCACTTTAACTTTTGCTAAATTGATACTTTAATGCATGTAAAAACCAAAACTATTTTTGACAGAATAAAAAAAAAATAGACTGCCAATTAGTGTGGCACATAGCTTCCTCGCATCCTATAATGTACTTTATTTTTATATTGTTTATTGCCTAAAAACTATTAATAGTTTTAGCGATCTTTACCACTTCATAGCGGTGTCGCTGTTGGTGTTACTAAAAAATTTTAATTGAAAAAAAATGTTTGTCTCATTGAATAGATGAAGTTTGATTTTTTTACGGGCCTAAAATTTCAATTATACTTTGAAGTTCATGTTTACGTGAGCGTTTCGCGTGAACGCTTGGACAGATAACATTGCCCAACGAACCCGTCCTGGGCATTGGTAAAATGAACATGTCTAACAAATTTAATCAAAATCGGTCAAGAATTACTCAAGTTACTGTCGGACGTTTCAAAATTCGTGGACACACAGACCGACACAGACACAGGACCAAAAATGTTCCCTGATGTCTGAAACGTAATTCTGTCTTGGCATTTTTAAAATCGGAGGCATAAAACTTTTCCATTCTCAAAAGTGAACACAATGCTTCCGTTGCCTTCGGTAAGCTCGGAAGCAAAACGGTAAGAAACAAATTGGTCAATAATGGCTTGAATCTAGTTCGTGATAGGATGCGAGAAAGCTTTGTGCCACACCAATTGACAGTCTGTTTTAAATATTAATTACTTGTCGTGTCGATACTAAATCGTTTACTAATATTATAAGTAACATAATAAATTCAAATTTTTTTAAATAGTTTGCCAGAAAATTGAAAACATGGATCCCTGGTCACAAGGAAACGTGAACCTTACCTACAAGAACTGATTTATTTATAACCTGCTTACGAAACTTTATAATTGCATAAGTTATTTCCAAGCGGCCAAGTTTCCTTCCAAGGCTCGAAATTAAGGTGAAAATGGATTTTACGTTGTTCCTTAAAGCAGGGGGCTAAAGTTTAAATACATTAAACTCCTCAGCGATCAGGAAAGATAAATTATCGAATTATTAATTAAATTAGGCGTGTTCATTAAATGTAAGGATCGCCTAGAGAATGTTCCAGATCATCGGAAGCCGGTAGTGTGTTCTAGCGAGCTCTAACTTTGCACAGGTTATCCAGGCATGAAGTTGTTATAAGAAGTTTAATGGGAACTCTTGCTTTCATAAACATGACTTTCGAAAGGCAACAAGTAAACGACATGATTAGTGAACTTCGGAGTTCAAACATGTAGTTTACCTAAGTAAGTCTCAAAGCAATCGATTCTTAATCGTGTTGCTAAATTTCCAATCTCACAACCTTTAAGGGCAACTTTCAACTTGTTTCCTTTCAGTTAGACCTATGTTTGACCTTCGGGTTATTACAAAATCAAGTCAATATTCCTTTGTATATTTTATAATGGATTTTTATAAACGGCAATCACATTGGTATTTTATTAAACAAAATGCAGAATCCCTGAATTATTTACCCAAAAAGATAGGCACTACGTATAGCCAGAAGACATGGGTACCAGGTATATAGGTAGAGGACATTGGTACGACGTATAGGTAGCAGACATAAGAACCACGTACAGGTAGAAGACATAGGAACCACATATAGGTAGAAGACATAGGTACGACGTATAGGTAGAAGACATAGGTACCACGTACAGGTAGAAGACATAGGTACGACGTATAGGTAGAAGACATAAGTGAAACGTATAGGAAGAAGGCATTGTTACCACATATAGGTAGAAGACATAGGTACGACGTATAGGTAGAAGACATAAGAACCACGTACAGGTAGAAGACATAGGTACCACGTTTAGGTAGAAGACATGAGTGAAACGTATAGATAGAAGGCATTGTTACCACATAGGTAGAAAACATAGGTACGACGTAGAGGTAGAAGACAAAGTAACACGTTAGGCAGAAGACATAGGTACCTCATATAGGTAGAAGACATAGGTACCTCATATAGGTAGAAGACATAGGTACCATAGGTACAGATAGGTGGGTCCATTGATCGCCTGATTTACTGGTGCTTAAACCTGACACAAATGGCGCTGATTGCTGATCATATAGACTAATCACTAATCACTGACCACGCTTTTCATCCTCCAATGTTACGTATGGTCTTACCCTGATTTTGCCTTTTTAATTTCTAATCTTAAAGGATGTTCTTGACTTTCGGTTCTGTCTAAACCAGACTAACCTATATCTTACGACCTTTAACTATTTTAACCAAATTTAACTGCACAAATTTTGTGTCAAATATTTCTTTAAATGAATGATTTGTGTACAACGTACAAGCTTCTTGCCAAACTTGTATTAGACATATCATAAGAATTATAAATTAATAATTTGCTCTATTTTCTGAATTACCCTTAATAATTTCCTGAAGATCCTCTAGAGTCTAGAGTTATTAAATAAACCATGAAGTTTAAAATTAGAACTGACCCAGAATAATTACTCTCCGGTGGACTCTCGTCTTTGGGGTTTTAATTAGCTTAAAACCCCACATATTTCATTCATTCCTCAAAGAATATAATTTTATAATTTATCTAGCCATATGTCAGTACAACTGAACGTCCTTTTATGTCTGTCTATAACTTTTTTCTCTTTTCTTGACAACCTATAAGTAGTAAATAAACTTGTAAGAAGATCAGCTGATTAGGTTTTCAGTCTGATTCAAATAGCTATGTTTTCTCACCACGAGCTTAGACATTTTAGTGCCTATAATACAGTGTTTCTGAGCTTATCGAAAAATAAAAGTATTATGATCGTTTTGAAATATATCTTTTTATTTCTTTATACTTGAAATTATTTTAGACGTCAGGAAACATTTGTCTCATGTTTGTCTGTCAGTCATTTAATATTGGATAAAAATAAATGCGATCTCTCTAAAAGTTGAAACAGGTGCAAATAACTTACTTTATTCCCATTAACCCTGATGGGAACACGGGTCATATTACTTTTATAGAATTTTTTAATACGCACATCTCACAATTTTAGTAACATTTATTTATTTATATGAAAGTGTAAAGATATAGTAACAATATTTTATCATCATTTGTTCACTCTGTTCTAGTAATAATAATTAGTGAGTAAAATATTCTTACAATTTGCTGTCACAAAATCAGCATCTGATTTTCTCAAAGCTTTTGACAGAGTAGACCACGGCATACTGTTATCGAAATTAGAAGCCCTAATCTTCCATCCTTGTCTAATAACCTGGTTCTGTTCCTACCTCTCTCACCGAGCCTGCAGAGTTCGTATTAATCATACATTTTTCCGTCTCTACGTTGCATCCTCTGGTGTACATCAAGGTTCTATCCTTGGTCCTCTTCTATTTAATATCTTTATTAATGATCTCAGCCGCATCATCTCCTCCAATGTTCTTCTCTTTGCTGATGATCTCATCACTTCTCCTTTGTCTTGTTCCTTTCTCCAAGCTGACATTAATCTTATAGTTAGTTGGGCTAAGAATAATAATACACAAATCCACATTGTGAAAACATGTTATATTTCCTTTACCCGTTCAAAATCTCCTAACTGTTATTCCTACTAAATAGTTTTCCCCTTTCTAAAGTACTGTCGTTTCGTGACCTTGGAATCCTTTTTGACAATAAACTCACCTTTTTAGACCACACCAAATATATATCCTCCAAAGCCTCCAAACTCTTTGGCCTCGTTTTCAATATCTATCGTCGTTTGTCTCTTGTTTTGTTTCCTTGTATAAATCTATTGTCCGTCCTTGAGTTGAATATGCTGTACCCGTCTGGAATAACCTAAACCAGACAAAGTTTTCTCTCATTGAAAAAGTTCAGCGCCGGTTTTATTCATTTTTTTATTTTATTTTATTTTTTTTTATTCTCGTTATTTTTATTTAAAAAAGTTTAGCATTATCTCTCCATCCCCATGTCCCAAGTAGGCATTATCTCTCTTATCTCTCCATGTGCCAACGTTTACTCCTCGAACATCTTTATCAAAGGCGATCTGCTTTCGAAGCGCTATTTCTTCTAAAGTGTTTATGCAATCAATCCCTCTGTGATGACGTCCATGAACAGACTGTAGGTTTGTTCCAATCACACTTCTTCAAACTGGTTTGAAACTGTCCGACGCATGCGCATCGGACCACACTTCATCGTTTTTCGCACATGCGCATGCGTCGTACAGTTTGGAACTATTTTGAAGTGTGGTTGGAACAAACCTTATATTTCTTCTTATTATTTTATATTCGTGAGACTTTTCCGACCTAAGTCCTTTAGGCTACGTACACAGTAGAGCCTGGTTGGTAGCAGGGCAGGTCGCATGTTACCTAGCTGGTTACCTAGCATGTAGCGGGGTACAAACACATTGGAGCCTGGTTGGTAGCAGGGCAGGTCGCATGTTACCTAGCTGGTTACCTAGCATATAGTGGGGTACGAACACATTGGAGCCTGGTAGGTAGGAATTCTTCAAGCTTGTAGCTATGCTTACAGCACCCAACCAGGTAACCAGCTAGGCTCCACTGTGTTAGGGTACGTACACATTGGAGCCTGGTAGGTAGGAATTCTTCAAGCTTGCAGCTATGCTTACAGCACCCAACCAGGTAACCAGCTAGGCTCCACTGTGTTAGGGTACGTACACATTGGAGCCTGGTTGGTAGGAATTCTTCAAGCTTGCAGCTATGCTTATAGCACCCAACCGTAACCAGCTAGGCTCCACTGTGTTAGGGTACGAACACAGTGGAGCCTAGCTGGTTACCTGGCTGGGTGCTGTAAGCATGGCTGCAAGCTTGAAGAATTCCTACCTACCAGGCTCCAACGTGTTCGTACCCCACTACATGTAACCAGCTAGGTAATATGCGACCTGCCCTGCTACCAACCAGGCTCCCCTGTGTACGTACCCTTAGTCCCCTTAGTCCGTTGTGTGTCCACTGTTAATACCCTTCCCATGTCCTCTTCTAATACTGAAACCATCTCCCACCTTCGTCATGTCTTTTCTTTTGTTTTCCAAACATTCTGCTCTTGATTGACATTTTTAGTTAACTTTATTTATTAAGTTTTAACTGTTTGTTATCAATCTAAATTTTATTATTATTTATGTATTCTAAACGTCTTGTTGTTATTATTATTGTTATTAAACACTGCAGAGAATCCAAGATAAAATTATGAGTAAATTTAACAACATAGAATTTTGGTTTCTACAATAGGTTTGAACGTAGACAATCTGTGGAAATGGGTTGAAATTGAAGGGTTGCGTACTATCCCTTTCAACAGTCAGCACTTAATTCTAAGTAGGTTACCTTCCTTGGTAAAGGGCCACGCTCAGCATTAAACAGGCTTTGAGCAGAGATTTAAAGGGTTCAGAGGCCCTTAACACTTTAACGAAATATTTCTGTTTATGGTTTCTCCGTCTCACTTCTCTTCAATTTAACGATTCAATCGATTCACACCAGATTGCACCATCGTTCGATTTATACTCTCACCCTGGAATTATTAAATTAATTAATTTCTACTTGTATACCTATGCCTTTTAACTTATTTTCTCGGTTGAAGTAGCGTATCTGTGGCATCATGTATAGAAATCAAAAAAACTGGCACATATAATTAAAGTCTTTTCTCTAGATTGATCAAAAGTGCACCAATTATGGATATTTCTTCATGTCATAAGTTTTCTCTTAATACATTTTCCATCTTCAGTCCTCTATTTTGATACACAGATACAGGTCGATTTTGCGAATCTTAGGCGTATGTATCTGTCGTATAGATTAACTGGTCTTCGATGAAGCGTATCTGGTTTTTCGAGAGAGTATGAAATGAAAAAATATCCATAAATGATGCAATTTTTATCAATATACAGGAAACACTTTAATTATATATGCATTATATTCGTCAGTTTTGCCATTTCTATACTTGATGCCCCCATATACGCTACCTCAACCGGGCATTGACAACGAAAATGAGGACTGACTGTTATTTGCACAAAGACTGTTATATTTTATTTGATATTTTATTTTTTGTATACTAACTAAAGATTGTTTCACACTATATTTATTATAACCTCCTGAGTGACAAACTAGCATCAACTTGATTATTGGTCTACTAACAAAGATTGTACTCAGAATTATGAAAATCATATTGTCCACCAAAAAGGGCAGGACATACGGCTGCTCTCCAGTTTATTTATTTTTTTTATTTATTTTTTTTTTACATTGGCAATCTATGTCCCGTAGACGAACTTAGGTGACCAAAATTCTAGCTTGATGATTGTCAGACACTTTTTTGCACGTTATCACCTAGACCATAATAAGTATTAATAACTCTTTATCCCCTCCCCCCTCCTCTTTAAGAAAAAAATATTCCTTATAAATTAAAGCCTCTAGTTTAGATGTGAGTCCAACACTTCTTTAGATTGTTTCTCCCCGTATAAAAAAACCAGAGGGGAGTAATAATCTAAAGAAGGTGTAAGGAATGTTCTTATTTAGACTGTTACTCCCCCTCATAAAAACAGAAGTGTCTCCCATTGTCCTAAACAACATTGAACTAAATATTCCTTTGTCTTAACAGTTAGTTAGTCAAAGCCATTTATATTATAAAAAAAAAACATGGGGGAGTAACGATATAAACAAGTACCATTAGAATCATATTTAATTACGTACATCATTACATTATATTAAATTGCATCTCATTATATTAAATGATAATATTTTTAACATATAAACTTTTTGTTCAGGTTTATTTTTAATATATTTTTTCCTTAACAGGTTACTCGTTTATTTCGAAGGGTTTTTTTCACTGAATGAACGTCATTTTACCTTCATGAAGGAGTAGCTAAATTCTTAAAATGAAGTTGTCGCTCATCAACTTAGACTGCTATTCATTGTTACTTCTGGCAACAATAGAACCGAGTCCTTTCTTTTCCTCAATCCGTTGTAATGGAGATATTCTCTATTATTTCCGTTCTATTCTTATCTTGAAAGGTTCAAGTTCATGTACCATTGTACTGGGGAGTTTTTCATGTAGAACATACTCTACTACAGTTAAACGAAAATCTTTATTATTATGTTTTAAGTATTAACCTCGTTTAGAATAAAGTCTCAAGCTTTTACAAACTATAAGGTGGGTTTTTACTAAAATTAATTTCTCTTATAATGGAATAAATAATGGGCTATATATATAGCTTCTATTATGCCTTTTCAACTCATTGTTGTCGATTTTATTTTATCCCCCCCCCCTCTATTAGCTTTGATCTTACCAAAGGTAACGGAAGCAAGCTAGGTGATGGGGGGGGGGGGATTAAATAGATATAACAATAAAAGGATGTAAAAGTACAAAATCATTAATCTATAATCTATATGAAATTGGACGCGAAGAAGCTATATTTACCTCAAAAATTGGCAAACTATTCTTATCAAATCTGTCATCATTGTTTTGATTTTGAACGCATGATTTAAAGTATCAATTTAGAAAAATTTAAAGAGCGAAGATCGTTTAAATTATTATGAGGCGACCACCAGGTTACTTTCGACACAGCATCCAAATTTGTTATAAAAAGGAAAAGCACTTTTAGAGATATATAGGAGGTGTTGATAAAATAATGTTTGTGCGCATGTGGAAGAGAAATTAATAAGCACATAAAGTTGAGGTTAATGTGAGACCCAGAATGGGCTAATACTGATGTATTATCCAAGTATCATTAAATTCGAAAGAGTAGTTTTTAGACATGTTGATTTGCAGAAATCCAAATTTCTTCAATATCGGAGTATACATAGAGGTGTAAATAAATGTATGTTTGTGTGCATGTGGAAGAGAAACAAATGAGCGCAGAATGTTGTAAAATTTTAAATAACATGGGAGCAACAATATGGCAAAGTGTGACCTACCAGCCACATTTCATTGAAATTGGTAAAAGAACTTTTAAGATATAATGGATCGCAAAAATATTGGACAGACAGGAGTCCAACATTTTTTCCCCGGTTGAAACAGATTTCTGCCCAAGAATGTTTGAAATTGAAAACACACTCTTCAGAACGACTATAATGCTTCCTTTACCTTTGGTATGCTCAGAAGCTAAAAGCTATCTTCATCAAAAGTACATGTACTCAATGCTATGATATATAAACCATATTGGATGGAAGCAGCATCTTCAGGGATGTTCATGGTGTTCTTGGTTTAAGACAAGTGTGAACTGAGCATTAGTGTGCTTCAAGCATTAGGAGTGAGACGTCGCGTCGGGCCATACACCCTTCAAGAGGCGGTCACCACCGGTAAATGCATTTAACCTAGAACATAGTGGAAATCTTCATTACCGGTGAGGTGATTCCAATAGTGGTTAAACGCCAGCTTTGTAAAAGTTACGGAGAAACGTATTTTTTTTCTTAGTCCGAATGCATGTTTGATCAAAGACAGAATTTTTAATAAAAACTGAAATATTTGATAAAGAAGGACTTTAAAGTCCGAGAAAAGAATGATAAATAACAAATAAAGTCCCAAGCCCAACAAGTAAGAGGAAGTAGCGGAAATAAATAAAAAAAAAATAAGACATGGATGTCTTTTAGAGAATGATTATTTAGACTTGAACTTGAAGACAATCCGGTATATATAGTCTCCTCTAATTAGTCACTAGATGGCAGCACTGTACGGACAATCCCACATTAAATATAAAAGAATTTATTTTCTCCTCTCAAATTACCGCTCCAACACGTGAATGCTTACTCCTTAGGTTATATAAATATAAGTTGTTGCAGCAGAAGGGGATGCTAAAAATCTAATTATCGAACTACAATCCATGGGGGTTAAAGACCACCTGTGCGGTAATATACAGGACATTTAATAAAACAGTTTCGCGTCCTATTTCGAATGCTTTAGTGATTTTAGAACTTGTTATTTTATAACCTATTGTCAAATTTATTTAATTTTCCCCACGTTTCTTAAACCTGTCTTATTTGTTTTAATTTTTACATGAATTAAATTATAAATTTAAAGAGCGCAGACGGTTAAAATTAATCCTGGGCTCTCTGAAGGCTAATTTCGACAAAACAATCCAAATTTCATAACAATCAGATAAGTAATTTTGAAGATATAGCTGTAAAAATGTATTATTTTATGACTAATCTAGCTGTTTATGACTAATCTAGCTGTTTATGACGAATCTACCCCCGTGAAAGGCTACGGACCATACAAATTTCATTAACATAGGATGAGTATTTTTGATGATATGTTGGTTCGCAAAAAATGAGCGACAGGCCAACAGAAATACACTACACCAAATGGTCTGCCAATTTGTGAGGCCCTTATACCTTTCCTCGCGCCGTGTTTCAATTTAATGCTTTTACGACCTACTATTGTCAATTTTTTCCCCCGCTTTTTAAATCCGTCAAATTGTTTTGGTTTTTTTCATGAATTAAAGATGACCTACCATCCAAACTTAAATAAAATCGAACAAAATCAAAAAATGTATGGAAAAAGAAGTTTAACTCCAAAATCACTTAAAATGACAGATGTTATTATATATGTTAATTGTTAAAGTTTTAAATGGCTAAATGGATTATTGTTAAAATAAATATAGTTAAAGATATTATTCTGATGGCTAAATTAACTAGCCAGTCGGAGACAGTGACTAGGGTACAGAAGCACCTCCTCCTTTGAAACAGAATAAAACGGCTTCTCTGGCGTCTCAGCTCATGAAGCATTTGAGAATCATGTTTGAGAAACTGTGTTGCGATGAAAGAGCTTGTTATAGTAATATGTCGAGAAATGTTTAATTACTCTAGCACTGTCTGTGCCAGGCTGGCCAGTCTGGTTTGCTTGTTGAGAAGGGAGAACCCTAAAATAATTTAATTAGTCATAACTTAGACATCTCTGTTTCATATCAAATGTAAAATATTAATTATATTGTTTATTAAAAGATAAGACGAAAACTGAATTTTCTAAAATAATTAGATTTAGAAGTAATTGTAATCTTTATTTTTTATAATAATTAGTAAACAATATATTTTCAAAAGTTACATAGATTCAGTTATTTATCAGATATAACTTTATGTCTGTCTAATTTTACTTTAGCAAATTATAAAGACTAAATTTGTAGGAAAAACATAGTCCGCCAATTAG
The DNA here is from genome assembly GCA_001010745.2 of Gerris buenoi. NCBI lineage: Eukaryota > Metazoa > Arthropoda > Insecta > Hemiptera > Gerridae > Gerris > Gerris buenoi. Next base: position 183,902 of record KZ651043.1, read on the forward strand.
TATGATATAGCTTTCTCTTGTCGTATTATTTTCTATTATTTTCAAATTTAATCCCTCCCCCGTTTTTAGGGTTTCTTTGGTAATACCAAAAAAAAGAAACCCTTATAGTTTCGTTCATGTGTCTGTCTGTCACTCTGTACGATTCCAATAACTTTTGAAGCAAAAGAGATAAAAGCGTGAAACTTACCAGTATTAAAGATCGTTTTGACGCGCACACAGGAAAAATATAAAGAACTCAAAATAATCAGCTGTTCAGATTCAAAATGGCGGATAATTCACATCGCGAAAATTTTTTTTTTTTTAAATTTTGAGTGGGGTATCAAATGAAAGGTATTGAAGAGTAGATTACAAATATATATACCACTTAGGGTTAGTGTTTAATTTTCGGCGCCATTTTGTCAAAAAAACATTGAAATTTTTCGTGGCCCCCCCTCCTCCCCCTTACTAATTTTGTTTCACAATACCAACGAAACCCTTTTTACGTGAGACTTCACGCCTTACCAATTTATTTAAATTTGTCTTAATTGTTTTGATGGCAACAATGAAAGTATAAATTTAGCGCGCAAACTATCTGCGGGCTAATGTTTGTGCGCATGTGGAAGATAAACAAATGGATGCAGAAGGTTAAAATTTTTACTGGATCAACAATGGAACTAATTATTATGACTTTGGATTAAAATTTTAATCAAATCAGAAGAGTAGTTTTTAAGATATGTTGGTTCGCAAAAATTCAGCGACAGACAGATTCGGAACCAAAAATGTTCCCTGATATCTGAAACAGATTTCTGTCTTGAAATTTTTTGAAATCGGAGTTTTAAAATATTTTCGTTTTTTTAGAACGATAACATAACTTCCGTTACTTTCAGTAAGCTCGGAAGCAAAAAAATATTGTATCTAATCGCGGTAGCAATAAGCATTACTTCGTAGTTTTTAGACTGGAAAGCTCTATTTTGCTGAAACAGGCAGGAAATTAGTTGAAATAGTCAGGGAAATATTTCCCTGTCTGGGCAGAGAAAGTACAGTGTTTACCAGTGCGTGTCATAACGTCTGTTTTTGTTAAGTTTTATCTTAAGAACTGGGAACCGAGCGCCCTTGGCGCTGAAAGGAAGAGCGATTTTTTTTAAATGTGCTAGAAACTCTCTAATAAATTTTTGACTTTTGAGCATCATAAATTCCAAGCATCCAATGCTCACCTTCTACGTATTAATAAACTTGTCTGATCCGAAAGGGTATAAAAACTACTTCGAAATCTTGAGGGCCATACATCTACTTTGATACAACCATTTCTTCGTGTTAAATGAGTTGTTCAACATCTGCATTTGGCTCAGTGAACAGTGATCTCAAATTTGGGTTTATTGTTGCAATTTTCTTGCAACTTTTTAGTTCAATTGTAATTGGATTTTTAGTAGTCAACCTTAACTGAGCCAACCGTCCCGTGTCTTTTATTCATCTTAAAGGTAACATGTTTAATTTTTCTGCATCTGTACTACTTTACTTGTACCCGTACAAGGCAAAAATCTTAACAACTCCATTGATATCGGGTTCATTTTTCTTCTCTCACCGTCCCCTACACGTGTGTTGTGTATATAGACGGCACAGTTTTGATTCGGTGTTAGCGAGATCCCAGTTACAGAGTTTTGTCCTTTTATAAGTCAAAGATTTGTGTTATTTTAATTTAATTTAATTTTAATTATGTTTTATTACAAGGCAATGTTATATTATTAATGTATTAATATGTTTACCTATACTTCCATTTAAATCTTGAAGCTTACATCTAAATAGCGTGAGTAGATAAAATATTGTATGCATCAAGCAGCAAAGGAAACATTTCTGCCTCGTGTATTGTGTATTAATTGCCAATTAGGTATATTACCTAACTCGGCTTCGCCTCGGCAGTTAATTTTCATAGCTTGTCCTCTCCTATGGCTTGGAGGCTAACTTAATCACTGTCAGTAAAATTCTATTTTGCTGCCTCATTACACAATAGACTATTATTATTGAACACGTAAAGTTTAGAATTTTAGACGCAAGTTTCAGGATAATATTCATCTTAGGTTGTGGGTCCCACGTTTTTATAAAACTGAATTTTAAACGTGAAGGATTTATGACGTTACTGAAAAATTAACTACGGGTGTCTGGTTAATAATTTACGTTTCATTAAAGTTTTAAGTCATGATGAGTTAGTTATAGAGAAAAAGCTGAAAATAAACTAAGCCAAATCCTGAAAGTATTTTATGTTAATGCTATTCCTCTAAAATTTTGACAATGTCAAAGTCAGAAGTGAAGAATTTGTTTAAAATTTAAAACATTTTCATAACTTATAGTTAATTCGTGCTTTCATGACTTTGTATGTTTTAATGTCATAACTCAATCATATTTTTGATTTAGACGAAAATATTTCGGATTGTTAATATTTAAAAACGAAATTCATTCCTTTGTTCTAATTAATCAACTACAATTTGAAAACGTCAAATTAAAAAGCACGTGAAAATAATCTCGGGTTTATTCGCTTAATTACAGTTTTCTCTTTATAAACCTCAGTTAGTGAGCCGTATTACTAGGGTGGATGAGATAATTTTCCGGTTGAATGTTTTAAGGGTTTTTTATATAATTCGAAATTTTAAAGGTTTCAAAATCATTGAGGTTTTTTACCTTAAGAATAAAAAAAGGAGAGTTCCCTCTTTTTCAAGCGAGAAAACGAATATTTGGGAGGGAGAAGAGAATGTTTAAATCTGCATATTTATTTTTCCGCTCCAATCCAGGCTTGTTGAGGGTAAAGCGAGGGCCAGCCATAATTCCAATCTCTAAATGCCTCGAGTCCTACGAAAGGGCTGGAAGAGTTTTTCATCTGAACGTTTTGAAACCCCTCCAGTTTTCCCGGGCCCCATTTTTACTTTTCATTTTGTTTCCCCCTTAAAAATTTTCTATTTTCTCCCGCTCTTTCCACTTTCCCTCCCTTCAATCTGTTTTTAATTATAAAACAATATATTCATGACCGATAATTCGCAAAGTCAATTTTGTTCTTTATACCCCCCTGTTTTTTTTTAATTTTCAAAAAAACTTTTATCAATTAACCGTTCCAACCAGATAATTTATTGAACTTATAAATTCTTTAATTATGGAAGTCGTTTCTGAGAAAGTTTTTCGTCCGAAAAACGTAATTTCTTACATCTGGCGTCAGAGTGATCATGAGTGTCTTCAAAAATAGATCGTCTTCCTCTTCGTTTCAAGAATAGAATCCAGTCCTTTAAGATGAATTTTGTAATGGTATTGGATGGAGCGTGAAGGCCTAGGACCGGCCAGCCAAAGGGCTTGTAGAAATATATATGTAAGGCGGGGTTAGTGTGTCACTTTATCATTTATCAGCTGTTTAAGACTTATAATTACCATACACCATTGCCATATACCATTACCATACACCATTGCCATATACCATTACCATACACCATTGCCATATACCATTATCATACACCACTGCCATATACCATTACCATACACCACTGCCATATACCATTACCATACACCACTGCCATATACCATTACCATACACCACTGCCATATACCATTACCATACACTGCCATATACCATTACCATACACCACTGCCATATACCATTACCATACACCACTGCCAACTGCCATATCCCATTACCATACACCACTGCCATATACCATTATCATTAGCCATTGCCATACACTATGTTAGTCATCTCTTCACATTCACGTTAGCTTCTACTAATTTATGAAGCGATGCTGAGTGAACATCGAGTGGGGGGTCCCCATCCAAGATGTGGCCATGCCCGCTGCTGCTTAACTTATTTGCTAAGACATCTAACTCCCCTCCTATACGAGCTCCCGGACCCTCGTTTCAGCATCAATCAAGTTAACTAACGTGAATTTTTATTTTTATTTTTCAGTCGTCCAAATCGAACGAGACGCGGATGGTGCTTGAGAGGCTAGAGCTCAGCAGCAGTGGAAGATACAGATGTGAAGTATCCGCTGAGGCACCGTCATTTCAAACTGTCTCAGATCACGGTGATATGATTACAGTCGGTAAGTTCCTTTCTCATTTCTCTCAACCACTCAGTTTGTGTTTTTCCACCACTTTCTTTTACACTATAGCAACAACAAGCGGTAGAACTACAATGTACGGTGCCCCTGCCCGAAATTTATTATTAGTCTAATTTTTTAAGGACATAATTCCTTCTATATTCTTTAAAGATAATATTTCTTATTTCTATTCACTGCAGAGATAATACATCTTTGTCTAGATAACTTTTGGACAAAGGAATATCACTCGTGAGGTGACACTATAAGAAGGGGCACCGTACACTGTATTTCATCCCAACAAGCATATGTTGTCATGTTATCACTAGGCATCGCGTGGCTCTATCATTGAAGCGAGCGTATAGTAGTAAATACGTATTGAATATTAAAAAAAATAGATAATCATGAATCATGATGAGTTGATAGATAATGTGTTTGTGCAGCGGCTAGTAGTAAGGGAACCACCCCGCATTCTTACTATTCCTCTAACCACACATCTCCTTTTTAATTATTATAAATGTATCACTTCATAACTCAAATACTACTGCTTGTATCAAGTTGAAATTTGACATGCCGGTTTCAGTCGCACTTGTATATGCATAGACGATGTTTATGCATAGACTATGTATATGCATTTTTATTAAAATCGTTTGGTTAGAACGAAAGATATCGGTAAAAAAAGTTGTTTTCTCTATTTTAAACGTTTAGGTCCGCTTTAATAGTTTCAGCGATCTTTATTAATTCATAGCAGTGTCGTGTTGGTTATACTAAAAAAATTTATTGTAAAAAAATGTTCGTCTCATCGAATAGGTGATGATAGAATTTTTTCCCGTCCTGAAATTCCAATTTTAAATTTCAAGCTCACGTTTGCGAGCATTGCGCGCGAACTCTTGGACGGATCACGCTGTCCAACGAACTTAGCCTGAGTATTAGTAAGAGGAAGATGTATACCAAATTTTAATTAAATCGGTCTACTTTTACTCAAGTTATCGTCGGACACGTAAACGTTACAGACAGACAGACAGACAAGATGCATATTTCGTTGAAAGTAAGTTAATTTAAAGTTTAAGTTAAGTAAGTTAAGTTAAATATTTTAATTTTAAATCTTTTAAACTATGCAAATGTTATCTTAACAATAATTCAACGACAAAATGTTTATAATAGTAATAAATTCAGACCTGAAGTCATTATAAACCAATTTTTTTTTAATAACAAAAAATATTTTTATACCAGCAAATCAATAGTGCAATAGCTAAAATTCTAGCTAAAAATTTAACTTTGAGACATTATAACGACATTTAATATCCAACACGCTAGTGTAAAAAAATATATTATTTCATTTCCATACTTTTTTTATTTATATTAACTATTTTCTTTTAATAAATATAAAATTGTTTATTAATAAATATTAAAACTATAATAGCTAATGTGCTGCTATAAGTTGTAGTGAAAAATTATGACAAAACCAGGTAATAGTACTTACTACTAAAAATGCAAAAGTTATGAAAATTATTACTATAAAGATGTTTCATATCCCATGATTTATTCATGTAATATTCTCTGATGAGTATCATTTATAACTCTGAAATTGTCCCTTTGTAGATAATAATGTATTTGGACCCCTGTCCTCGTATATTTGCATTACCTTGAGCCTATTTAATGTAAGGATTGCTTACTTGCGTTAGATCTCTTTATATTTTCAAAGCCATAAGCCTTAAATTAATAGCGTAATCATTTTTGTATATTGTTAATTATCGTTTGTGGTTAATGTATACGAATTAGGTAAGTTACTTTGTATAATTCATTGATATACTGGTAAGTATACAATAATACTATATCAACTTATGAATTATACATTGAAACGCTCCAGATAAATGATGGTTCAAGCCTGCTGAATAAATTATAGGTAAACTAGAATTATAATATAAATAAAATAGAATTGATAAATAATGCATTTTAGTATATTATTGTTCAGGTACCGTCTTTTCTATCCAATTTAGCTTTGACTATCTAAGCTTCGAAAGTCTAGGGGTAATATTATATCCTTTTTCTTGGTTGTCGTGTTTGCAGATTCTTTAAGCCCTTTTCTTCGCCATTGGTGTCACTTCATATCCGGACGTACAGTATATAGTATTATTACTAAGAACTTATCCTACACAAGTGAGACTTGGCATTCTCCTTATCACCTCCATGGGACATTGGCAGTAATCGGCGTGTGACATTGTCTAGGGCCTTTGTATTTGCCTTTCGGTACCGGAACAACATAAGTAATACATGTAGGTTTCTCTTTTTTTGTTGGTATAAAAGAGATGTTTATTTAACGTCGGTTTTGCTTTTAACATACTGAAATGAGTCAAATACTAGAGGTAATTAACTCGAAAATACCATTTTAGCACGAACACGAATTTCATCTGCGCTAGATTTAACAAAGTATACTCATGATTTCTGTGTGTTTTGAAGGCTTTTTGTTCAGCATTATTAATCTTTACTCTAATATTAAGATATTTGAAAGGTTTAATAAATTGTTCATACTTGTTATTTACGAGTCTTTATATTCGGATTGAAAATTTTAACATCGTAAATCAAATGTATCTCTGTTAGCAAAAACATACGAGGTAATAGCTATAAATTCAGCTTAATTGTATCGAAACTATTTTTGTTAAGACCTTTATTGAAGGTGTTTCTCGCACCTCGTCTAATGAACTGCAATTTACTAAAATACAATGTTTCATCGTTGCCTTGAGTATGGAGCTGTGCAATTAAGAAAGTTTGGACTCATTTACACACTACCCTTTCCTTATAACCTTTGGTGAATCATCCTGTAGAAAGTTAGAGAGGAAAGTGAATTATGAAAACTTGTGGTCAACCCTCCAGAGCGCGTCTATTCACTCTACTCTAGATGATAAAGAGCCTTCGCCAGGGGGTTGTAATTGTGATGAACTCCTTCTTCAGGCTAAACCTAGGAAGATTTAATTAATCGCGTTCTCTTCCGACTCTCTCGCTCGTTTTTAAAGTGGAATCAAGGAGGAATGTTAGACCTCAGTTTGTATGAGCTAGGCCGTTAATTCCTACTTGCCGAGACTCGAAGGGCCCTATCTACCTCTCGTTTTTGTTTAAAGGTCTCGTAATCATGGTAAGGGTCTGAATTTCACGGAACATTCAGAGGTTGTTTCCCTTCCATTCGTTACTTGTTTCTAAACCTTAGACTTGAGTCCCTCTAGGTCTTGTAATAGATTACTGGATAGTGAATAAGAGAGAAGGTTGCACATTAAGCGCTAGTTTAGAGACTTCCACGGTGCCTTACTCAGGGCAAAGGGCCTTGCTGCAAGACCAGTCGACTAGGCCACTAAAGTAATACATCGTCCCAACCCTCGCTCTGACAGTGATAAATAGCCCGTGAAATCAAGACTTTCACCAAGGCCCTTCAATTGTGAAATGTTACAACTTCTACACGACGTTTCCTTCTTATTACAATAATGGCAAGGATTACCTCTAACCCTTTAATAGCAGTTGTAATTCCTCTACATTGATTTTAAGATACAATCTGTTAAAACGACTATCCATCTTTTGTGCCTGCTACTTCAAGAAAGAGATTAAAGAGGTCCAAACATTAAATTCATTTAATTATTTTCGAGCAACCTAATTATTAATGCTACTGTTTCATGCAACAACGAACTTGTCTTATTTGTTAAATTAGCTACGGACCCAAAAGCAAATACTTGTTAGCTATATTGTCTGATATCATAATTAGCCCACTGTTGGTTCAATATTAATTTAAACCGTACCAATTGCTTCTTTTCCGCATACACACAAACTTATTTTTATTAATACCGATTCTTAAAAGTAATCATTCGTAAATGGGTTGCTTTACAAAGAGAAGAGTGGAAGAGAATGGGACAGGTTTATAGTAAAGTCTGGCTTCATAGCAGTTAAAGTATTTATAATTTCTTTTTTATTCCATTAATTAGTACAACAGACAATTCTAGTACAATTATACTATCAAACTTGCTTGTATATGTATGTATATGGTTTGTCTAAAGTAGCTCATATAATTGCAACCAACTAAATATAAATCAAATCTAGTTCTACAGTTAAGGCCACGGCTACTAACAAACCTAGACGAATTTTATTGAAAATTCTCTAATGTAGTTTATTTAATTGCAAATTTGAATACCCTTGTCTATTTAATACCTTTGTTTTTAACCAAAAAAAAACTAATAAATAATCTATAAATATATGTATTAGTATTTAAAATTAAACGTGGTTGGATTTTAAAACTGTTTTAGTATAAATTTTCCAACTCATTATCAAAAAATATCGTTTAACGAGAGTGAATGTTTTTTTAAATAATAGTACATTAATTACTAATTATTAGTACATTAATTTATTTCATTAAAAACTTGTAGAACATCCATGGCACAAAGACACTGGTCCTATCGCGCTGTTACAATCTATAATAATTTACCTCTTGATTTACAAAATACAGACACTAAACTAATCACCTTCAAAAATAATCTCAAAAAACATATCTTGGACCAAGTCGCACAAAAGTCGCTACACCATTGAGGAGTGTAACTATGTATAGAGAAACATTAAAGATCGGAAACGAATGTAATTAATACGATGATTGTTTAATTAAAACAAATAAGAGAATTGCGCGTATAAGCACGCCGCTTTACTTTTAATGATTCGAACGAGAGACGTTGTCTAGTTAAATTCCCGACACCCACTGATCAATTAATTAAAACTATAGTATAGTATCTTAATTTTTATATTATTACGAATTTCAAAGTTTTTTAGGTCTGATCCCAACTTTTAAGATTAACACAGAATATATATAGCAATATCAATAAAATTAAATCTTATCTTATCTCTACCCTGTAATGGAAATGAATATATTTATAAACATTGTTCTGTTTTAATCTTTTACATTGATCTTTACAAATTGAAATTGTAGCTATATCTAGAATATTTTTATTTATTTATTGTATTGTAT
>KZ651043.1:215467-236577 GCA_001010745.2 Gerris buenoi
TTAATAATTAATTTAAATTTTTAATAATTAATTTAATAATAAATAATTCATTGATTAATAATGATTAATATAATATTTTAGTTTTTAAATAAGAAATTATTTATTTACTTCATATATTGTAATAATTTGCTTTTTAAGCATGCTTGGTTTATTCCATCTTATCTATTGATCAATATTAAGAGTAAGTGTGATAATATTAATAATTCATATAGGACAACAGTTCATATCTATATTTTGTAGCAATTTTTACGTAACCTATAATAGTTTCCCACGACTTTCCATTTAGCCCAGTAAATATGTACCCGCTACCGAGAAAAAGGTCCGGTATTTTTTTTTATTTTATTTTTTTTTTTTAATTGTTTATATTGGTGCAAGTGATAAGAAACCAAGTTTTCCAATTCGAAAGACCTCGGCTAAACTTTTTATGGCCCAAAAACCACGAAATTTTCGGACTTATTTCAGTTTTTCGCCAATATCTTGGAAACTAGTGGATGTAGAGCTTTGGTAATCCTTATCAATATTAAAGAGGACAAAATTTCAAACAAAGTACACTTGTATTTAATTTTTCTAAACCCAATAGCAAGCGCATTACACCCTCGCGAATATAGGGCATATTTTTCTACTTAGAGTAAAATGCGCAAAACTCTTTGTTCTACTTCTATTACTCATATTATTATTGTGTAAACGTAATATTTGTTATATATGTGTATAACAACATATGTATGTTTATATTAATGTGTGTGAGTGTGTGTGCGTGCGCGTACAGATAAAGCGAGAAAAGATAAAGTGGTCACTCTTGCATCTGCAGTCAACGGCATAAAAGCTGGGAACATAAAAGTTGTAGCTGTTGATCCTTTGACACTGTTCCAGAGGGTATGTATCGCTAAGCAATCTGAGGAAGACATAAAAATGTTTTTCACCTACGAACTAACACCTTACCCTATGTCACTCTTTTCGGAAGAAAGAATGAGAAAGGGAACTAAATATACATTGTACAGCGCTTTTACCCCACTACAAAACCAGAATTTGCTTGAGGTGAAAGAGTTTGTTGTAGTTGATGGAGGATATCTCCTACACAGAGTTGTTTGGCCACGAAATGCTTCCTACTCTGATATTGCCAAATGCTACTCTTCTTATCTAAGAAAACATTATGGCACAAAAATTTCAGTTGTATTTGATGGATATCCGTCTGATCCTGCACAAAGTGGCTCAAAAAGCTCAGAACGGTTACGTCGTTCCAAGATTCATAATTCTGCTGATGTAGTCTTTAGTGCCAACATGATCAATCAAATTGCTCTAGAAAAGTTTTTGAGAAATGACAACAACAAGAATTGGTTGATAGCACTAATCAAAAGCAACTGTGAACAGTGCGGGATTGAAGTCCACCAAGCAAAAGAAGATGCTGACGTTTTAGTCGTAACGACTGCCATCTCTAAATCGCAGCAATATGACTGTGTTATAATTGTTGGAGAGGATATAGATCTCCTTGTTCTGATGACAGGAATAGGGAAATTGCTTGATGGCCTATTTTTCTGAAAAACCTGGAAGAGGAAGCGCAGCAGACGTATTTTTTTCCACAACTTCATTTAAATACGACACTGAAATTATCCTCTTCCTTCATGCTTTTTCCGGTTGCGATACCACTTCCTGTCAGTTTGGCATAGGAAAGGTTAAAACCTGTATCGCGATGGAGAAGTGCAAAGAACAAGTGAAGACAGCGGTTGAGGTATTCTACAAACCAGATTCCACGCGAGAAGAGGTAGCCACAGCTGGAGAAAGGTTGTTTTTGGCACTATACAGCCATGAATTAAACAGTGATCAATTACTCAACACACTGAGGTACCAGTTGTTTACGAAGTCAGCTACTAAGAGCAAAGTCAACCTCTCCAGGCTACCACCAACACGGGATGCGGCGTGCCAGCACTCACTTCGAGTCTATCTACAAGTACAGAGTTGGTTAGGCAATGTTAAAACACCTGAGGAGTGGGGTTGGGTACGCCGGGCTCATGGGCTGGAGCCTGTACCAATGATTAATGATCTAGCACCTCAATCACTCCTCAAGATCCTCTCCTGCGCCTGCAAAAAGGGTTGTAGTAATATTTGTTCCTGTCGTAAAGCTGGTTTGAGGTGTTCAAACATGTGTAAACACTGTAGCGGCCTGACATGTGAAAATAGTGTTGAACTTCCTTATGAGCTAGAGGACGAGGAAGATGACACAATTACCATCCTTGAACAGGAAGAAGCAGACCTTGATTTCCCAGCTCCACCATGATAATGCAAATTCCGAACTCCTTACCAACAAACCAGAAGTATTTTTTTTACATATTTACTCTTTTTAACTTTTTTAACTTCCTCTTTTAACTTTTTTTTTAACTCTTTTTTACATTTTAACTATTTTTTTTTAAAGATGAAGTATACCTTATTTGATCTTCCATACGTATAAGATCTTGCATACAATTTATCTTACATTAGGTATCCTACCTTAAATGTCTTAAAAAATTTATTTTATTTTATTTTTCTACTATCAATTAGACTAAATTTCCCTTACTTTTTTATATTTTATCACGATGCTTTATTAATATAATGTATAATAATGTCTTGTATTGTACATAAGTTTGTTCTGCGTACGCCGGGCTCATGGGCTGGAGCCTGTACCAATGATTAATGATCTAGCACCTCAATCACTCCTCAAGATCCTCTCCTGCGCCTGCAAAAAGGGTTGCAGTAATATTTGTTGTTTGGCCACGAAATGCTTCCTACTCTGATATTGCCAAATGCTACTCTTCTTATCTAAGAAAACATTATGGCACAAAAATTTCAGTTGTATTTGATGGATATCTGTCTGATCCTGCACAAAGTGGCACAAAAAGCTCNTTTTGTGTCTTATTTGACTGGACTAATTCAAATAATTCACCATTTCATCCATTGAAAGCGAGTCTTTGCCAAACCAAGTTCTTCGATAGCATCTTAATAAAGGGCATATGGCAATAAAATGGTACACGTCTTCGTCCGCTTGTAAGTTGCACAGTTGACATTTATTTTTATGTAACTCTGTTTTCTGCTATGATCTGTAATTAAAGTTCAAGGTTCCCGTGCGTATTTTGAAAATTATTTTAATATTTTCAAGCTTTTGTTTTATCAAGTTATAATTAAAGTTTTGAAGTAATACCGATGTGTTATTTGCATTAGTTTTATTTGTAGCTTACAAATTTGTAGCTCACGAAAATGTGATAAAATTAAAATACGTGAAAATTGTTTGATCATTTAAATTAAAAGCAACAGTTAACTATTTTGTATTTTTGTTTTTTTCCTGATATTGCAAAGTATGTATAAAGAGAGAATGATTGTCAAGGCCCAATGATCATTTTGGAAATTTTGTTGCATTCATACGTTTTGAGGTCATTTAAGTCCAAAAATTTGGTTTTTAAATCTGTCTGCCAGTCGTATGTAGTCTGCGCAAACGCGTGGAGCCAAAATTACTCTGTAAATCACTATTAAATTTGGACGTAAAACATACTTCAGAAAACTTACACCCTAAGCTGAAATTAAGAAATGAATTTTAGCTTTTAATTTTTTTAAGAATTTATTTGTCAATATAATAGCAGCATATCTAGTGCATATTTTTATATCAAAATATATTTTATCCTTCACCTAAAGTAAATATTCTAAATTTTTAAAAATCTAAAAATAATAATAACAATTTTTGTATTGTACTGTCAAAAAATAAACTTGAAAAAGGTCAAATTTATTTTTAAAAAAGTTCTTTTTGATAAGAAAAGAAAACTGCTATAAAAGAAAGTATGTAGAGAGAAGGAAATGAATAACTAAGAAGGAAAAGGTAGAGTTGGAAAAATTAATGCCTAAAAGGAAGAGGGCAAAGTTGGATGTAGACTAATGAGAGCTGAGTCAGTGTGTAACACCAGCCTCGTGTACATTATGTAAGTTTTGCGGGCCCCTTGGAGTCGCTGCATTAACAAATAATGTTTCTGGCAAAGCTCTTAAGGAGAAAACGGCTGAAAAAGAAGCCTAAAAGTCCCTTACATGAACCTAAAATGTTGTTTTAAAATCTTCGTGTCAACATGGTAAAGAGAAGATGCCCAAATAAGCATCCTTGAATGCCGTCACGACCAAGCCGTTAAATTCGCGCGGAAATTACCGCGTCACATCTCCCGACTACAGAAAAGAAACCTAAATAAAGGTTTAGAAAGACAAAAACATCACGTAACACGGTACATTCTGAAGCTGAAATATACTAGCTATTTTAAACTATGCATTTGAGTCTAAGGTAGCCCGTAATTTAAGTTAGTCTCACTCAAACGAGAAAGGAAACCTTTTTTTTCTTTTCCTTCGTTACATTTTAAGAAATTTAACATGTTTCCTGTACGTTCTAACATTCCACTGTTTCTCAAAAAACAAACATTCTCTACCAGATGTAACAGACATGAAAAGCCCGTGAAGTGATGTCCCCTCACAGTCTTCCTGGTATGCCTTGACATTCTGCTAAAATATTCATCCAGAGTAAGAAAAAACCGCTGCACGATTACAACTCCTTCTTAAACCTTAGTGGAAATTCTCATGGGACTTAGAATTTAAGGAAACAAAAGATAATTTCTTACTTGTTGAACCTTGGAAATTCCAAGAATAATTCATGAGCTTCCTGAATTAATCATTATGCTATTAAAATAATGGAAGTACATATATAAATTATTATTAATTATAGTAATATATTTTTATTTTTAGATTTACATCTCTTTAAAATGTAACTGATACAAATTTAATTAGATATTAATGTTACGTTTAAAACAGAGTGATATTACCTAATTAGTACTAAATATACAATTATACAATTTGGCTCTTAGGCTTCCACTACTAAAATTGTATAGCAATTCATATTTAGTTATTATGACTACTCTTTGAAGGATGTGAATCCAAAACGTTTCAGCATATAATACTTAAACCTTGTAAAATTTTCTACATCGTGCTAATTCGGCGCAACAACTTTTGTGTCCATTTTGTCGCTGTTCCATGTCAACATTTTAAATCATCGTCATTTCAGTGATAGAAGCTATTCCTCGAATTTCATTCCCTTAGTACTCGTCTCTGGAATGAATTTTTTCAAACCTGTAATTAAATTTTAGAAGTGAAATAATATATAACGTATCAATTGTATACTCTTATTTGGGTGAAGTGCTCTGTAACAAAATGTATATTGCTGAGAAAAACATTCAGTCATAAATTTATCAGATATGATCATTTCTTTTCGGATCACTTCATCTCATCAAATAAGATATGTTAAGTATTGAAGGTTCAGTTTAAACTACCCGCCATCTCCCTTCTCCTTTCCCGCAATTTTCCTCTATCTGGATCCTTTTCCCGCGCTTTTAAGTGTCATCTCCCCTACCTTGCTAGTTTTTGCCACTGCCTCCTTTCTATCTTTCCTTTCTCTTCTCTCCCTCTCTCAGGAGCTCATTCGGGCCGACCCTCGTAGTTCCTTTTTCTTCACAAGTTACCTAAAATCTGTTTCTTCTCCGTGGCCGTGATTTATCACTCTTCTTAAATGCAGAAGTGCCGATTTTCTCCAATCGTGCTAGTGCGCCGTACCGGATCGATCCGGTTGTATGAAGAAGCCGTTACCGGGTTTGCGCGACTCAATCTACCAGACCTCGTCGGAGATCACGCCATCAGACAAACTTATAGGCAGTCAGGTAACTTCCCTAACTCCTCTTCCTCTTTTTCTCTTCCTCTATCAAACAAGATATTTTTAAGAGAGAATTGAAATAAATTTACACACATTACGTTAATATAAATTAGACCAATATTGATTTTATATACAGAATTATTACAACATTATCTGTTTATAGCCACCTACTCGAATATATATAACTAGCCGTTATGCCCGTGACAACGGGCAGTTTAAATAGTAAGTTTTATGCTTGTAGCTTCAGTGTAAGGGTGTGGCTCAGTGGTAGAGCATTTGCTTCTTAATCTGAAGGTCACTGGTTCAATCCCAGCTTATGGTGCATCAATTTTTAACGTTATAAATCATTTAGAGGTGAGTCGTCGCCGTTGCCGTCAGGGACACTACTCGATTATATAAAAGATGTTTATGAATAGTTTATATATTGTGACTTGTTGTCGCATAATGATCGGTTATTACATTCATCCAGTTATGCCCTGTAATAAGCTAAAATTGACGATCAAGCTGTGAATAAAATTATTTTTATGTGATTATTTTAATTTTAAATTTAAATTTTAAATTCATTCTACTGCATTTGTTGCTTTTTTTTTTTTTTTTTTTTTTTTTTTTTTTTTTTTTTTTTTTTTTTTTTTTTTTTTTTNTACTTTATTTTTGTCTCTTACGTTTTTATATGTTTCTTGCTTGAACAAGAAACACTACTAACGTTATTTTTTTTGTATGAAAAAAAAAAAAAGTTCACATTGTAAAATTCACAAGAGCAAAACTTGTTGAAAACGAAGAGGTTTGGAATTTGTTCAGGGTTTTTACACGGCTCCGTTAATCCTAACAAAGGAAAGAACCCTTGTAACACCTCTTTATATTATTTTTATAGCTTCAAGCTCCCCCAAGAGCCTCAGTTGAAAAAATTAAAATAAAAAAACTTACAAGAGACTAAAAAGAGCTAATTAAAACTTAGCCCGTTTTTGTTTCAGTGGATGATAAAAAAAAATTAGTTTCATTTGTTAAATTTCTTTTTTCTTTATTTTATACAATTATATTTAAACACATTCTTAGTAAAAAATAAATTGTAAGGGCTCTAAATTTTTATATAGTTGGGTTTTTATATGGTGTTTAAAATTAATTTTATATTTTTGGATTTCGTTGTACCTTGTTTATTTTGTTGTTGTAATAATTATTATTATTATGGTTTTGAATATTTTTTGCATTATATTATTTTAAAAAAGCATGTATTAGCCTATGTCATCCCTGGGCAGATCATGTGGTACGGGCCCCCACCCATGCTATTTGCTATCACTAAATATTTGGGGTGGGAGGAGGCAATCTTAAAGGGATCTAAATATAATAGGAAGAGGGATATTTGTGGATAAGATGTAAAAAAAATGTTTGTTTAATTTCTCCTGTAAAAATCCTGTTTAATTTTTCCTTTATTTTCCAGCCTTATAAATTATTCAGTAAATGCAGCTAGGATTTGGGCATATTTTGATACTAAATCTTAAAGTTAGGATATTTGACCTAGTTGTTTATTTATGTTTGAAAATGAGCACATCGAATGTCCTGAAAGTTCTGAGAGAAGCTATGACCACAATCTTTTTATAATGTTTGAATCAAAATCATTAGATTCATGTTTTAAAGACAATTTTTTTCTGGTTTTGTGAAAGACAGTCAACCGCTAATCCAAATAAAGATTTACGAACGTGGTCGGTTGTTTTTGGATAATCTTTCCGAACGTACCTATTACTTCTCGGTCGACCTGCTTAGCGATTCCAAACGTACCGGTTACTTCTCAGTCGACCTGCTTAGTGATTCCATACGTACCGGTTACTTCAAGGTCAACCTGCTTGGTGATTCTAAACTTACCTATTACTTCTCGGCCGACTTGCTTAGTGATTTCAAACGTACCAGTTACTTCTCGTCGACCTGCTTAGTGATTCCAAACATACTGGTTACCTCAAGGTTGACCTGCTTGGTGATTCCAAACGTACCTATTACTTCACGGCCGACTTGCTTAGTGATTCCAAACGTACCAGTTACTTCTCGTCGACCTGTTTAGTGATTCCAAACATACTGGTTACTTCAAGGTTGACCAGCTTAGTGATTTCGAACGCACTCTTACAATATTCTTATATCTTACTTTTATCTCGCTTCTTACTACGTTTTGTTTTGAAATTATTTCGTTTTAAAGGTTATTTTCATTATTCTTACAATAGAGAAAACGTTTGTTTGTATGTTAGGAAAAACTAAAGTAGCACTGAACCAATCATCTCAACAAAATGACAGTAGCTCTAATATATATTCCTAAGTTTCATGGGCTATTCATTTTTAATATTGGCCATTTAGATTTAAGATAGGGGCCATTTCTTTGCAGAAATCGACATGATATCTTCGGAACCAATTGCACTAGAACATTGAAATGTTGTAGAAGAGATTATCTTTTATTCTAGATGTTAGTTATAATTTTTTTAACTCTGCCATTTTTGCCCTATTTTGAATCAAGAAATTTACAAAGCAAAGTAATTCATGACAATACCTGTGAAACAAATTCCGCTAGAACTTTGAAATTTGGATGTTAGCTTATTTATTTGAAATGAACAACATTTGGAAAAGGGTTTTCGTATGGGCCACTTTTATTTTAAGTATTAAAGAACAGTCGCCTCACTATAATTATCACAACTTCTTCTTCTTTAAAACGCCTAAATAAAATCATTATTTTTTGGTATATTAATTCTAATTTGTCTTCCAAGAAGGTATTCCAAAATGAAACACCTAAGGAAAAATTCGGGACATAGTAAAAAAAGAAATGGGATTGAGCTCAGACTCATCTTCAAAAGTTGGGAACTTCCTCTTTAGCATGTAAAGGGGTCCTCTTATAGCATGTAGCATATATTTATATTAATAAAGATAATTCCAATTTTAATCCAGGGATGTGATGTGACTACAGAAGGTGTGGAATACAGAGGGAAAATACTTCAGCTTTACCCCTTTCATAATACAATGTTTTTAGGGCGAATTATTTTGAAAAAAGAAAAAAAAAATTGGGGATGACAGTAAAAGATACATGAATGAATCCGCTCCTATTGACAGTGTCTTTCTTTTTTTTCCCATAAAAGATCCTTTTGAAAAAGAAAAGGCGAGGGTAGATTAAAAAATCTAAAAATAAAGTAGCTCTTCCTTAATGAAAAAAAAACGGGTACAAAAAGTAAATCGTGAAGTTAGAATAACGGGCAGGACAAAGTAGCTAACTTATTTTCATCTATTGTTAAAACTTGTTTTGAAGTTAAAGAATTCTAAGTTATTTGTACTGAAAGACGTTCTACGGTGGAAATGCCTTACCTGCAGTAAGCACTTTCTTTCTTAAGGTACTTTTTCAACTGCTGGAAAACTTGAAGACATTGAAAGAAGAAGACAAACTTCTTTTCAGATATCAAGGTAGGTATTTAGCTGGAGAGAAAAAGTTGAGTGTTTGTTGAAAACTGTACTAATAAAAAAAGCCACCGTATTTTTCTGTTTAGAAAAGTCTAATTGTTGGGAAAAAAAAGTTTATTTGACCGAAGATCTCACTACTTTTTTATCTCAAACTTTTTATTACTTTAGACATTACAAATAGAAATTAGGATAAATTTATTTTTGCCTAATCGAGACAAGAATGGTATCATTTCTTGAGATTATTACAACTACAATATTAATGTTTATGTGTTTTAAAGTGACTCGATTTTCGTCCGGATTTAAATAAACAGACCACTGTCTGAGCTTACTGATGACTTGATGTAATTAAATCAAGGATCTTATAAAATAGGAATAGAGCTCTAGGCGAAAAAAGTGTCGCCTAGAACTAGGAAAATCTAATTGGATAGATTACCTTCCCGTATGGTTATAACTGTAGAAGATCAAGAAAAATGGGAAAAATTCGATCAGGTCATGTTTTTTTCTTCCCTAACCACTCCCGTTTCATATTTCTCCTTGTTTTAGTAGTTTGTGATTTCTCCCTTCCTTTGTTTTGTTTTCTCTTGTGTACAATTAATTTGTGCTTTAGTGATTTTGGACTATATTTAGCCAATCTTGTTCACTGTGTTTCCAGTTACAAAGGTAAGTAGTTAAAATCTTATTCTGCGATAGAAATAACTCGTTTCCAAATTAATTAATTTGTATTAATATTTCGGTTATTAAAAATTATTCTAATAGCTAAATTTTACTAATAGATTAAATTAAAACTGTAAATTGAAATAAAAAAAAACCCTTAAAACAAGAAAATGTTTCATAAAAAACTTGATTTAAAAAATTTTAGATGGTAACCTTTCATTCTTAATAAACAATGGATAGCAGTCGGGAAGAAATTCGTCCTACTAATGCCACGCATAGTGGTAGTTTGATGTAGATTTTTTCCGATTTTTGATGAAGTTCTTGGTGACACTTATTAACGAACGAGGACGAACAAGATTTTTGTCTACAGAAGGAAGAATAAATAATTTAACAAGATTTAATTTTTTAGTTATTTATATAACAAAAAGCAAATATTGATTCTGAGCTTACCATAGGTAACGGAAGACGGAGGCTATGTGATCGTTCTGAAGAACGAAAAATGTTAGGTCTCCGATTTCAAAAATTCCATGACAGAAATCCGTTTCAGACATCAGGGAACATTTTTGGTTCCGTGTCTGGCTGTCGTTCAATTTTTGCGAACCATAATATCTTAAAAACTACAAGATCAATTTTAATGAAATTTGGGTGGTAGGTCATAATTAGCCCATTGTTGGTCCCATATAAGTTTCACCCTTCTGCGTCTATTTTTTTTCTCGTCCACATGCGCCCAAACATACATTTATTTACACCTATAGCTTCAAAAGTACACAACTGATTATAATGAAATTTGGAGGGTTTGTCGAAAGTAACCTGCAGATAGCCCCAGATAAATTTGACCGTCTACGCTCTTTAACTTTTGCTACATTGATATTTTCAATAAGTACGTGGTTATGATGTGAAGAAGCTATGTGCCACACCAATTGGCAGTCTATTTTTATATCTATTTAAAAAATTAAAAAGAAATAAAAATATATATATATATTTAGATAAATTATATTAAAAATTCACTGAATTAGTTTAATCGCAATAAAATTAAATTGGCGGTATGAGCCAAATAGAAGAAAAAACAAAATTATTAATGAAACAATTAAAACCATTATAATTAGATAATTAGAGAAATAATATTATTAAATGTTAGTTATTATTTTAGGCCTGATGATGCCCAGGTATGGGCGAAAATTTTCATAAAAAAAAAATAAATAAATAAAAAAAGTAATAGTCGTTTTTGTTCTAATCATTCCTGTAGTCTAAGAAGAAAATGAATAAAATTGTAGATTGTTACACTGAATTGTATTAAGAGAGAAAAAAATACTATTCAGTAAAGTACAAATATTTGTTTATGTATGTTTTTATTTTATTCCAAATCTCTTCGAACTGGCTTTAAAACACATCTGTCAGGTATTATAGTGAGTTTTAACTCTCTAGGTACTACGGTAAATTGGAGCCAAACCAATATGATTTCTCTCTTTATTTTGTTTTAAACAAATAAACAATGAAAGTTAACTTCTTTTTTTTTGTTTTGCTAATCCGAATCGAAAACTAATCCAAATGTACACAGAAAAAAATGATCGTTCAACTTATTTTTGTTTTTATTTAAAAATTATTAAAACAATCTTACTCACAATTATTTATATATCGACAATGACATACTGACAATGATTTCAGTCAACAAAGCCGACTGAAATTCTTCATGCAGAAACGTGAAGTACCCGATTAATTATCAGTATGAGGTAAAGCGTAATTGTTTTTTATGCACCTAGGGAGTAAAGTTGGTCATTATTCCCTGAGAGAATTAAGTTGGTTCTTATTAGAGACTCCATATTATAACAATCCTTTTTTTTCTTTCCTTTTTTAAAATATTTTATTGATTAACACAACTACAAAAAATAACATTGCAACAAGACTGTTGTTATTGTTTACATGGAAGGAGCAACGTGAAGCAGAAGTAGTCCAGTGACTACGCTTACTTGGCTTAAAATATTATCAATTAATTGTAATAAAAACTTAATTAAATAATGATAGAGTAGATTAATATTACATTAAATAAGATTTGGAAATAGATAATTATAATTATAATATTTCAAAACAATAAATATTTTATAGGAGTTGATCTCTAGGCCACTGCCTCTTCAGACGTCTAGGCGGGTTACCTGGGATTTGTTGGGAAGATAGGAGTTGTACAAGAGGATTAGGATGATGAGATAAGGATTCATGGAATTTTGTATCGGGAAACGGATAGATTTCGGACAAATGGAACATTGAGGTCTTCATGGAGAGTAAGGTTCGAAACATAGTGAGGAGCATCGGTTATTTTTCTGAGGATATTTGATTGTAGGATTTGGAGACGACGGGAATTTGAGGGCTTGGTGCTGCCCCACACTTCCAAACTTTAGGTCCAAGTTGGCTTCTATAACAATCTGAAAATACAATGATTAAATCAATTTAAAATTAACGATTTTTTAATTTCTCATGTAATTTTAATTCGTTTTATACTCTTTTTGTGAATTATTTCAAATCGTTTCTTCAAATTATTATTTAATTTAAAGAATAACAGAAACAAACAGTTCAAATTATATTTAATACTTTTGCTTTATTCCCAATGTAAATAGTAAAGTAGGTAGACGGTTTACTTAGAGTGTATTTTGTATGTGGTCATTGATCGACAATTTGTCTGTAAATATACATAAGAAAGGAAATTGAGTTAGTTTTTATCGATTTAAATAAAATAACAGTCTTGGGATAATGTATTCCTTGGCTACCCTACTCTTTCATCTTTATATCCCTTTTTTACCCCTTCATCTTTTTTTATCTGCTCAGTGATCTATTTTGAGTTTCCCGATGAATCCAAATAGGGCATTAGCATCCCCATCTGCAGCTAGGGAATTCCTGCTTCAATTATGCACTTGGTGAGTTTAAGTAAATTCAAAACTTTAATGTAAATGTTTCTAGTATTTTTTTTATCGAAAAGTAATAAAGTTTTTTTTATATAAAAATAATACTCTTTGGTGGAGTATATAAAATAAATAAACTTGTTCTCTCTAACTCTATGTATTTAAATACTCTTTTATTATCTTATAAAAGAACAAAATAGGGTCTTTTCTCCTATAGAATTTCATTAATAAAAAAAAAAAAATTCTATACATAGAATTTCATTAATAAAAAAAAAAATTCTATACATAGAATTTCATTAATAAAAAAAAAAATCTATACATAGAATTTCATTAATAAAAAAAAAAATTCTATACATAGAATTTCATTAATAAAAAACTTTTTTTCTAAACTATCTCGATTGCAATCTGAATGTAAACAATTTGTTTGAATTAGATTCTTATTGGACCTTTCCATTCATTAAAAATAAATGCCCTTAACTCTGACTTGTATTCTTATCTTAAATATCAAGTTTTTGCCCTTTTTTATTTTCTCGTGTAAAGAGAAAGTATTGTGATGGTGCGAAAATTCTATTTTGAGATTTTAATAGATTTACATGTTTTGAGGTCCCCTAAGTCCAAAGAATTGTTTTATAAAAAAAAGTCTTTCGTCTGTACAGACGCTTCGAGCCTAAACTACTATGCTGATTTTGACGAAATTTGTTATACATGTTCTGAAAAATTATACCCTGAGGTGAAAGGTGCTCCCCTCAAAAACTCGAAAACGGTTCCGACATTTATTTTTATTAGCAAAATTCCACAGTAGTCCATTTAAATACGAATTTAACAATATAAGCTGTTATCCCGGGACAAATTTAGTTCCTGAGAAAATAACTTTAACCGCGGATGGAGAGAGGAAGAGTTCGATTTCCTGTCGAGGAGAAGTTATTTTATGATAAATTTTGATAAAATGTATAATAATAATTAAATATACCTATGAACACTTGGCTAAGTAATTATGAGCTCTGAAAAAGTTATGAGCGCTGAGAAAGTTAGCCTGAGTTGCCTCGAACCGATTTTTTAATCTAACTGTAAACTCTAAATTTGCGTGTTTTATATCTGAAACCTGGATTTATAATTCTAAACCTAAGCTCCAGAATGAAAATAGAAACCTTTTATCAAGAAAAACAATTGCTTTTATCCCTAATTATTGTTATTATATTAAATATAAAGTTGTTGCTCTTTTTCACTCCAACCTTCAGTCTATAATTTGTGTATTTCGTCTCTAAAACCGGGAATTTTAGTTATTTCTTTAGCTTGTTACTCTCCTATGTTTTTTTGCAAATAAAAAAATTAAAATTATATATTCCTTTAACTGCTAATAACTATCAAGAAAAAGGGATGTTTAGTCAAATGTACTTTGAGACAAAGGAATATCACTCTTCTGTTTTGATAAGGGGAGTAACACTTTAAAGGATTTTAATAATCTAACCTCTACTTTAATAACCTAACCTCTATAATAAAGATGGTCACCATTTATTAACAGTAACAATTGAATTTATCACTTATTATTGTTTTTATTTACATATCAGCTGATAGCTTATTTCTGAGCTAACCATTACTTTGAAATTATAAAGACTAAATTCTGTCCGTCCACCATTTTTGCAAGATCTGCAAAATTCTACAGTCTTTACAGGTATTGTGAAGTATTACTTATTACCAATAACTGCCCTTATCTCTAATTATTATTATTATCTTAAATATCAGCTGAGCCAACCATTAATCTGAACTTATCTCATATCTCAGCTCTTAATTTTACTTTAAAAATATAGGTACATTTAAAATATAAGTCTGTAAGAATCTTTTTTGCTGTAGGACTTTATGGATACAACTAAACATAAATATTATTAGTGCTATAGGTTATCTTAAATATAATTTAATCTACAATACATGTCTATATAATGTAACCCTCATTATTAGTTGTTACTAGTTTCTTTGTTTTTTATACTTCTGTCATTTTTTTTTCTTTTGGGTTTTAGTCCCGATCAACTGCCAGGGTTATTACAGGACGGGGGATATCCGGCCACTTTACTCATCTACTCGATGAGATCATCAGTGTAAAACATATCTAACCTCTCTGGGATTCGAACTCGAATCCGGGGTTTAGACCTTGGTTTCAGAGTCGAGAGCGTTAACCACTCTTTTTTCGTTTTTTTTTTTATTTTTATTTTTTTTTTTTTTTCCTTTTGATAATTATACTAAAAATTCAAATTACGGAAACAGGAAATTAGGCATTCAATCTAATCTTTCGCTCTTAAGTGTTACATCTAGATGCCTTCTTCACAACTTCCATTTCCAAAGCCCGAGCCAAATCCTCTGAACAGTGTTCAAACATACCATTCGCAATATCTGCGGAATATGTGGATCTCTCATACCTTTAATAAAAAACAAAATCACCGATAGCTGTTGAAAAACGTCATCTGACAACACATAATTTTGTCTATGTCAAGGCCTAAATTTTCATCAGACCTATGGGCACATGATATTACCTCCATCATATTTTGGTTCGATGATATTTCATTTCTCATCTTTGTGGGAATCCAACCCTAATATTTTTTTTTTTTTTTTTTTTTTTTTTAAATTTAGACTCGGATTGTTATCTACACTCTTTTATAATTTACTTTTGATGCTAATTGTTCTGTCTAACGTGTGATTTTGTTTTTGTTTAGCGTTGCCTGAGGGTGGTCCAAAGATCACCGGTGGACAGCCGAGGTACCAACCTGGAGATATGGTGGAAGTCAACTGTACTTCTGGGGTATCGAAACCTCCAGCTCAGCTCACATGGTACATCAATGGAGAACTGGTCAGTCTAAATAACTTGTAACTATTTTTTATTTGCTCGTTTTTATTGGTCATCACTTGCCTTTTATCGATCCGTTAATTTTCTCTAGTTTGTTACAAATGTTGAGTCTTACCGTCTGTCCCAAACGAGAGTTAGTGCGTAGACAGCGTGGGAAATCGAGTGACACTCAGATTGGCCAACCTCTGAGGGAAAAAATAAAGCCACTACATTCACCTTCTTATATGGTTATCCAGAGGGCAAATTTTAAGCTCTCATTGGCTCCCCACCACATTTGCTAGATTTTCCCGCAGTTTCAACGCACTAACTCTCGTTTAGGACAGACTGTAAATTAAAGGGGATATAACTTATAAGATATGCCTTTAATGTTTATAAAATACTGCCGTGTTAGGCATCATTTTTTGGTTCCATGTATGTTGTCATTTTTTGTGAACCAAGAACTAGTCCGATTTTAATTTAATTTGAATGGTAGGTCATAATTAACCCATTGTTTGTCCCGCACATTTGTTTCTCTTCCACATCCGATCAAAAAGAATTTGATGAAAATTTTGAAGAAAATTTATATGGTTTGTCAAAAGTAGCCTGTATACAGATAACACCAGTTTAATTTTAAACATCTACGCTCTATAAATTTCGCTAAATTGATACTTTAGCTCATGTAAACAATTAAAACAATTTTGGCAGATTTAAAAAACGGAGGGAATACTAAATAAATTTAACAGAAATATGTTGTAAACGCGTAAAATGATTACTTTATAGGAAATAGAACGCTATATGCACTCTAATTGGCTCAATACAAGAGCGATATTGAGTGCAGGCATACTTTTACCACTTAACTTAAAAGTGCACTTATATTTAATATTTTTTTTTTAAGTATTGGTATTGAAGTTTGCCGATTTAAAATATTTGAAAAGATCTTTGAGGAAAAGTTAAGTGTAGGACGGTAGTTAAATGCAGGAGTTTTCTCTATTTTACAAAAGATTTAAGTCAGAATTAAAGGAAAAGTCTTGGGATACTACCACTAGTTATTTTATTCTTTTAAACTCTCAAGTTATTTTTGAATTGAAGTTTTGGTATGGTTTGAATACAAATCGATTTTACTTGCTTTACTTTTAGTCGAGTATTCTATGCTTTCAACATCTTACCATTACTTTGATCTTAGTTTCATGTTGTACTCGCTTGTTTCATAATCGACATAAAGAAAACACCGTATTACGATTTTCTATATATTTTTTTTATATTCTTTACATTTACATATTTACTTTGATTTCAATTTCTTTAATATAAAATGTGCTTTTCAATGTTTAATATGAATAAAATATGCTTTTTTAGTGTTTTATATGAATAAAAACTCAATATGGTACATTTACCAAACACTTGATTATTATTTTCATAAATTAATTTGTATTTTTACTTTCTCATATATAGAAAAAGTATTGTGATGGCGCGAAAACTCAATTTTGAGTTTTTGAATTTTCGATTTTGAGATTATTGGTGGACATGTTTTGAGGTCCCCTGCACCCTTTGCAGACGCCTGGGGCCTAAACTACTGGGCCGATGTCGACGAAATTTGGTATGCATGTTCAGAAAAATCATGTTTTCAGAAAAAATCAGAACTTATGTTTCCTATAGAAATGTTAGTATTTAAAAATATAATTAGGTATTTTGGTTTCCTGTTCTTTTTAAAAAAATGGTAATGTACACTGGAGTTGTATACTAGAGATTGTTAGGACCAGAGTAAAGAATAAGACTTGTTGATGAATGCTCTGAATGGTTGTTTCAGCAGGACTTACATTGTCTTCACTTTTTGTTTTCATGTGATGATGCATCAACTCCCAACTATTACTAAAACTCCCCGTCCATTTGTCTTGAGAATTCCAAGCGCTGTACGAAACAACCCCGACTCTTGGCTCTTTCTGCCTCTTGAGTCATTTGTCTCGCAAGTCTAACTTCATCTATACTAATTGCTTGTGAGAAATAACCCATGTGAAGGTTTATCGTTAAGTTGGTACGTGTTAAGCCAGTTCTACTTGAGTTAACACATATTGTGGTTAGGTATGTCTTTTTAGAAACATAGTATGGATATTGTGGTTTTGTTTGAAGTCTTTTTAGAAGCATCGTATGGATATTGTGGTTATGTTTGAAGTCTTTTTTGAAACATCGTACGGGTATTCTCTCACTAATTTCTTCCTACGAACATTAACTCTAATAATACAAAATCTAGATTGTATTTTATTTTTGATACTAATTATTACTTTGATGAGTGTTGTGTGACAACCAGGGCCGTAACTACCACCGGGGCAACCGGGGCAGTGCCCCAGGGCCCCCGTGGCGGGGGGCCCCCGATCCTATGGCCCTAATTGAATTTCAATGGACAAAACGAAATAAAGTGGATTTTAAAAACCGTTTATCAGAAAAAATAGTTTTTACGAAAGAATAAATATGGACTTTTATTAAACATTTCTTTTGAAACTAGGGGCCCCCCTAGACAGAAAAGATTCAATCATTTCACGCTCCAGGGGCCCCCTTTACAGAAAAAGATTCAATATTTTCATGCACCAGGGGCCCCATGACAAACATATAGTTCATCAGTAAGTTTTGAGGACTATTACACGGTGAACTGACAAACACTCTGACGCATACTCAATATATTGTTCACCTTTATTAGTGCTTTTTGTTACATACATGCATTTATGTAGTCTAACCAGTGCTTAATTTCTAAAATTGTAGGTGCCGAAACACCGATGTAATATTTAGGGTCATATTAGGGGGGCTGACCCCCAGCAAATCGGGGGTTAAACTAAAGGCCTAAAATAACGTTTTAGACGTATTTTTTTAAGGTCTAAAAAATGATTAAAAAAGTTCCTTCAATTTTTTTGTACAAGGTATATTTGCTACGGTCACACATCGTTTCGAAAGGGTTTAGGATCCGATTCGTTTTTAAAACGATACAGTATGTTCACAAACAAACAATACAGGTTATCGAAATATTTAAAATATTTAATTTTCTATTAATTAAAATTCTAAAAAATTAAATAATTTAATAATTTTAGTTTTTTGACACATATGACTAATAAATTTAATGACAATGTGGACTTGCAATGCTAGCAGGAGATTTGCAGTTAAAAAGCAATCATAAGGATTATCTAAATAATAAATAAACAGGAAAACATAATTAAAGGCCTGAAGATGCCTCAAGCAATTTGCAGTACTTTATTAAAAAACCCATGGATCTAACTTTATGGACCTTGTACAAGAAAATTGAAGGAATTTAAAATAAAGGGTAAAAGACTGAGATGATGAATTAAAAAAATTGTTCAAATTACCTTCTTTTTTTTAATTAAACATAATAAAACATTACAGAACAATATAAAGTATACATAAGTACATTAAAAATATAGTTCTCGGGACGAATATTTGGTTTCATATAATAAATTATTGAGTTAATATATATTATAATTATAACAAGCATTGGTGTATTGGTCCGGAGATTTAATAATTATTTGAATAAAAAAATAAAAATAAAATAAATATATATAAACTAGTGTAATGTGTAAGTAAGTATTTGTTTAACAATGGAGGGTATCGAGATATCCGGTTATTTTACTATTTTTCTCTCTATAAGATGTTTGATTTCGGGAGCGTCAGTTTCTTTTTTTTAAACTTCAAAAACAAAAGTTAATACTATAAAGAACCTGTAACAACTTTTAATAATTTGGAAATAAAATGTAAAAATTGGACTTATTAGGTAACAAGAAATAAGGTTGTACTCGTGACGTCACCGTTATAAAACATCGAAAGAAAATATTTCGATCACCTGAATTTTATGTTTGTGAACATGTATCATTTTAAAAACGTATCGGATCCTTAACGCTTTCAAAACGATGTGTGAACGTAGTTAATATTACTCTATTTTTTACCTCCACATTTACAAAGCTAAGGTCTATGCCTATTAGTTCGCACGCGAACTACATATTTGTCCCTTGTATAGCATTCAGTCAAAACAGAGAATAAGAAGAGTTAAACTGTATTCAATTCCTGTTACAAAATATTATTATTTGATATCACCCGACCTATCCCATGAGTGCCTACCGCCTCCCGCTCACATTCTCCCATGCTTTGCGTCATTACGACACATTCACTTTCTTAAAGCGTTCCGGTGTCCTCCGGCTCCAGTGAGGTGCCGGAACACTGATCCGTCGCGTTCCGCCTGAAATTAAGCTCTGGTAAATTAACCAGTAGGTAGGTGCGGATTTAGCTATAGAGGCTAAATTAGTTATTTTCGATTTTGTGTCATGTGCAAAATAAAATATGTACTATAGATGTAGGTAAATTTAACCTCAAGAATGCATTAAAACACGTTTTGGGGGTTATTTTTTAAAAAATTCCAGGGGAGGACCCACGAACCCCCCTTTTTTATGGGGGGGGGGGTATCTACTCAACACCATGTAGGGCCCCCAGAATGATCTTGCCCCAGGGCCCCCAAGATTGTAGTTACGGCCCTGGTGACAACAGTTTTCTCTGAACGGATAAAGCAGCCCCTACACGGTTGCTTGATCAAAACATCGCGTTAAGCTGATTGACACGAGCTTCAAGCCACCTTGGGGCGCATCAAACATCTCATCAATCATTTCATCAACACTCATTTGTAGCGGAGTTTTTGACTAGTGAACTGCTCCTCCTGGACTGTAGTGAGTCAGTATTGTGTAGATACCATGGTTTCGAATCAAGATTTGGGGTGTCGAGCAAGCGATTGACGGAATGCTTGATCAAAATTGTTCTAGACCATCAAGCATTCCGTCAAGCCGCTTGACTCATTCAAACTTTCCACCAATCTCCGTCAAGGCTTGACTCAAGCATCAAACTGGTTCCTAGACTATCAATCATGCTTGACACCATTGCTTGACGCGTTGTTTTGATCAAGCGGCTTGACTCATTCAAACTTTCCATCAATCTCCGTCAAGGCTTGACTCAAGCATCAAACGGGTTCCTAGACAATCAAACATGCTTGACACCATTGCTTGACGCACTGTTTTGATCAAGCGGCTTGACCGTGTAGGGGCTGCTTTAGTTTTAAATACACTTTAAGACAGTACAACATGGATTAGATAACAGGTCTGCTGAGCATACGCCTGGGTCCAAGTAAAAGGTTAACAAATAAAGTGTTGGGCACCACTATTTACCTCTAGTTCGCTTGCCAATAGCAAACATGGTTCCTTTCTTTAAAAATGGTTCAATTAACGAAACAGATAAATTAAATCAAGTTATAATTATTATTAACAATGGGAAATAGACAGAGAAAAACAGACTCCGGCACCGTGACTCGATCCACGAGCCTCTATATATAGAGGCCCGTGAATACTACCAAAAACTTAAATAAGTTGGTAAGGCGTGAAGTCTCACGTAAAAAGGGTTTCGTTGGTATTGTGAAACAAAATTAGTAATGGGGAGGAGGGGGGGAGGACAACAAATTTAGATGTTTTTTGACAAAATGGCGCCAAAAATGAAACACTAACCCTAAGTGGTATATATATTAGTAATCTACTCTTCAATACCTTTCATTTGATACCCCACTTCAAAATTAGTAAGGGGGAGGAGGGGGGGGGGT
>KZ651043.1:237113-331397 GCA_001010745.2 Gerris buenoi
GAAAAATTTCGATGTTTTTTGACAAAATGGCGCCGAAAATTAAACACTAACCCTAAGTGGTATATATATTTGTAATCTACTCTTCAATACCTTTCATTTGATACCCCACTCAAAATTGTAAAAAAATATTTTTTTCTCGCGATGTGAATTATCCGCCATTTTGAATTTTAACAGTTGATTTTTTTGAGTTCTCAATATTTTCTGTGTGCGCGTCAAAACGATCTTTTATACTGGAAAGTTTCATGATTTTATCTCTTTTGGTTCAAAATTTATTGGAACCGTACAGAGTGACAGACGGACACAGGAACGAAACTATAAGGGTTTCTTTTTTTTTGGTTTTACCAACGAAACCCTAAAAATGAAACAGATAAAGTATAATTTACGTGATCGCCTTATGTATATACATCAAATCAATACCAGCTTTCCCTCCATGATAGCAATAAAATTGAATTTCTTCTTGATTTTATTCAAAGATTAAGCCAGAAGTTTCTTATCAAAATGTGAAAACAGTTCAAACTTCCTCGTAGTTAGGCTTCATAGTCAGAAATTTAAATCAAGAATCGACACCCAACCTTAAGCTTTAGAATGCATTATTAAATTGTAAATACATAGTTATAAATTCAAACTTTATGGTATACACGTAGTAGGTTTTTTTATTATTATTTTTCCCACTGATTATAAATATTGTGTAAATAAATCTTTGTAAATATCTTTTATATAATCGAGTAGTGTCCCGACGGGCGACGACTCACCTCTAAATGATTTATGACGTTAAAAATTGATGCGCCATAAGCTGGAATTGATCCAGTGACCTTCAGATTATGAAGCAAATGCTCTACCTCTGAGCCACACCCTTGAACTGAAGCTACGAGCATAAAACTTACTATTTAAACAGTAAATATCTATTTAAATATTTAAAAGAGATAGTTATACTCTTTTTTTACTATATTTTATTCTGCCCATTGTCACGAGCATAACGGCTAGTTAATTATAAATTGAGAATAAATTACTAACAACTATTATCACCTCTGTACTCTTAAACATATTAACGTGTACAATTTTGAATAAAATATTTTATCTATCTATCTATCAATACCTTCATTAATTATTATTTACGCTGTCTCTTTTGTTTTACATTGGTACGAAGGTTCTACTATTGAACACACAATGTATATTACTGTTTAATTTATAAATATAATGTATGAAAAGACGTGCCATACTCTTTGCTAGCTTTTCCTGTATTTAGTTTGGCAGACGAGATCAACTTCCGTGAACTCATTACGGAACCAAGACAATGTTATGTTTAGGTTTCCGTGAAAATGTGGCGAGAATGTCAGAATAATAGCAGTTTAATGTACCTACTCGTAAATACTTCCAATATAGTACAAATATTCACCGAATTATACCTATCAAAGAGTGGTGTTGTCACTGTCAGTATAATACATTATACATCCTGTCTGAATAATAATATTGTTGATATGATTCTAAAAATGTCAATAGTAACTAAAAATGAATGCCATAATGCCTTAATTTGCTTTTTAGTTAAAAAGTGAACAAAATAGGAGGATTATTATATTGATAAATTTTACTGCACCATATTGTTTTTATTTATTGTTAATCCTTATTGGACGCACTGCGTACCCTACAAAATATACAAATAAACTATCAAAGAAACAAGCTAAATGAAAATCATACAAAGAAAGAAACCAGCTACTTAAAGACCACTGGCAGCATGCCAAGGTTCCTGGAAAAAACAGGTTTGTCTTCCTGGTAACAACCCAGGGTTGGGAAATATTTTTTCATTAAAGTGGTGTAAATCAATCTCATAAATTAACTTCCTCATTTCAGAAAATCAGTCTGGGCACGATTCCCCTTTTTTTTGGGAGCTCTATCTATCAAAGCATGAAACAAAATTATTTTCACAGAACGGATCCGACGATTTAGATTTAAAATTTTTATTTTGTAGTCCTTTTTAAGATTAATTTAATCATACAGCCATTTTACTGTGATACATTTTTTGCAAAATATTGACGGAAAAATATCTGATTTTGCTAAAAATCCAAAACGAAGTGTAAACCGTAAACTATCATTTGTTGGACCTTATTAAATTTGATATCATTGGATTTAAATCCAACCTTACGCTGTAATATGAGAAAGCATTGATCAAGATTGCTGTCCCGATTTATTTATCTGCCCCCTTAATATGACCATACTGCAATGATTTTATTTTAGTGATTCAAAAAAAGTAGTCATAATTATGTTAGTGATAGGAATTGGTTTCAAGTCGATATTATGGTCGCCATCTTATATCGAAATTACGGATTAGAAAAAAACTCTTTCTACTCTTGCTTTTTAAGTTATAAAAGAAAGCTAAATTGTAAATTCCAAGTGTCAAGTAATTGGTACTGGAAATATTATCATAATGTAAAATTTTGCATAAATATAAACACCATCCTGTTTCAAGATTGCATACCACCATTACTGTTAACATATTCCATAGTGAGCAACTAGGTGCTATAAGAAACCTTTCTACATACCTATAACCTACCTATAGATTGATTGTCTTCTATTATAGACCCTACTTTTTACTAGAGTTGGTCTCAAGTTCCTCTCATGACTTTAAATCATTATCATTAGTGGAGTCGAAGTAAAATTAGTGTCTATATACTTCTAATAATTGAATTTAGCCTAACTTTCTTTATTTCCTGTTATTATTTAACAGTTCAGCAGAATTTCAGTGTAGAGTCTAGAGCAGTCAAAATTCTTGTCTAGGTCTGACTGGAGGTTCTTAAATTTTCTCCTAAAAATAAAAGACTCCTATTTTATTTTGTACTCTTTATTCTCTTTTTACTACGGATATTTTATTTATTTACTTCTATAAATTGAATAACCTAAATTGCTCCTTATCTCAACACTCCCAAAATAGAAGAAACAACCCTTCTATGATAATATTTTTTAAAAAAGTGTTCTTATCTTAAAAGGATTAAGATAATTCTATCCAAATTGAAGCTTCTCTCAAGATTCTTCGAGACTAAAAAATATTTTTGTTAAAATACCCTTTTACGTTAAAAGTATTTTGGTTATAAAATGTACATAAATTAACATTGTGTTACTTTATTTTATTTTTATTTTTTATTATTATTAATATGTATATTATTGAAATTTGCATTTACAAAAAATAAAAATGTCCCGTAAAACTCTTTCACGAGTACATAATTACTTAGTTGAGTGTTTTTCGTTTGTTAGTTGTTTCCAGATTTTGTAATTATATTTAATGATTATTGAACGTTTTATCAAAATGTATTATAAAAATAACTCCTGTATGTAAGTAATCTAACGTGTTCGACGATAAATTGAGTAAAAGTTTACTAGTATAGGTGAAATTTGGTATTTCATGAGTTCGTTGGACAGCGTTATCCGTCCAAGAGTTTGCTCGCAATGCTTGCGCTAACGTGAGCTTAAAATGGAATTAATTTTAGGACGGAAAAAGATCCTACTATCACCTATTTGATGAGATAAACATTTTTCAATATACAATTTATTAGTATAACCTACATCAACCATCGACACCGTTATGAAGTGATAATAAACGTTAAAATTTGTAGAAAAGTGAAAACAACGTTTGTACCGATATCTTTCGTTTATATCGTTATATCTTAACTTTATATTATATCGTGTGGCGATCACGTCGGGGTCACCAATGAGCGGTGTCAAGGGAAAAAAAAAGAATATATTTTCAATTGACATAAAAAAAAAAATTAACCAAACATTTTTTATAGAGATAAAATAACAAGTGGAGGAAAATACTGTCAATAAGGAGTTATAAAATGTCGGAGGTGGAGACGCATTTCGTCTAAAGTTTAAACTACAGTTGAATGAGACATGTAAAATTTCAACTTCATACGGCTTTTGTGAAGTGAATTGTGGGCTTAGAAGCTTTTGTGATTTGTAATACAATTTATATTTTAAATTGAGATAGCTGTGGCGTGAGGATTTAAGAATAGTCCTGTTTCCCTCACTACTCGGCCCTTTACTACAATCATTCTTTTCTTTAACTATCATGATTATTAACTATTTCCATGGTATTAAGTGTTTATTGTATTACCCTCGCTTCAACTGATAGTGTCATCTTCAGTAGGGTTAATTAGGTTAGGAATAAAGATTAGTCTCCCCACTAAAAATAACTATTGTACAGAGCCGACTTACTGCCACCACTACTAAAGCCGACCACTATTGAAGCCGACCACTACTGAAGCCGACCACTACTGAAGCCGACCACTACTGAAGCCGACCACTACTGTCATCTTCAGTAGTGTTAGTTAGGAATGAAGATAGTCTTTCCACTAAAAAATACCTATTCTACAAAGCCGGCTTTCAACCACTACTGTCATCTTCAGTAGCGTTAGTTAGGAATAAAAATAGTCTTCCCACTAAAAAATACCTATTCTACAAAGGCGGCTTTCAACCACTACTGTCGTCTTCATTAGCGTTAATTAGGAATAAAGATATACTCCCACTAAAAATAACTATTGTATTAAGCCAGCTTTCAACCACTACTGACATCTTTAGTAGCGTTAATTAGGAATAAAGATAGTCTCCCCACTAAACATAAAGTTTGTACAAGGCCGGCTTTTAACCACAACTGTCATTTTCAGTAGCGTTAATTAGGAATAAAGATAGTCTCCCCACTAAACATAAAGTTTGTACAAGGCCGGCTTTTAACCACTACTGTCATCTTCAGTAGCGTTAATTAGGAATAAAGATAGTCTCCTCTAAAAACAACTATTGTACTAAGCCAAGAGTAAAGAAGAAAGACTGAGAGTAGGAGTTGAGACAGACTTTTAAATCTTTTTTAATCGGCACTGACAATAAATCAGCCACTGAGTTTGGCCAGTAGTGATTGAAAGTGTACTGTGAACATTGTACAATAAAATTATTTAATATGGAGAGGCGACTTTTTTATACTCCTTAACAACTTCGTAACAGTTCAAAAGTTCAAACTTTTACTTTATTAATAAATAATTAAACACTGTTTCAATTTCCTTAACTTAATTAAAATTTTGTTTTTATTCAAAATTAATTTAGTTTTAATAAAGTTCCAATGAAGTATAAAATAATCACTTAAACAATTTATTTATTAAATTAATAAAAAAAGTAAAAATTATTCAGTGGAGCAAATCTTAACTTTTAAATTAGTTTTAATAAAAAAGAAGAACTTATAATCAATTAAATTTTACTAAAAAATTTTATTCTTTCTTTAAGATATTCATTACTTTAAAAAGAAATCTTTAAATAATTTAAAAAGTAGAAGTAAATTTAATAAGTTGTATAAAAAAGCGATAAAATAAACAAGATTTTTCAGATTAGATTTTTTTTCTAGGTTTACAGCTGGTTTTTCTTGAAGATTGAAGTTCTAGAAGTCTTTTTTGCGTTTCTCTTTTTTTTATTTTTCTCTTCTATTCACTGTTTTTTTTATTTTTTTTTATTTTAGTGAAGTATTTTTTTTCTTCCTGCTTCTATGGTTGTTGCGTTCCCTAGAGGAATTACCCAAAGGTTACACTTTTTCTCTGTTAGTTTGCCTTTCTACCCTACACGATTTTTTTCTTCCTTTTTTACTACATCTAAGATAAACTTTACTAAAAAAAAAACAAATAAGAGAAGAAAAAAAAACCTTAAAATTATAACTCACCTTCCAAAAAGGGTCAACGAAGGGCTTTTTCTTCCTGAAAGTACACTTTTAGACGTTGGTAAAGTCCCATGGGAATTTCCTCATATGACCTGGCTCAATTCCCAAGTGATCTCATTAGAAGATGAGAATCTTTCTGTACGTACACACATAAAAACTTCTATTTACTTTTTTTAAAATATACCAAACAAAACTTGTTCTTTACTCTTGACTTTCGTTTTAAACACCGTGAAATTGTCTAGTGATACTAAGAAGTTTTAGTTTGTGTATTTTACATTTCGTTTTGGCTATATTCTCGTACTTTTTAGGCAGATGTCCAAATACTTGTTCTCTTACGTTGTATGTTAGATTTTAACGTTTCCTTTGGGACTTTTTCTGATTCTTATCAATTAAAGTCAGCTATTTATAAAGCTTTTTCAAGGTGTGTCACTTAAATGTTAATAATGTATATAAATACTTTATTTACAAAATATAAACAAGTAAAGCTGGCCAACTAACTCTTGTTCAAGTTGCTCAATTTAAATTTTTAGGTGTGTTAACCAATACATTTTTTTAAAAAAAAAAGTTTACCGAAGGTAACAGATGCATTGGGATAATTCAAAAGACCTATTGCCCTTTCAGAAATCAGAGCACATTTTTGGTGTCGTATCTTTTGCTCAACATTTTTGCAACCACCATACTGTGAAACAATTCATCCGATTTTAATTTCAGCCTTCTGCGTCTATTGATTCTGTGTCTATTGCTTGGTTTCGCATGCGCAACCTTTTTTTATATCAATACCTTATATCTTTAGAAATTTAGAAATACCTAAATGTTTATAAATAAATTTGGTTGGTTTGTCGAAAGTAGCCCTCAGATAGTCTCATATCAATGATTACTTTTCCTGGAACCATTCTTTAAATTCTTAGCGTCATTATATTTTATTCCAATAAAAAGTGTTCGTCCAACGTCCAATAAAAAGAAACTTGGAGTTACGTGCTACACAAATCGGCAACCTTTTTTAATTTGTTTCTGTCCTGATCAATCCAAAAAATGATGTTAGTTTGGAATCTACTTTATGTGAAGATGGTCAGTTAGAAAACAATTTAGTTAATTTGGGGAGTAGAACATGAAGAATAAAATTTATCATCTTATTATCAAACATAAAACCAAATTTTTAATGCACACAGCTTTCGACCGCTCAAATTAGCAAATTTATGTAACTTTCTCTTAAACTTTTATTCAACATTCATTATTGCAAAATCCTCCTAAATTCCCAAGTAAGTGGTAATTTCTCTTTAATGGTCTGTTTTAGGTGATTTACATTTGCATTTGCCGTGGTTTTAGAGTTTGTGCAACCAAAACAAACTTTAAATGAAATTATGAAGTTGTATCAGAAATGTGGCACTTAGAGTTTTTCCGTAATGACTTTTCTGCTTGAACTAAAGGATTGGTCGCTGAAAAAATAGCATTTATCTACGATTGATACGAAATATAAACATTGTATCTCTGTTTAGATACGTAGAAAGTGATTCTTTACGTACTTGTATTCATTGCGCATGCGCATCTCGTAAATCTGAAGAATTCCTCTTCTTTACCGCCCTAGGGCGGTAAAGAAGAAGAATTCTTCACCTTTAAGCAGGATTAGCGAGTTTGTTTACATTTAACAAAACTAATTTGCTGTTTGTTTAATTTAAGTAACTGTTTATATCGAGATTTTAGTGAAAAACAATGAGTGACTTAAGTGATTATGACGAAAATGAGGAGAATAAATACGCCTCCCGAAATAATTAATTTGGCACAAAATACAACTAATGAATTAATGTCATCTTTATCTAAAGAGAAATACCAACTTACATACAGGAAATTTTTTTTTCTCTATTTAATATTAAAATCCAATAATCGTAGATAAAGTACGGTACGCAACTCGAGCGTAAAAGGCATTTTACATTGCTCGTGTGGTTTTACTACCCTCGCTATCACTCGGGTGCAAACTCCACACTCGCATGCAAAATGCTACTTTCCGCACTCGACGCGTAATTTACTATTTCTCTGCTTGTAGGATACTTCTCTTTAACATTTGAACCCCTGACGGCCATGCGAGGCCATGGGCTAGGCTTATGTATATTGTTAAAAATAACAAAAAAAAAAAAGTAATTTGTATTATAAATAAAGCTGTCTTCTTCTTTAACATTTGAATCCCTAAAATAATTATTTTTTGGATTTTTGCTCTTGGAAGAATCATTATCTATAATACTGTGCATAATTCTGGTCCTTAGGCATGATTTTTCTTCATTAGGTAAAGAAAGTACATTATTGTATTATTTTTACTTCCTGAAGGCCTCCCCTTTCCGTCGATTATTAGATCTATTGTGGCTAATCATTTCGCTCCTAATGAATCTATGAAAAGGAACTAATAATCATCAAATATGGTTTTAAAATTAGTCAGGTCTACCCAGGATACAACCATATAACAGCATGATGATGAGAACTTATACTTTTTCTACTTACTTATTGCACTATATGAGGTCGCTGGCGACTTCATCCTAAGCTACCTGAGGTCCCCGTCATTTCGATTTTCAGTTCGATGCTTTTCAAACACGGAAACCAGATTGTACAGCCACATCGCTCCGCGGCAGCCCTTATAGGCCTTCTTCTTTCGCACATCACTTCAATGGACAATTTTTGGACCTCGCGGTCTCACAATTTGATTGCATGACTGAATTTTAGTTATTGTTTTTGTTCGAAATCAGTAAGCAGAGTCAGGTTCATTGAAATTTCATGGCTTGTCATTTCCGTTTCTAATATAATAATTTTATTTTATCTTCGGTAATAGATGGACTTACTTGATTACAAACTATAGTTAGAATCGCATTTAGGATATGAGTCGTCTAGTTTCAAAACCAGCTATCTGCAAGAAATGAAATTTTTCAGGAGGGGCAAAAAACTGATTTCACCATGAATCAATCCTAATTTTTATAATACAAAAATATTCTTTAAAAGTACTCAGGTATTAATTAAAATTCATGTTAAAATTAATCGAATTAAATGTTTCATGGCCTTGTAATTAATTAATTAAAATTGCATATAGCTGGTTTTGAAACTCATATTATAAGATATCTGGTTTTGAAACTAATTATTGTGATAAATAGGGAAAAATCACGTGTATCAATACTACTTATTAATATTAAATATTAATNTTTATAATATTAAATATTATTATATATTATTTTATGTTGTTTCTATGAGATGTTGTTTTAATGAAGTTTCAAGAAGATACATTTTTTAATAACGCATACATTTTTGTTATCAATTTCATTTGAAGGTGTTTAGAAAACATTGGTAAAAGGTAAAGAAAAGAAAAAGGATTAAAGAATTTGAAGGGAAGAAAAAAAAATAAAAAAGTATCGGACGTGAAAGAGAAACGAGACGAGGAAGAAGGGAAACTTCTTGACTTTATATTGGCCCCAGACTGATGGCTTCCAATTTGAGCTCCAACACTTCCTTACTCCACTTTCCGTTCCCTTAGTTTTCCACCCTTTTCCTGCTTAGCAGTTTGAAATATCATCTTCAATACCAATCTTACCTCGGTTTGTACTCAGTGTAACCTTCCCTTCCGGAGCACATTTTCACCCTTCCGAAAAGGTTTTCAGAATCGAATCGTTTATCTCGTCGGTCGGGTAAGAAGTCAACCGGATTCTACTAATGCCAATCCATTCTTTATCCTTCGTAAAGCCTTTGAATATCTTGCTTCTTTTTTATCTTCTTTATCTTGACCCTATAGAAAGGGACAGCCAAGGGAGAACAAGAGTTTCATTGTCACTTACAATCTTGTAGAAAATTCAAGATAAAAGCTTTTCTTTAGCATATTTTAAATCCATATTATATGATTCTATTAGACTTGTAAATATATCTATAGTTATTAACTTATTAAAATTGCTAATTTTTAAAAAAAAAAATACTCTTTTATATTCATTAAATATTTATCTTATTATTTTTCCTTTTACTTTAAAGAAAATGTTTTCATCCTGCGAAAACAAATTGTAAAGAGATAAATTAGAGACCTCTTAGCATTCCAAATCGGGCACTTCTTTAGATTTTTACTCACCTTATAAAAATTAGAGAGGGGAGTAACAATCTAAAGAAGCTGAACGGAATGTTCTTCTTTTGACTGTTACTCCCCTTATAAAAACAGAAGTGTGATATTCCTTTGTCTCAAAGTACATTGGACTAAACATCCCTTTATCTTAATAGTTATTTAGTTAATGACATTCATATTATAAAAGAACATAGGGGAGTAACAATCTAAAGAAGTACCCCAAATCGATGGTTCAGACGCGGACCATAATGATATAAAATGATTACTAAATTTAGTACACTATAATAGTCTACATCATATTCTATCACATTACAGCAGTTAGGAAATAGGGAATTACAAATAAGCAGTATTGTATTTTGATTTGGTTTGTGTACTTATAATCTCGTCTGATCGCTTCAAGCGCGATTGTGCTTATAGAGCTCCTCTTACTACTAGCGTATTGCTTAGATACCTCAATCTGGATAAAGGCACAACCACTTCCTTCGTTGTTTTTCGATGCATCTGTGTATAAAAGGGCTGTATTGGTATTCCTAAACTTAGGCTTGCGGTGTCCGTGCAGTTATTGAATCCAGTGTTTCAAACTTTCACTAAGAATTTCTTAAGTAATTTATTCTAGATTGGGACATAATTCAGGGTGGCTATTCGTAGAAGTTCAAAGGTAACTTGGTGCGTAGGCTTCCGCGGGTAGACTCGTAATAAACAGCTTGGTTTTCCGGTGGAATCCGCGTCTCGAAGGGGATGAAGTCCGACGTTTCGCTTCCACTACTGGAAGCATCTTCAGGGGTGTGGTGCATCGTGGTGTTGACTCGAAGCAATCACAAGATGAACATTCAGTTCATCTTGTGATTGCTTCGAGTCAACAAGATGAACATTCAGTTCATCTTGTGATTGCTTCGAGTCAACACCACGATGCACCATACCCCTGAAGATGCTTCCAGTAGTGGAAGCGAAACGTCGGACTTCATCCCCTTCGAGACGCGGATTCCACCGGAAAACCAAGCTGTTTATTAAGTTCAAAGGTGTTGGTTTTAGTAGGTCTGATAGTCCTAATAATGAAATTAGTGGTTTGAAACGGAGGCTAGCTAGTTTGGGAGTAGAATTCCATGAAATTAACTAATTTACAAACGAATTATAAAATTAGTTATTTAACCAAATTTTATACTAATTAATCCATGTGATTCTGGGATGTGCCATTTTTGCTGTTAAGCAAATGTAAATGTGTATAATATGGTGTATTTTCTTCTTTTTTTAAGTAAGTTTTATTTTATTTTACAGGCGAATGGTTCATTTCTGAGGGGACCAACGCTGCACTACGTAGGACGAGAAGGTCTAGTCAAGACGACGTTGGGCCTTAAGTTTAAGGTGGACAGAAAACAGTTTAGACGAGGCGATATCAAGCTCAAGTGCCTGGCATCCATCGCCACTGTTTACTGGAACTCGAATGAGGAGAGTATAGAAGGCGAGAAACCTCAAAAACCTCCAGTCCTCGAAGTTAAGGACAACCAACCCTACTCTTCCACTGCTCATGCTATCTCAGGTACCTTATTTATTTATTGAGTTACAATTACAAATATATTAATGGTGATTATAATAGTTATGGAACTTGAAACACTTAAGTTGATGAATGGTGATGACTCTTACCTTAGGAAATTTACTACATTGACAGTAATAATTATTGACTAAATGAAAACAAACTTCAATTTAAGGAGCTATAAAATGATGTGGCCATTTCTGCTTAAAGGGGATCCTAGAATTTGTATTTAGGATTAGGGAAGCAATCTATGTTAGACAAGAGGAATAGGATGGGGAGAAACTTGAAATGCATGCTTTTTTAGCGGGTAGTTGCGAGGATATGGACAAAGGTAACGTTTAGATCATTGTGGATAGTTTAATGTGATAAATAGGATGGGGACGTTGGTAATTTTCCGAAGGATGATGGATTGAAGGGATCGATGATTGAATTTTGTAGGAATTGGACGGCTTGATAGAATCCCGCAGTTCTAGTCCATAATACCTGGTAGGTTTAATAACAGAGAGATAGCCAGTTTTCCATTTTGATTCTAGTAGTTGTCGCAGTAGCTTGCAGCGGCGGATACTTTATCAAACATTTTTGATTGTTTATCAAGTAAGGTTACGTTTATAAAATCTATAATAACTTGTCTCAATGTTCAATAACATTTTATGTTAAATGTGTCAATTTTATTTGAGGATAATGTAAATTTAAATAGATTAGTTCAGCCCAAATTCTGCCTATATGAGCACATTGCGGCTATGAAATAAAATGTTAAAAATTTAGAACCTAACAAAAGTAGGTTGTATATAAAAACAAATCGAGGGGTTTCAACAGTGACTATTTACGTCAGTTTAGTTTTTTAAATCATTATAACTTTTTTTTCAATTAGCTTTAAGCCTGAAACCTATAACTAGTGGTACGAAAAGAATGTATAACTTAATCCGTTTTATGTTTTATTATTTTTTCGAATCATATACAAAACATATTTATGACTTGGTCTAGCCTCAATGGAATAAAAGTAAAGTGTAAGATTACTCACATCAAAATGTAAATAATATACTCGTGCCTTACTGTTTCGGCCCATAGGAGATGAACTCGGATATGGGTACCGAATGGGGACCAAGCAATTCAGAGGAGAGAATCCGATAGTAAGCTAAACCTAAACATGG
Source organism: Gerris buenoi (assembly GCA_001010745.2). Lineage (NCBI taxonomy): Eukaryota > Metazoa > Arthropoda > Insecta > Hemiptera > Gerridae > Gerris > Gerris buenoi. The sequence continues at coordinate 249,560 of KZ651043.1, forward strand.
GAGAAAATATGAAGTATCAAAATAAAATGGCCTATCGTATAGCCACCAGGAGCCTACTAGATTTTTTTTTGTGGAGGGGCCTGTTAAAAACATTGTTTATTCAAAGAAAATCTGACATCAAAAACCTGCGAGAAAGGATTGTTGCGGCAGTAGCATTTTATTATACCCGACATGCTGGTGACGTGGGAAGAGTTTGTTTGTTTTCGAAGTTTTGACGTTTTGACAGGCAACGAATGGTCCGAATATCGAAGTTTCTTAAACAAAACCAAACTTCATTATAATTAATTCCCCTAGAGTGAGGCTTTTAAACATAATGTAGGTATGAAGTGACACATGTGATTTGTTTAGATGCTTGTTGAGATTTGAAGTTACTTAAAATTATTTAATGCCATAAGTCAAAAACATTATTTTAACTCTAAATTAGATTTATATCAAGCTATAATTATTATTAACAACGGGAGATAGACAGAGAAAAATAGACTCCTGCGCCGGTATTCGAACCACGGGCCTCCTATATTACCAGTACAGACGCTTTAACCAACTAAGCTACACTGAAGAATAATTTCCTCTGTCGATATTGATACCTAATCCCGAATTAAGCTTTCAACTTTCCACAAGTCTAACAGTCAACATAAACGACAGTAGAAATAGACTGAGAAATAACGCTTATAATTATAAAGTACCCAATTAGTACATACCTAGTACAATCAATTAGAAATTCAATTTTTAAGTTTTTGGTAGTATGAATCGAATACTACCAAAAACTTAAAAATTGAATCTCTAAATTAGATTATATGCTTCTGAGAATTATTTGATCTCCAAAAGGTTATGGGCCCAGCTTATTTGCTTTTCAATAATCTAAGAATATTATCGTTCATGACGATCTGAACATCCATAATGATTAAGTCAATACATACTCGTACATAACAATTAACTTGACAGTTATTATTATTTATGTTATAATCATATGTTTAATGCACCAGTAATAATTCTGTTTTCTATATTTTACAGGCATTTCAGTTTCGTTCTGTGATGGAACGACTGTTGTCTACGCGACACTTTTCACAATTATCGGTTTTACGAGGTAGCAATCAAAATCCTCTAATTCGGATTAAACACAACTATTGAACCTTTTTAAACCTAAATCGAAAAGGATACCTTAATTTTTTTTTTAATGAAAAGAAAATGAAGATGTGTAATTATAAATCACCTTACATATAAAAGAATAACTCAATGTATCATAATGCTTAGTTATAAAGGAAGGAGTAAAGGAGATAGTAAATAAATGTGTCTTTCAATGTACATAATTAAGAAAAAAAAAAAAAGATAAATTTTATGTGTTTATAAAAGTGTAGAAATTAGATTTATTTATTACAATCTGAACAAAAAAAAAATGTAAATTTGCTATTTAAAAATAATATTATTTAACCGAATATTTACATAATTTATTAATTACATGTTTATTTTTAATTATAAAAGTCTTGCATCATTCAATTTAATTATAGTTGTTATTCAATTAAATTATAATAATTCTACAACAACATGTTCCTAATGTTAAATATTATTTTAATTTTATTGCTGATGTTATTTTTTTATTATTTGAAACTATGCTGATTGTCTGGTTACCATAGTGACATACATTTTGATCAAATATGTAGTTTATTTCGGATGTTAAAAATGTTTTCTTAAGTTTTAGGAGTAATCTGAATTTAGGAATTTATAATTATATAACATCATTTGTCGTTTAGCGTTCTAATAGATCGTTAAATACGTATGTCTAAAGATACGTTTCACACTAAATGACGGATTTTTATCTACGTTTTCATACTGAGATCTGTTTGATGTAATAAAAATTTTTGTTTCGAACTCGCTTATCATTGTCACTTAAATTGATATGCTACTTTGGTTGTCTGTAAATGTAATTCAAAAAATGTCCATCCAATCTATCTTTTACGATTTAGTTAAAACATGTCAGGATCGGGGGGGGGGGGGAGGCAATATACAATAATATCGCGTGCAAAGTTGACACATTGCTTGTCTTCGTTTTTACTAGCTATATAGAATAAAGTATTAAAAAAGTCTGTTTACGTGACCGTATTGAGCTGGATTAAAATATTTGGATACAGTTCTGATTTAATTTGAAAACAGCTGATTTGGATACGTCATAATAAATATGATGCCTGTGAAAGAAGGTTATGTTTTTATGGTCGATGTGTTAGGTTAGCCAGGAGAGAATATGAAACTGCGCATGCCTAATACGATCTCAAACAGTAGTAATGTGTTTACATGTAACTTCCATACGACCCAGTAAAGACTTATGGTGTAGGGTTGGGATATCGAAAGAAAATATCGATATTTCCGATACATCGACATCGATTGAATGAATATCGATATCAGTCGATATATCGAAAGAAATTATCGATATTTCCGATATATCGAAAACCCACTACCCCAGTTTTCCCAGGTGATGAGCAAAAAAACATGTTTTTGAGGGCTAACAGACCTAAAACAGGTCTATTCGATATTTTCTACAAATATCGATATCGCCGATATATCAAAAGATCAATATCGATATTTTTGAGTCCGATATATCGATATTTTCGATATATCGATATCGAAGTCCCAACCCTATTATGGTGTATTGTGTATCGTTCTAGAGATAAACTAGATTGCGTTTACAGAAAAGAAACCATATCCAGATCATTTAAAATTCACCATGAAAACGTAACTATTATGTCTTCATAATTTTGTTTTTCTATTAATTTTTTAGCAGATTTATAGAAATACCAAATTAATGCCTCTTTTATTTTAATTAATAAACGTTCAAGACTTTGCATTGCTGAATTATGAAATGCATAAGATATCCTTTAATTCTATTACTCACTCTGATTCAGTTATGGCTTATTGTTTTATTTTTGGGATTCTATTCTAATTATGTGAACGAACTTCTTCGTAAAGTGTTCAGTCTTGAAAAAGAAACAATTTTATAAGTGTTGAATATAAACATACATTAGCTACTTTTTGGTAATCTTACCTATCCGTGAAATGTTATTGCATAGTATGAAATAATTATAATACCTTAACTAATAAATCGGAAATGACTATGGCGAAGGGTACAAAGAAGATAAACTCCGTGCTAAATAGTACCTAAAATAAATCAACCAACAAAATTAAAACATTTAAGGCTCTACCGCCCTTTGAGGTTAGGAAAAACAGTAAAATTAAAATTATACTGGTTCTAAGCAAGATATCAAAAATCTAATCACAGGCTTCATTCCTAATTTTAATTCTTCACAATTTGAGCACTATTTCAACTTCCTATGATAAATAGTACAGGCGTCATTTTAATACGTGTTTTATCGTTGTATTGAAATGGCGCCTGTACTATTTATCATAAGAAGTTGAAATAGGGCTCAAATTGTGCAGAATTAAAATTAGGAATGGAGCCTGTTATTAGATTTTTGATATCTTGCTTAGAACCAATAAAATTTTCAATGTAATGATTTTTCTTACCTCAAAGAGCGATAGAGCCTTAAATCGGATTTGGTAAAATTCAGTTTCATGTCAATTATTAAACTGTTTTTTTTCTGTGAGAGTTTAAAAAAAATAATAAAATTAACACATTTTAAAAGGAATATGATTAGAAAAACGTCAGCATTAAGTAAACGAAATTGTTACCATTTTTTTAAAAATTGTTTTGTGTTACAATTTTGTAACATACTTACATAATTATGTTTGTACCTGTTTTGTACAGTTAATTTAACACTTTATTCTATGTTAATTTTTAAATCGTCAGAATATTTTTAATGTTGTGCATATTTATGTATTTTGTTATGAATGGTTATAGTAAAGTTATTGTTATAACAACTTTGTTAGGTAATTAATGTGTAAATGTTTTTGTAATGTTTGTTATATAAGAGAAATTCTTAAATTTAATTATTCAGATAATGTTGTTCATTTTAACATGTAAATATAGTTAGAATGTTATGATATTTTTGTTTGTTTTCGAACTATTATTTTCCGTTGAAATCTCTTAAGCTTAAAACGGCTTCAATATAGTGATAGGTGGTGGTAAATAGGTGCGGGTTTTGCAATTTTCCCTGAGTTAACCTCTCGATTAATATTCCCATGCGGTGTTTGCTCAGTCACGATGGGGGTCCCAGCCACTAATCATAATATTATGTCTCTAAAGGTTCTCAACAGATCGTCGAGAATTCTCTTCCCTCAGTAATTCCAAACACTATATGAAGGCTGTTGCAGAGAGCAGAGTAAACATTTAATTCGTCCCAATTATTCGTGCTTGAAATCTTCTCTCTATTCTTCAAGAGGCAGAATCTCTTAATAACTTTGAAAAACACATAAATATGACCCATAGTTGATTCAACTCTGTGTTTATTAGTGTAGTAGAGAGAATAATGTTTAAGTAGACATCGCATAATACGTTCTATATCGAAAATTTCCTCGGAGCGAAATTTTAATAAAATATTTCATAACCTTTTAAAGGTTTCATTTAATTAAATAAGTGGCACTTCTTTAGATTGTTACTCCTCTTATAAAAACCAGAGGGGAGTAACAATCTAAAGAAGGTGTACGGAATTTTCTTCTTTAGACTGTTACTCCCCTATAAAAACAGGAGTGTGATATGCTTTTGTCACGAAGTACATTGGACTAAACATCTTTTGTATTAATAGTAATTTGTTATTTAGTCAGTCATTTATAACCTAATAAAACTTAGGGAGTAACAATCTAAAGAAGTAACTAATAAGTTCTGCAGGTCCAAAATGATTATTTTAAATGTTACTTACTTCTGCGATTAATAATAATTCCCATGTCATAATAAGCCACAATTGACGATTGATACAGTTGGCTAAAATTGATAACTAGATAAACATTATTTTAGGCGTATATTTTATATAATAAAAGGGTGTTGATTAATAAAATAAATAGAAATCACGTCTCGTTTCTACTAGTACGTGGTCGATGTTATTTTTGTGTAATTTCTATCCTCCGAAAATAAATTGATTGTTTAAAGCTGCATTTAAGCTTAAAATTTTCACCCCTGGGAAGTTTAATAATGGAATCAGTTTAATAATGATTTAATTAAACTTAATAATGATTCAATTAAAACGATATTATAAAAGTCAGACTGCAGAACCTAACAGAGAAAACTATTCAAAGATTGGTCTCTGCGCATGCCCAGTCTAAAGCGCGCCTGCGCATCTCAGACTGGACATGCGCAGACCAGTTTCCTCTTTACGGTTCGGCTGTCGAAGCTTAAATCTAACGTGAGTTGCACCTCTAACTTTCTCCATTCACCCTTATTCACAGTAACAACTGTGCATCCGTTTTTGTTTGAACTATAAACAATTTTTAAAAGAATTCATTAGTCTGTTTTTGTCAGTTATTAATCGTGATAAATTTCAACTAATTGTTCTAGCAACAGCAGCTGCATTTCTGTATTGCTAAAGCCAAATTAAGAATTTCTCTACAAAAAAAACCTGGCCCTTATCTTCTTCCCTCTTAGAAAATATTTTATTTTTTTGTTTCATATTTGGTAAAATTATATTCGACGAACTGTGTTTGTTAAATTAAGTATTACTGTTTGTGTGTAATTATAAAATACTGTTGAGATTAATTTCGTCGAGAAAATCTTGAAAAAAAAAAATTAAAAATAAAATCATTTTAGTATAGAGTTATCAAATAAATGATAAATCCCTTGTACATAAATTGTTTCTTTGTATACAATCATATAATATTTTATTTTTTATTTTTTTAATATTTTATTTCTTTTCATTTTTTACTGTCGGCTGTTTTATTTTGATATTCATTAGCATCGTTTACAGTCCTTGTGACTTCAGTATCATATTTTATTTCGCTTTTAAATATTTAATAGTTGACTTTCCTTTTTAAAATGAGGGTTTAAAGAGGACGAATTAAAATTTAGCCGGTTTTTACTTAGTGCTTTTGATGTCCTTTTTGTGAGTATTTACGAAAGAGCTCTTTTTTTAGCCTTTTTGTATTATTTATATTTTAACTATTTTTATGTTGCGGATTAATTTTTAAAAATTCAGTGCAATTAATACGAGATTGCCTAGTAAAACCATATCTAATTACCAGTTTAAGATACATATGTATGTCCAATGAATATACTAACTTAAATTATTGAATATAAAATTTTTTAAAGTTGACGGACTTCAAAAAGGTTAAAATTATTTTTTCAACTCAACTTTTTTAATTAAGTTTATTATTATTTTTTTTTTTTTTTAATTTCTTTTTATTAAGTAATGAATAAATATTTTTCATTTCTAATATTTAGTTTTACAAATTCTAAACCATTTAAAAAACAAAAAATCAATTTTAAACTTAATTATTCAATTTCAAATTTAACAATCACTGAACTTAATTACTGCATTAATACCTTTTCAATAAAGAGGCAATTAATTAATAAATCCTTTAAATTTAAAGCCAATTATGAAAACAGTCTTTTATAAAACAGATTTATTAATGATTGTGACAAATTTTTAAGTATTGTTTGTAATATCATTAATTTTAGGCATTTTGCAGATTGAATGAGAGAGGAATTAAGTTAATTGGATTTATGGGTAATATACTGATATCACAAATATGTATTAATTGAAAAAGTACATTCTATAATGTAGGATTATAATGTTATTGCAATGTGACAGATGTGATAGGTAACATTTAATCCTGTATTTTTATTTTAAGCTTATCGAAGGTACAGGTGCATTGCCATCTTTATACAGAACAAAATTCGGGTCTTTATTGTTACCCCCCCCCCCCCTCCCCCTCTTATTCCTACCCGGCGATTGTTTAGAACCAAGAAGGGTCTTTCAGTTAGGCCGAAAGGCATAACTTTTAATCATGTAGATAGTACAACCGAAATCGTTTTTAATATGTAAAAAGGAACAGTTGAAAAAAGTTGCAAGTAAACCGGACAATTTTAAATTTGTGGGCCAAATAGTGCAAATTTACTATCTTATGTTGTATTGTAAAAGAAAACCACTACATTAGTTCAACTAATTATGAATACAACCCAGAGAAAAATATTGATAATTATATATTGTCATTGTAATAATTGTTATTAACATTAACAATATATTTTATGACACATATATTTCATATCAAACTTTTATGTATATTTTGTCAATTACCAGATAGATTGTATCTTTTGAATTTTATCCTCTTTCATCAATTATTATTGATATGTGTTTCAATTAACATATAACTTTATAAAATTCAATATACATTAAAATTAATGTACTACAAGATTTTTATTTTTTTTTAAATTTCTATATTATTAATTTAATGTTGATCTTGAACAGAGTTCACCTTGTTTAAATATATATATTCTTAAAAAAAATTAATGTTAATGAAATCCCAAAAAAAAACTATTATTCATCCAATATCATACAGTATAATTATTTTTATTTTCAATTTTACACTGTGATATAAATTTTCAAAAACAAAATAAAAATTGCCGTGACTAAATTAAATATACCTAAATTTTTCGGAACAACACAAAGATAGGAGATTATGTGAATCAATTTATTTAGTTATTTCTGGAGAGATAATTAAAACGATAGGGAGAGAATAAATCCGTTTTAATTATAATTTTAAATGAAGTAAGGCTTATCGAGCAACTAGTAAATATATTATGAATCTGACAATTGTTTGCAGGATTAATTTTTCACTGATTTGAGTTATTTTTATCATTTAAATTTCTTCTTTTTTTTGTATATAATTATTAAATGTTTACATTTTTGTGTATATATATTTTTTAATGGATTAAGAAAAGAAAAAAAATGTAACTTTCATGTACAGTAAAGTTATCTAAATTAAATTTTTAAACTTTTTTAGGGATCTTATTTGTCTGAAGGTTTAATGAATATTAATTTTAGTGTGATAGAATTTGCGTGACTATAAAACTCGCAGAGTACAATTAATGCGTTTAATTTAAAAAAAAAAAAAAAAAAAAAAAAAACACGAAAACACGAAAACAATTTAATTTTTACTTAAAAACAAAAATCTACATTTTTTTTTTTATCTTGGACGCTTAATGTAACTAGAAACTTTTAGTAGAATTAATAAATATACATTGTCACTGATGTTTACAAGCGATTACTGTAGGTCAATTACATCAATAAATTTGGAATTTCTTTGGACTGTTACTCCCCTTATAAAAAAAAAAAACAGAAGGGGGTAACAATATAAAGAAGATGTATGGTAGGTATGTTCTTCTTTAGACTGTTACTCCTCTTCATAAAAACAGAAGGTTGATATTCCTTTGCACCATAGTACATTGCACTAAAGAAGGTGGCTTTTATTTATATAAAAAAAATTATATAAATAATGATATCCATTTGTATTATATAAAAATATAGGGGAGTAACAATCTGAAGAATTATCATAAATTTTAATTAAATTTGGCCATCGAAACATCAAAATTACCGTTTCTCTTAAATTGATAATTATATTATTTTTAACTAAATCATTAGAACCTTGATAAAAAATTGATCCTGCTATCTTATTATAATTTCTTCAGCCACTAAATTGTTTAATTTCAGTCTAAAACAAATCGGTATTATTAGCCAAAAATCACTTTTTCTCAACTATATTAGATACTCCACAGTAAATTTAAGAAAAAGAGAATATAATTATTAATTATCTCATTTTTCGAAATGTTTTTTTTTTTTATCCTGAATACACCTTAATTCAATCAGGGCTTTTTCAGAGACGAAATGTTTTTGACCCAAGAATTATAACTATGTGGATTTTTTTGCTTTTGAGAATAGGAAAAAAAAATTAAATGTTTTTTTTTTCGTAATTTTTTTAGATATGACATTTTGACGAGAGTGACTTCACATTCTTTATTTTGAATTAGAGAAAATAGTTTTTTATAGTCGGACCTAACAAAACGTCGTTGAAACATATTTTGGACGCTGCCTATGCTTAAACTTCCTATAAAAAAAGAACACAATCATTTAAAGCAAATATGATAAATGCATAATGCACAATTATTGCGACTCCTTGTGCGTATAAAATGTTTTATACTTCTATTAATTGTTACTGCCCTATATTTTTTTAGAATCTAAATGTCTTTGACTCAATAACTATTAGGACAAAGGGATGCTTAGTCTAATGCATTTTGGGACAAAGGAATACCACACTTTTGTTTGTTTTTATAGGTAACAGTAACAGTCTAAACAAGAACTAAACGTACACCTTCTTTAGATTGTTACTCCCCTCTGTTTTTTATAAGGGGAGTAACAATCTAAAGAAGTGCCTCATTTTTTAATATATAGATGTAGGCCCTACTAATTCTTGTAATTTTCGTTCACTGGTAATAAATCAGGTTCTTTGTGAAATATCTACTGCCATAAACATATTTTTATCTCCGGCTCGAGGAATGTTATTTTTAACCTCCAAAATGTTTATTTTATGTCTCCATACGGTTATTTTATGAGTATTTTCACTTAAAAAACCCTTACGCAGCTTTTAACGAGATCATGTGGTCTTTTATTTTCTCCTGTGGTCACGTGTTCGTTAATTACATCGATTAATATTCAAAAAACCTACAGACATTTAAATATACCTTACTTTTTTATTAATATGAAAATTATGAAGAAAAATATTTCTTACATGTTAATAGGCAATAAATGTAAATATGAAAAAAAAAAAATGTGCACTTCTGTAGAAATATATGTTATTTTTTGTTATCTGTTTTTGTTAAATTTGATAAATATTGAAACATATAGAATCTCTCTAAATTTAAGAGTCAAAAATGAAAACAAGAAAATGTAAATTATTTGAATGTTATGTAAATAAAATAAAACTTGTATTTAAATAAACGTCAATATACTCCTTATAATATATACTGCATGAAAAACTCGTGACACTCATATAAAAACAGTTCCACACATAAATAAATATATACAAACAATGAATAATTAATTACCTTCATAAACTTGAACAACAAAATTCGACTAAAATGCTTATAATAACACTAACTAGACGTCAATCCATCAACGAATACAACAATATTCTCTCACCTACACCAAAAACACCTCTTAAAAAATAGCTCTCAATATAAAAACGTATCAAATATCAATTGAATACCACCATTACAAGAAATTAATGTTTATACACTTTTATTGCAACCAATTCTACCACCTACGCAGAAGAAAATTTTGTTGAAAGATGGAAATTGTTTATTTTTAAACACAAAACCAATCATTCACTATTTAAAAAACACCATTAAAACACTTATTTTTAAAATGCTCTACATAGACTAATCACTTCCAATACTACCCCCTGCTCCTGATTACCTTTATCATTAAGAAGCTGAGTCATGCTCAACTCCAGCCTGAACCCAAACCAACGTGAAATACCAACATACGTGGTAATTGGTGACGTCACAAATCCAAAAGAGGTAAAACATGCTTGAAAATAGATCATTATCAAGTAGATTTGTTTATTAAGATAGCCAACTTACGATTATGTTATCTGATATGTATTTTAGTTAGATTAGTAAATCTTTATTAAGATTTATAATTTAATATGTTTCAGTGTTGACGGTATGAAGGTAAAAGGTACGAAAGTGAAGCCTACAATTATGTTAATCTGATATGTATTTTAGTTAGATTAGTAAATCTTTATTAAGATTTGTAATTGAATAATGTGTTACAGTGTTGACTTTATAAAAGTAAAAGGTTACTCAATGATAATGCACTTATTGTTAATTTGCTTTTATATTTTACGATTAAAGTAATGATTTTGTTTCTTATATTATTAACTACTTTGTTTAAAGAAAATATACTTGAGAATGGTGACGAATATTGAAGAAAAGAAAGAGATTTTAGGTAAGTCTAAAACTTTTAGAAAAGTAATAAAATAACGGTTAACTAAATTAGAGAAGATCGCTGAACATTGAAGATTTAAGATAAACTAACAGTAGTAGAAGTAGATATTACGTTAGAACTATTTTAAATCAAATATAATCATTATTAACACTGGGAGACAGAGAGAGAAAAATAGACTCCAGCGCCGGGATTTAAACCACGGGCCTTCCGCATTTCCGGTGCAGACGCTCTTTCCATCTAAGTTACGCGGGAGAATGATTTTTCTCTGCCGTAACTGATAACTATTCCCCAACTCCAAGCTTTCAATTCAATATTCATACACATTTAGCAAGTCAATTTATGACATTAGAACTAAACCGAGAATTAACGCTTATGATTATAAAGTACTCAATTAGTAACCTGTACCTTGTACAATCATTTCGAAATTCAATTTTTTTTAAGTTTTTGGTAGTTTTCATACAACGGAAAGTTTAAATTAATTTAAATCAAATATAATCATTATTAACATTGGGAGAGTTGGAACTATTAGAAACTAGTAGTATTGAATTTTACGAGTCACAGACAACTACAGTACAACACACGGAAAAGGGAAAATTAGACTCTGAAATAGATGAGAGTTAAATGGAAATTGGAATTGAAAATGGGCCTTCACACTGAACTGGCCAATGCTTGATCCAACATTGGTGGTTTTTTTTTCTCAAATTATAAGGGGAAATTAAAAAAAGGGCTGGCTATACACTTCTTGTCACATCCTTACTTTAATTCAGTTTAAGCCAACATTAGAACCGAGCTCTACCTCTACCCTACAAATGTGAAATCTTTGTTTTTTATTATAAAATTATTTAAACTTTAATATCAGAAACAGAACAGAGAACAGAATAACAAACGAAACGATAACAATAACAGTAAAGCGAAATGTTATAGTATGGCAATAAAAATTCATTGCAAATATTATTGATCCTGTTATGTTAATAACAATAACAGATGATCTGTCTGTCATCTGAGCATTTATAATTATGAACTGACTTTCGATAACAGGTGTTTTTCAAAGACATGTTATCTGACCAACTATTATTCTCAATAAATAACATGTTATTTTGAACTGTTTCGACCCACCTCTGCCTTTTGTCCTTATACTTTTAGTGATGTGCTTAACACATTTTCAATGTTTGTTATTATAACAATGAGGGACTCCTCCCACTTACCTACATAGAACTTTGTAGGTAATTGGAATTTTTGGAGTTAATTTAGGGGTCAAATTTTGACAATTTATGGTCACAAATAGTATAAAAATGTGTTTTTCCCATTTTACCCCCCTCTTATATGAAAAAATGATAAAAGAGTACATAACAACAATTACTGTACTCTTAAAGAGCTTTCCAACGACATGCATCTTGAAGGGTAAATACTATTTTGACTTTTGTACCCCGTACCCCTGTGTACCAATTTTTTTTTTCACCCATCCAAATTCTAAACTAAAACTTTCCTATATTATCATAAGCCAATGATACGCAAATTTCTTTGAAAATTCGCTCATTAAGTCATGGTGCATGACTGGACTTTTTTGTACGTTACCTACGTATTCCTCCAATATAATGTTTATGATGGAATAATTTATTTCGGACCTCCCTATCCTATTTTCCATTTTCGTCCCTAGCTGCCCTATGTTTCCGCCGGTGCGGTGGGGCACCACTTTGACACTTTCTGCCTAACCAAGTTTTGAGTTCCGCTACTAGCTTCATCCCTTGGCTTGAGTTTACCGCCGGAGGGACACCTCTTCCGCCCGATGTGCTTGTCTACTTCCGCTGGCGGGACACCACCTCCAGCCCTTTTAGTCATGTCAATGGGGGTACCACTCTTTGATACGCCCCTTGTTTCTCCTATACCGCCGGTGGGTTTACCACTGACCACCGCTAGCCTTTTGGTATCGCTAGTTGTGGAAGTACATCAGTCTTAGTCTTATCTAGGCTAATGATCGCAGCATACTCACTTCGGCGGTACATTGTACAAGATATTATATCTGAAGTGGCAGCAACTCTCTACCACGGGGCTCTGGTATATAAAAAGGACCTCAATAAGGCCTGATAACTAGGTTCAAAAATTGTTCGTCCTACCTGTCTAGTTCTATGACATACTACAATTACTACTATACAATGTTAGTGAAATGTTGCAGTGCTATATGCTATAGTGATAACGGTATAAAAGTAGGATACACTGTAATGATGCACTTTTTTATGTTTTTATATTGTATGAGATTAAAGACATAATAGGCAACGATGGCTCTTTCATTGAAGCGAGCATGATGCAATCAATAATAATTTCAAGATAAAAAGAACTTTTTATATACTACATTTTCAAATGTTCTGTTGAATCATATATGAAATGATTAATATATATTTTTCATTGTTATATAATATAATTTAGTGAAAAAAAAATAGTTCCGAATTTAAATCTGGTTGTCACACTTCACTTAATTAATTTATTTGTTTACTTTTCCTATTTCGCTGTCATTCAATGTTTACCTCTAATAAAAAAAACACAAATTTGAAACCAGTCAAAATGAAGAATGCCAAAATAATTGGATGTGACAAAACAAATAAAATAACTTGCGGATTTTTTCCGAACTAACTTCCCATACAGCAAACTTGCTGAAAACGAATTAAATTCTGCTGAAAAATGACTAAAAGTATTAAAATAATGCATTGTCATCGTGTTCTGAAAGTTTCAAATGTCTAGCTACTCGGGATGTTAGTTAAAATTCGATTGCAAGATTTGTACCGGACAAACAAACAAACAAGAAACCAAGTTAATAAAAACGTAGTAATAATAAAATATTGAATATTAAGAAAATAGTTATGATGAGTCATGAGGTAGTTTAAGATGAATATAGTAAAGATCCATGTAGTAAGGGAACAGGACTATTCTCAACCTTCTCGCACCCAAAAATGTTACTTTTATTTTATATAGGAAGATATTCTATTTTTTTAAACTTAAATTACCATTTAAAGTTTTGCACAAAATGTATAGCATAAAATTAAAACCATACTTATTACTTATTAATGTATTTATTGACACATGAACTATCACACCTTGAGACATCATATAAAATAAAACAAAAAAAAAATTAATCCTCTTCTTGATAACCAATATCACCCTCACAGAGATCTTCTGTGAGTTCGTTCTTTGTGAATTTCGCCCATTCTTCCCATTTTTTGGCTTTATTATAAATGCATTTTTGAGCACGTTTCCAATCCACTGCTTCTTTTCTTTTCCTTTCCCTCCATTCGTTGAATTCATTTGACGGGAGTTCTCCTGCTTTGTCTGCATTTCTGTTGTACATCGTGTACGCTTCACAAAATGCATTCTCCACCCACCTTGTCCAAGAGTCGGAGACATGTATTAATCCTTCAGCCCATTTAGTGAAATCTTTCACATCCTCGGCATTCATCGGTCTTTCTATTGCTGTTTTTCTATTTGCTACATCTGTGCAGCTTACCTGCTTTACCTTATAATAATTGTCACTTCCTCTCTTAATATGATATAGTACACCCTTTGGTGCTTGGAACCTCCTACCAGCTGCCTGCTTGATCAACGGCTTCATTTCCTTCTCAGCCTCACTTGCTAACTTGTCAATCCAAGTTGAAACTTTGTTGCCAAGTGCATCTATAGCTGTTCCCATTCCCTCAACATCGGCGTAATCTTTAAGTGTAGAGGTCAACTTTCCTTTGACCACTTTCGAAATTTGTTTTTGACGATCTGAAGGAGCAAGATCAGTCTCCGTTATCCAGTCCACGATTACCTTCATGGCAAGGTCTCCTGCATCAGCTGGAGGTGGTTCTTCAAGTTCCAAAACTAATTCAGGTTCTGGAAGTATTTCTTCTTCGGCTTCAGGAGCTTCTTCAACCTCTTCTGCTTCAGCTACTACCTCTTCTTCAGCTACAGGTGGCTCTTCAGCTTCAACTACTTCAGGCTCAGGCTCAGGTTCTGCCTCTTCGACTGGCGCTTCCACCGGAGCTTCTTCAGGCGCTGCTTCTTCTACTTCAACTGGTGCTGGTTCTACTGGTACTTCCTCTGGTGCTGGAGGTGGTGGTTCTACTGGTGCTTCCTCTGGGGCTGGTGGTGGTGGTTCTACTGGTGCTTCCTCCGGTGCTGGTGGTTCTTCTTCTACTGCGGCTTCTTCTTCTGGGGCTGCTTCTTCTGGGGCTTCCGCAGCTGCCGCTGCCGCTGCTGCGGCTGCTGCTTCCTCTTCTTCACGTCTCCTTCTTTCTTCTTCTTCTCTTCTTCTTCTCGCTTCTTCTTCTTCTTCCCTCCTTCGTCTCTCTGCCGCCTCAGCATCTTTTGCTGCTTGATCTTCTTCCATAATTTTTTTATCTGCCTCATCAATCATTCTATCCAACCAGACTCCCATTCTGTCTGCAGCGAATACCATTATTTTCTGCACCCTTGTTTCCGGACATGCTATGTTGATGTTTTCTCCAGTTATATCACTCATGCAGTTTATTACCAATTCCATTAACATTTTCTGTCTTTTAGTCCTCCAGCTACATAGAGCTAAACCGATGTGATTTCTCAGTTTGCATCCTATCAAATCTGTGAATTCCTTCATCCACAAATACTGATTTTCGGAATCACCAGCACAAGGGCATTTACAAACAGCCATTTTCTGAGATGCTTTGCTATAATCTTTTTGTTCATTGACGAACTCTTTTGCCTCACTGTAAAGAAAATCATTTTAGTTAATTACATAATAAATTAATTACTTGTACTTACTTAACTTACTTACTTGGGTGCATACCAATAAGTATGTACCCAAGTAAATAAATAAGGTGCAATAGGGAAAGAGTTTACCTGGGTACATACCATTTATAAATTGAAAATATGGGGAAATGAAATAAAATAAATTAAAAGACAAATTTAATGGGGATGTTGAAAAGCACTGGGGCTTTTGTGTGGGGTTAGGAAGGGAAAGGAAAGGAAAAGAAAAAAGGACATACTATCAAGTAAATAAGGTGTAATAGGGGTAGAATTTTAGTAGGGTATATACCCAGGGCAAGTATTTTTGTATTAGGAAAGTGGAAACAAGTACATTTACCACGAAAAAGACATGGATAACCTCAGAGGCATTAATATGAAACAAGTCATAGTACTGACTGAAAGGATGACGAAGTGGGAGATGTTTCAATGGTTCCAGCGTAAGTAAAATAATACGGTATCTTTTATACATTTATGTATAAAAATTTCAGAAATTGGAGCAATAAAGATTTAAAATTTAGAAAGTTTGTAAATGTACATTGGGACAAAGGAATATCACACTTCTACTTCTGTAATAATTGAAATTGACAATATCTGTTAGCCTGAAAATCAAATACACAAAGGGGTAAAGTTTTACAAATATAAAGAAAAACTTGTATTTTTAATGAAAAACTAATTTTTTTTTTTTTTAAATTTGTATATTTTAATTAAAAACTACAAGTTTTTTTTTACATAAAACCATATTAATCCATCCGAGTTGACCAATATAAGTCAACCTGGATGGATTAAAACTAATTCACCTCAATTGTGAGGTGGATTGGAGGTAAACAATGATTAAACACACAGGTAAACAAGTGCCAACTAAATTATATCACAATATCAGAAATACATTATATAGTTAATTAGCCGAATAATGGAAATAAAACATTAAAATAATAAAATTTGTTCACTAGATATTTTTAACCAATCAAATGAACAGAAAAAATTATATTATCTATTGCATATGTACAAATAATCTAGCTAGTCTTTATATTAGAAAAAAGCAGGAATAAAATATATTTTAAAAATTCATACAAATCAAATCATTTCTTCTCCAGAAAAAAACATTTATAAACTGGTTATTTTATCTGTACATTGATTAGAATTGCAAAATTTTTCATATCATACATTATTTAGCTCATAAACTGTAATTCACATGGGTATTTTATTATAATGAAATGAATAATGTGTAATATAATATAGTCCTGATTCCTTTCAATTTTTCAAGTACCCTGTGAATTATTGAGGCGTTCCATTTTGCCGCTTGGCCTATATGACAATAGGAAAGCCCCTGAATCCTAGCATGAGCCCCGTATGGGAAGGAGGCTAGTATTATAAGAGATTCATAATTAACATTATATTTCATGTTAACTGGAAATTAAGGAAAAATATTAATATTACCCCTTAGACAACTGGAAATCGTCAACGAATATATTGCAGATTTTTTCAAGTAGATCTGGAGTCATACATTTCCATACATCGTCCATACTACTTTTACACTGCTGCCTGTGAAAAAACAAATACAAGATGTACTGCACAAGAGATTTACCAGCAAATAAAAACCTATTAAACCTACTAAAATCTGTCTCTGACAAATCTCACAATGTTGGGAAAGAAAATAAAATTAAACTAGATAATAAAGAGCTTATAAATAAAAGAGAAAACCTTGTAAAGAAAAAGATCAAGATTATAAATAAAAAAAAATCCTTTCATCTTTTGACAGGCATTCTTATTGGACCCTGTAAGACTAAATTGATATCTACATCTAGCTGAAAGCCCAGTGTGCAGGCTGTGCGAGAAAGAGGATGAAAACCCTTCTCGCCTTTTTAGCAGCTGACCTGCATTAAAACGCCTTAAGTGGAAAATCTTTGGCTTTGCCATCCTGCCGAATGAAGTACTGAGGTTACTTCCCCTAAGAAAGGTACCCACTTTCTGTGGGCCTGTCAGCTTGCTTAGAGGATAGAGTACTATAAGATGGATTATTAAACCTGGTTTGCGCCTTGGATGATATGAGGTCTTACTGTTTTGGACTTTATTTATAAAGTCTCCTAGGGGAAAAAAGAATGCGGGTTATGGTAAGAGAGGGGGTTTTGAAAGAAAAATTTAAAGAACCCAGAAGTTGAAGACTAAGGAGAGAAGTTGGGGAGCCAGTGTGGAAGATGGCTTAAGGTGCTCGCCTAGCTATCAATAAGTCGAGGTCGTAGGTGTGGGTTCGATACCATGCCATGATACTCTGAATTGAATCTATGAATCGCAGACGGAGCAGGGCGAGGGACAGAGGTACTCTTTTAGGAAAGGGGCCCCATTTTTGTTTTTTATACAGAAGAGTTTATATCCCTTAGACTAACTACCTATTACGCTTTGACAAACACTTCTATAGTTTTACTAATGACCACACCACACTCGCTTCGGCGTCTGCGGTATAATGTACAAATGTATGATGTGTGAAGTAGCAGAAACTCTCCAGCACAGGATGTAAATTGCTAGGTTCGAACAAGTGGTTTGTCCTGCCTGTTCTAGTAGGAAGTACTAGATTACTACTACTAAGGAGGGAAGTTGTTATAGAAGAAATATAAGTCATCTCCAACCATTACTACCCAACCAGTTAACGACAGTTCTGCAAATTTACTATTAGTGGGACTAGGATGACGTGGACTTTAAATTTTATACTTTGTGGACTTTCATTTTGTAAAATAAAATTTGCTGCAGATATTATATAAAAGCCCTTATTGAAGTAAAGAAAGGTTAAGACAATCTAAGCCTTGCAAATCTGATAAAGAGGGAGGTCTTATGTGGCCACATAAGAATATTTTAACCCTGTAGCCAGGTTAGAAGTTATTGGTTGGTAGAATTATATTAAGGGTCATAGTATTATCAATCTTATGTTCAAGCAAGGTTATATTGAGGTGTGGATTCACTTCAAGAACCATCTTGTCATAAATATTATGACTGATTTCACAATAAGCACATCTACTCTACCATGAGTAAAAGCAAGTTACTATTATAACATTGTATCTGTCACATAACTAATTTCAAACTTTTTGAAAAATAAATAAATAAAAAATCACATACTTGTCAGATGGTTCTATGCAGAGTGGTTTCTTCTTGGGCGATTGCTTGCCAGGACATAGCTGTTTCTTATTATCTTGAGGATTGTCCCACCTATACCTAAATCAATTTATTTAACTGTTAGAAATCAAAATGGACAAAATACAATAATAATTTTTAAAAAATTTAACTAAAAAAAAAAAAAAAAAAAAAAANAAGAGACAAAATTAAAAGTAACTAACTGTTCTACCTAGCGGAGTTAAAGCAAAATTAAAAGAAAATCATTATTTGTATATTTATCATTGCAGCAAACGTCCTACAATAAGTATGTATTAAATATTAATGATTAGTTTGTAGTAAAAGAGAATGTTTGTAGTTGGTAGGAAATAGGACTTTTTTCTACCTACCTGGCCTACTAATTTAAAATACAAAAATATGTATTATAAAATATATCTCTTCCCAACTTAAAAAGGTCTGCTTGTATCAGGTTGAAATTTTACAGCCTGTTTGTACTTTAGAGGATGTGTAAGAAGTTTTATTAAAATCTTTACGTTAGAATGTAAGATATCGGTAAAAACGTTGTTGTTTTTGTTTTTTTAAACGTTTAGGTCCGCTTTAATAAATTTAGCAATTATTCATTTTATTTAACAATATTACTACCTAGAATGGTGTAAATTAATTCACGTTTACTCAATATATTGTTCACCTTTAAGTTTTTTGTCAGTTCACCGTCCAATAGTCTGTCCAAGACTTACTAGTGAACTACGTTTGTCATGGGGCCCCTGGTGCGTGAAAATATTGTTTCATTTTCTGAATATATCTAGAGGCCCTCTAGGTTCTAAAGAACTGTTTAATAATAGTCCATAATTATTCTTTCCTGAATTTTTTTTTTTTTGATAATCGGCTTTTAAAATTCAGATTATTTTGTTTGGCCATTGAAATTCAAATAGGGCTGTACGATCGGGGGCCCCGGGGCACTGCCCCGGTGGTAGTTACGGCCCTGGTCAAAGGAATATCACACTAGTGCCCCATGCCACCCTGAATTGTGATGAAGTAGAGTGCACTCTACTTCCCACTCTACCAATTTTACTAGTTACTCTACTCGCCACTCTACACTACTGAGCGTTTTTTCGGGTTTCTACAGGTAGAGTTACTCTACTCTCCTGTTTACTCTACTCGTGTAAACCCGGATTTAGTCTAATCAACTATTAAGATAGTTGATTATTATGATAGAGGAATATTAAAATTAATGAATATTATATAAAACTGCCCCAGGAGTCTCATGTGTCTTGGGGAGACAAACCTGTGAAACTTTTGTAGGGCGGACTATTGCTTAGAACCAAGGGTGAAAAAAAGTGTCGTTTAAATGTAAAAGATAATTTTTAAGGAATTCTTAACTTAAAAATAATGTATTCTTAATTAAGGTACTTTTTTTACTTACCCTTTAGGTGTTGAAAGTAAATTTATATGTTGTTCTCTGTCTATTGACTTCCTGTCTACGGTTGGTGTTTTCAAATGTTGGTGCGGGCATGGTAAGTAAACTACGGGCAAGCCAGGCCAACTCAGGTTGACGTAAGAATACTTCTTTGTGCATATTCGCCTACCTTTACCTTTTGCGCTCCTCCCCATTATGATTTACTTATATTTGCCAGGCACCTAAATAAAAACTTGTTAATGAATTTTAAATACTGTTAAATAGAAATTAATTAAATACTGTTAGTTTATGCCTTTGACATTAAATTAAATGCATTAGGTCGTAGTAATTATTAGCTATAGTAGTATTTATATCAAAATAACAAAAAATAGTTCTTAAAATAATTTGTTAAAATAAGGATGAAATCATAAAATGATTTTAGATATATTGTTTTAAAGGAGATAGATGGTTTTAGATTATAAGGTTGATGTAGCATATCTGGGGCATCATGTATAGAAATGGAAAAAATGGATCGCTATATAATTGGTAGAAGCTAATGGGAATGTGAAGAGAGGACTAACATGGTGTATGGCAATGGTATATGGTAATGATGAATGGCAATAGTATATGGTAATGGTGTATGGTAATGGAGTATGACAATGATTATTGGCAATGGTGTATGGTAATAGTGTATGGCGATGATGAATGGCAATAGTATATGGTAATGGTGTATGGCAATGGTGTATGAGAATGATTATTGGCAATGGTGTATGATAATTATAAGGCTTATACAGCTGATAAAGCTGACAAATAAACAAACTGACAAATATAATGCATATATAATTAAAGTGTTTCCTGCAAGTTGATAAAAATTGTATTATACATGGATTCTTTTCATTTCATACTCTCTCGAAAAACCTAATGAGACTACTTATGTTTTTTTTTTTGTTTTTTGGTTTTTTTTTCATTTTTATACATGATACCCCGAATACACTACATCAATGGTGCTACAATAAAGTCCAAAAAGAACCAAATTGAAACACTCATAACTTAGATTTATTTTGGTACTTCTTTAGATTGTTTCTCACCTGTTTTTTTTTTAATTCAAATAACTATTAAGACAAAGATGTTTAGTCCAATGTACTTTAGAACTAAGGAATATCACAGTTGTGTTTTTATAAGGGGAGTAACAGTCTAAAGAAGTACATTCCGTACACCTTCTTTAAATTGTTACTCCCTTCTGTTTTCTTTGTAAGGGGAGTAGCAATCTAAAAGAGGGGCCAATTTATTCATGTTAGCTTTAGAATGAACTAAAGAGGGGTCATATCATAACATGCTATAATTGAGGTGTTCAGACCTATATACCAACAAAAGAATTTGAAATTACCAGGAATGATTATTAACTATAAATACACAACACTTATTACATTATTAGAAATATTTTTTGGTACTCTTGTACTTTAGCACCCCCTATATCCCTTTGACTTAATAGTTACATATTCAGATAAAAGAACATATTATGCAGAGTAGCATAATATGTTCCTTAGTCTAAATTACTATTAAGACAAAGGGATATTTATTCCAATGTACCTTGGGTCAAAGGCAGGGCTGTAACTACAATCTTGGGGGCCCTGGGGCAAGATTATTCTGGGGGCCCTACGTGAGTTCGGGGATGCCCCCAGAAAAAGGAGGGTTCGGGGAAACATAACCCCCCAAAACGTGTTTTAATGCATTCTAGAAGTCATATTTACTCACATCTATAGTATTTTATTTTACACATGACACCATATCGAAAATGTCTAATTTAGCCATGTCTAATTTAGCCATTTAGCTATCTAAATCCTTGCCTACCTCCTGGTTAAATTATTTAGGCTACTACATAAATACTCGTACATATATATAAATTATACGATCTCATCGTAACAGTTTAAGGAATTATAGACTGAACTGTTTTCGTAATTAGTTACATGTTGATATTAAAATATGCAAAGATAGTGCTATAGTTTTTTGTTGATAGATAGTTAAAGAAAATAATAAACGTGAGCGTGGGACTGAAGAAATTAATCACAAAAGTTGAAAAAGTAAGTAAATGTATTATTAATTTGTATACAAAAAAAAACTTTTTAATAAAAAATATACGTGTGTTGTCGCGGGACACCCGGTAGGAACGAAGTTCCTTACATTTTTCATGAAATATAAATTATAAAATCAAACTGCTAAGTACGATAGGTTGCTAACTACTTATACATGGCGGAGTTAGAAAAGAGACAAAATTAAAAGTAACTAACTGTTCTACCTAGCGGAGTTAAAGCAAAATTAAAAGAAAATCATTATTTGTATCATTTATCATTGCAGCAAACGTCCTACAATAAGTATGTATTAAATATTAATGATTAGTTTGTAGTAAAAGAGAATGTTTGTAGTTGGTAGGAAATAGGACTTTTTTCTACCTACCTGGCCTACTAATTTAAAATACAAAAATATGTATTATAAAATATATCTCTTCCCAACTTAAAAAGTCTGCTTGTATCAGGTTGAAATTTTACAGCCTGTTTGTACTTTAGAGGATGTGTAAGAAGTTTTATTAAAATCTTTACGTTAGAATGTAAGATATCGGTAAAAACGTTGTTGTTTTTGTTTTTTTAAACGTTTAGGTCCGCTTTAATAAATTTAGCAATTATTCATTTTATTTAACAATATTACTACCTAGAATGGTGTAAATTAATTCACGTTTACTCAATATATTGTTCACCTTTAAGTTTTTTGTCAGTTCACCGTCCAATAGTCTGTCCAAGACTTACTAGTGAACTACGTTTGTCATGGGGCCCCTGGTGCGTGAAAATATTGTTTCATTTTCTGAATATATCTAGAGGCCCTCTAGGTTCTAAAGAACTGTTTAATAATAGTCCATAATTATTCTTTCCTGAATTTTTTTTTTTTTGATAATCGGCTTTTAAAATTCAGATTATTTTGTTTGGCCATTGAAATTCAAATAGGGCTGTACGATCGGGGGCCCCGGGGCACTGCCCCGGTGGTAGTTACGGCCCTGGTCAAAGGAATATCACACTAGTGCCCCATGCCACCCTGAATTGTGATGAAGTAGAGTGCACTCTACTTCCCACTCTACCAATTTTACTAGTTACTCTACTCGCCACTCTACACTACTGAGCGTTTTTTCGGGTTTCTACAGGTAGAGTTACTCTACTCTCCTGTTTACTCTACTCGTGTAAACCCGGATTTAGTCTAATCAACTATTAAGATAGTTGATTATTATGATAGAGGAATATTAAAATTAATGAATATTATATAAAACTGCCCCAGGAGTCTCATGTGTCTTGGGGAGACAAACCTGTGAAACTTTTGTAGGGCGGACTATTGCTTAGAACCAAGGGTGAAAAAAAGTGTCGTTTAAATGTAAAAGATAATTTTTAAGGAATTCTTAACTTAAAAATAATGTATTCTTAATTAAGGTACTTTTTTTACTTACCCTTTAGGTGTTGAAAGTAAATTTATATGTTGTTCTCTGTCTATTGACTTCCTGTCTACGGTTGGTGTTTTCAAATGTTGGTGCGGGCATGGTAAGTAAACTACGGGCAAGCCAGGCCAACTCAGGTTGACGTAAGAATACTTCTTTGTGCATATTCGCCTACCTTTACCTTTTGCGCTCCTCCCCATTATGATTTACTTATATTTGCCAGGCACCTAAATAAAAACTTGTTAATGAATTTTAAATACTGTTAAATAGAAATTAATTAAATACTGTTAGTTTATGCCTGGAATGTTGCAATTGAAATGTTATTTTTAGGCATCTGGACATTTTTCCACTTATGTTTCTTAGTAGCATTAAAAAAAAAAAAAAAAAAAAAAAAAGTATAAGGACTGATTTTTGTTTTAAGGTTCAATGGTTTCAGAGATATACCGATGGGTCAATGAGTGAGTGGTACTTGGATTTTATAATATAATAGAAAAGGTATAATAAACCTTTTTATTTTTTAACAGAGTGACATTTCTTTACTTTTGTAGGGAAATTTAATTATTTTTTCCCGGGTGGGTTCAATACCATACTTTAACAGAGTTCTACTTATCTCATAAGGTCAATCTCCACTAGCACATATTCTTCAGACAATCTATAAAATTTAAATATGAGTATAAATTAATAGGTAATACTTACATCAAAGTGTTTTGCCCTGTTCTATCCCTCACAGTAAAAATTAACACATTCAGTATCGTGTTAAGTATGTTACGATTTTTTTTCTCATGAGTCTTGAACTTGAATGCAATATTTTAAATATGACAAATTAACATGTCAAAATATTATTTAGATTGATTTATTTCATTGAAAAGTTTAATGTGCTTGCAATTTTTTTTTTTTTTTTTTTTTCTTTAAAATAATTGAGAAATCTATGAAACATTTACGCAATGAATAAACTCCGAACATAAGTCTAAAATGCATATTTTTTCCTTAATTATATGTAAATTAATATAGCAATGGAAGAATTAAAACTGGTTATTATTATAAAAGAAAAATACCAAAACCAGTAAGAAAATTCAACAATGTTGAGGGATTGGTACCTCTCAACCTGATAGGATAATAAAGTAATTTTAATATCTTGACTGGAGATGCAAATGATCTTTCACCATAAAATCATTAAGAAAATAGTTTGGGTTAAAGATGTTAAGAATTAATGCCTTTACATTTTATATAAACCTGATAAGTAGATAATTGGGTACTTCTTTAGATTGGGTAAAGTCAGATTGTACGTGCCTCACTAGGAGGTTAGGTGATAAAATCCCGTATATGAAATTAAATACCTTACTTTTGTGTACCCTTGAATTTTCAATAGCCGCTCCGCACCGCTTCGCGATGCTCCACTCATTTTCTGGAGAAAAACAACCCACCTGTATATAAACCAGGCAGAGGTAAAACTCGAAAAAATTTCTGGGGCACGTACAATCCGACTTAGCCTTTAGATTGTTACTCCCTTATGCTTTTTTTTAATATGAATAGATACAATTATTTATATATTCCTTTGTCAGAATGAACTTTGGGAGAAAGGAATATCACACTCCTGTTTTTATAAGGGGAATAAGATCTAAAGATCATTCTATACACTTTCTTTAGATTGTTACTCCCTTCTGTTTTTCAATAAGAGGAGTAACAGTTTAAAGAAGTGCCGATATTTGTTATGGAGTCATGAACAACAAAAGAGCAAGTTTGCATTTAAACAAAAAGAAGCTATCGACATAAACAGAAAGACTCTCAATTCCGCTAAAAATTAGGCATTTTATTATTTAGGCTTTTAATTTTTAGTACTTGTTTGTTTAGTAGTTTTACATTTAGGAGCCCGGAAAAGAGAGAGAAGAAGAAAAATTAGTGATTCTTATTATTAAAAAGAACCGGTTAATGTTAGGGAGCAAGTAGCTGAGCAGTAAACTGGGATGAACCTTTCTGCTAGGGATGTCGATAGATCGATAACACTATCGATAGTTGTTGCTATCGATAGTGCAATCGTAATAGTAAGCCAACTATCGATTGTCCCCCCCCCCTTGGGAAAACAAAAAAACTACTCTTTATTTTTATTATTCAAGTACAAAGAAAGACCGCAAGCCTGAAGTATCATGGGGTTTAAAACTCTAACGACTCCTATCTCATCATTCAGATTAAACTTGATAAATATTCTTCCAATGTTTTCTTGGAATGACGTTTGGTGTCAGTAATAGTAATACAGAAAAAAAGCTTAGCACTCTTTGTCGGCATTTTATCACCCTTTCAGTATATAAATTTTGATTTTGATATCTAAATTATGGCCCTTAAGGGGTAAGATTATTTGTAGTAAACCGAACCTATGTACACACTTATACACGTAGTTATTTACCTCCACTATCTATAGAACACATAATTTTTCAACCTATTACTTATTTAATTTTTATTTTAGTTGTCGGTTATCGTTCGACTATTCGACTTTCGAAAATGTTGTCTGGGGTATCAATCAAATTAAAGCTCCCAAAGAGAAGGTTACAAAAATACATATATACACCTTAATATTATATTTTAAAATGCATTTATATATACTTATTTAATGGTTTTTATTATCTATAAAATTGTTAAGAACCGCGTTAAAACTAGTTGCAACCATATTTTTAAGTAATATATAATTCTTAAATCCAGTTTCAAACAAATAAAATTCAAGAAAATAAATTTTCTTGTATTCTTACAACCAAACGATTAAATTATTTTATCGTTTTATTATTAATTTTTAGAGTCTTAGAGCCAAATTAATTTTAATTATCGCATTATAAGTTTATAGTTTACTTTGTAAAGTCTGTTGTTTTTATCCTATTTCAATAACAAAATAATTAAATAAGGTTAACCATATATTTTGCACATTTAAATATATATATACAATTTTTTTTTTGTGGGGGTCTCTATTTTAGTGACCCTCCCCCCCCCCCCCCCAATTAAATTTCTTATATGTTCGATAGTTCTATCGATACTATCGATAGTTGGGACCGATAGTATCGGAGTTATCGATTGATTCAACTATCGAACTATCGACATCCCTACTTTCTGCACATCTCTGCAGACAATTAGAATTTTACAAAAAAATAATGCTAATAAAAAATTGGTTGAATTACAGGACAACCTTATGCAAGGTACACACTGAGGAAACTAGTAAGATCAAACTAAAAATTTCCCTTTAAAGTATTCGACCACAAACACCTGCTTACTTCAAATATCATTAATAAAAACGGTGAAGCTATCTAGTCGCTATCTAGTAGCTATCGGCTCTAGTTATCTGTACCAGTGGCTAGTTACTGTGCTTTGTATTTCTTCAATTAGTCTTGTTCTATTTATTTTTGAACTGACTGAAATGAATTTCCTGAATCTGCAAGCATTCATTAAACTAGTTTCCTTATGTACACATCGCATGAGAATGCTACATTAAAATAAAATTATAAAATTATGAGGGTTCTCACAACCACTTTTATACATCACTTGAGTAGTAATATAAAAGCTTGATTTTTTGGTAAAATCTAAGTCGCGAAGGGGTTGAAGATGACGTTTAGCTCCCACTGCTGGAAGCATCATCAGAGGAGTGGTGAATCGTGATGTTTACTTGAAGCAACAAAAATACATACACTGTGTGCCTTGTTGCTTCAAGTAAACATCACGATGCACCACACCCCAGAAGATGCTTCCAGTAGTGGAAGTGAAACGTTGGACTTCATCCCCTTCGTGACGCAGATTTCACTGTAAAACCAAGCTGTTTATTACGAGTCTACCCAAGGAAGTCTATTCACCAAGATAACTTGAATTGGTCTGAATGGAATCAGTTTTCAAGGATTCTTATTTTATTACATCTTTTCCTCATCCCCGGTAATTTTGATTTTCAAAGAAAAAGGTTTATAAAAATATAACCTTGAGAATTATAATTGAAGATTTTCATAAAGAAAAACTCCTTTGAATGAAAAGTTAATTTAAAAAAAAAAAAATACACTGCCAATTACTGTGGCACATAGCTTCCTCGCATGCTATCTTGTACTTTATAAATTAAATTTTTAAATTTTGGTAGTTTTATTACTACGGAAAGATTAAATTTTAAATAATCCAAATTACAATTATCAATAACTACGGGAGACATACAGAGAAAAATACACCCCCGCACCGGGAATCGAACCACGGGACCTCTGTTTACCGTACAGGTGCTCTTACCATCTGAGCTATACGGGAGAATGATTCTTCTCCACAACAATTATTAATCTACTATTAAAGAGCTTTTCAACTATGTACATCATTATTTAAAATATTAATTTTGACAATTGTACCCCTGTACCCTTGGGTTTAATATTTATATTGAAATAAATAAACAATCCAATAAGGCATTAAATAACCTAATAAAGAAAAATAAACCACTTAAAAAATTATGAAAAATTTTAACCTCTTTTGCCTGCAAAAAACCAACAAATCACTACAAAAGTACGGATACAATTTTTTATAAAAATAAACAAATAAAACAGCTTTAATGTACAAATTAAGGCCTTTCAAATGATATACGACACAATACTGAAATCTAAAAAAGTGGTCACATGACCACGGCACTCGGGAAAAAGTTTACTCTCAATTTCTCAGGTAATAGGATGAATTAAAAACATATCAAACACTTAATTTAAAGGGCATTAGTGACAGATTAAAGCTCAAAAATCAGAATTAAAATCGGTCAACAATTGCCAAAGATATGAGAGCTTAAAGGCAAAAATTAAAACCAAAATTGCCCCATTCAGGGTACAACCGATAGAGATAAGACAAAATGTTCTATGACCAAAATTGTAGATCATTCAAAATCAGACCCGGTTTGTGCAACCAGTTTTTCAATTAGACAAAGCGTTAATTTTTAAAAAATTTCAACACAGCTACGACCCTTTTTCTTATTTCAAGGGGTATCGCTGTAGGCTTTACTAAAACAATTGTATTTAAAAAAAATGTTCGTCTCATTTAATAGATATGGTTTGATTTTTTTCCTGACCGAAAATTCCAATTTTAAATTTGAAGTTCACGTTTACGCGAGCGTTGCGCGTGAACGCTTGAACGGATAACGTTGTCCAACGAACTCGACCTGAGCATTGGTAAAATGAACATGTCTACCAAATTTCATCAAAATCGGTCGACATTTACTCAAGTTATCGTCGCACGTTTCATGATTCACAGACACACAGACCGACCGACAGACAGACAGACAGGGAACCAAAAATGTTCCCTGATGTCTGAAACAGATTTCTGTCTAGGAATTTTTAAAATCGGAGGCATAAAACTTTTTTGTCCTCAAAAGTGAACACAATGCTTCCGTTGCCTTTGGTAAGCTCGGAAGCAAAATAAATAAATAAATAAACACTAATTAGGGGATACTCATAATATTTGAGGAATCCAAGATCATTTAGACTAAAAATTTAACATCTCAGAAGGTTTTTCATAAACTATATATTATTATATTACACGAGTTTCTACATTATTACAGTAAAATTTACTAAAGTTTTGACTTTTGACACTCAGATTGGCCAACCTAAATGATGAAAAAAATAATCTACTAGGCCTGTAGGAGGGGTGGGGCCGGTGACATTTTTGTTTGCCTAGTTGGCCCGACCTTCTAAAATTCAAAATCCTGACTTCTCATTGGCTCCCGACGGATTTTCCCTTGCTGTCAAAAGTCAAAACTTTAGTAAATCTTTCTGTAAAACCGTAGTTGAAAGGAGAATAAAATTAAATAACCTTATGCTAATGTGTATAACAAATAAAATCACTTTCAAACCAAATAATCAAACAACTGCTAAAAATTAATAATATATTTTATTTCTCAATTATTTAACAATCTATATTACATTAAGCAGCAGTAAATGATTATTTGTACATGATGCATCTACAGGTGAAAAAGTATTAACGTATTGGGGTCCAAGGTTTGAAAATATCTCCAATTTTTACACGTTCTGAAAATAAAATATTTAATAATTAATTACAAACAGATACTTACAAAAAAAAAAAAAATTAAAATGTATGTAATTAAAAAAAGGAAGGTAAGGTTATTATTTAAAGACATGTCATGGCAGATATAATTAAAGTAAATCCTTAACTTTCGCCATAGTAAAGTCCCAGAAAAATACCGCCATTGTAATCATTAAATTTAACGAAAGTAAGGAGTTCTTGATTATGAGATAAAGTTATAGTCCAGGAGATAGCGTGCAAAAAAGTGTCTGACTAACATCAAGCTAGAATTTTGTATACAAGTTAATCTTTTAGTGCCTTTTAAGAATATGTGGTTGGCTATGTTCAGCTGCGGGACATAGCTTGGCAATAGGCATTTGAAAAAAACAAAATGGTGGAGAGTGGCCATGTCCCGCCAATTATGTTGGACAGTATGATTTTCATGATCCTGAGTTCAGAATTAGTTAGTAGACAAAAAATCAAGTCGATGTTATTTTCACAGTTGATAGGTTTGTTATTCAAATATTACTAAAAATCAACATGGTCGCCTGTCAAGGGACGAACTAACATCAACTTGATTGTCGGTGTACTAACTAATTCTGTACTCAGGATCATGAAAATCACATTGTCCACCATAATTGGTAAGACATGGCCGCTCTCCACCGGTTTGTTTTTTTGAAACGCCTATTGCCAAGCTATGTCCCGCAGACAAACTTAGCCGACCACATATTCTTAAAAGGTGCTAAAAGATTGGCTTGTATACAAAATTCTAGCTTGATGTTAGTCAGACATTTTTTTGCACGCTATCTCCTGGACTATTAACTAATTACAATAACACTACTATTTAAACAAATGCTTTCAATATATATCGAGCATATAATACTAAAATAAAAGTTAATTTGTGTACAATTCAGCTGACATGCCTCCATAAAAATGTCTCATAAAGAACTTTATTTTCTTGTTTAATTTAATTTCTTTTTTTTAACTTTCTTTAACAAATTAGGCTTTGAGTTTGGTTCCTATTAACTACGATTAAGAAGCATGTTTGATTCACGGATCGGAACTAACTAGACAACAAAACAAAAAATTATTAAATCTTACAGGACGGAAAAAAAAATTAGTGCAATACAGTAAGAACTGAGAACAAAATATAATATTTTATAAAGTATTGTTTGCTTTCTTTCTAAACAAACATTAAGGCTTGGTTGATAACTCAGAATACTTATGAAAAGAAGGCTTCTTCATTTTGTTTTGTGATAATACCCGAATTTAAGTTTACTAACTCAATGCTCAGAAAGCATCTTGGTAGACCTATAAAAGTGACAACTGTAGCTTTTATTTTGATGTAGCAATTGGCAAATAAGTAGGTTCCCACACTTTGAAATTACGTCACAAATGTTAAGGATTGACTGCATCATAGTTAGTCATAATCTTATAATAGTCATAAGCAAATTATTATACTTATGTAAAAGCACACTTTGAAAAATTAGGGTTGCTAGGCACCTCAAGACTGTCCTGGTTTTGTACATAAAATCCCTGAGTAAAATCCCGAAAAGTGTTTCGGGATACCAAAATGCCCTGGTTTTCAATGGAGATGTCGCGAAAATAGATTTTTTTGTAATAAAAAAAAGTCCAATGCACAGTTTTAATTTTTAGGCAGCATAAAGTTTATAAGTTAAGTATAGATAAGGAAAGATTTTATAAAGACATTTAATATTCTTAAACTGAAAGATAAAGTGGGTGCGCCACTGTTCCAACGTGTTTTCAATAACAATTTAACAGTAACATTATCTGTGATAACTGCATGGAATAAAAACGCACATAAAGCGGCTTACACACGATCAATAGTATTGTCAATACACAAAACTATTGTCAATACTATTGACCGTGTGCGGAGTTGATATTGATATAAAAAAAACAGTATTGATGAAAATTTGATATTAATTATTGCATATTGACAATACTATCGATCGTGTAAATATATACACTTAAAATATTTATCAATACAAAACTAAAATTTAAAATTTTGTAACGAATGTGTTACACAACAGTTCATACTTGGATGTGTTATACATAAATTTACTACCCCTCTCCCTGGCAATGAATCCTGGTTTTTAACTTTAGGAAATCTGGCAACCATATGAAAAATGAATTTTATTCTATAACAATATTCATTATGTTAAATATAAAATTAATATAACTAAGAGAATGGATATCACATATAAAAGTATGGTAAACTAAGTTGTCCATCTCTGCAAGCAAGAATGTAAAATATAAATTTTAAAAAAAGAATAATAATAATTAAAATTGTGTTTTTGTGAGGAGAGAGTATTTAGGTAAATTCGGATTGTACGTGCCCCCACTTTGAGATTAGGTGATAAAATCCCGAATATTAAATTAAAAACCTTAATTTTGTGTACCCTTGAATTTTGAATAGCCGCTCCGCACCACTTCGCCGTGCTCCGCTCATTTTCTGAATAAAAACAACCCTCCTGTATATAAACCAGGTAGAGGTCCAACTCGCAGAAATTTTGAGGGCACGTACAATCCGAATTAGCCAAGTATTTAAAATGAAAAGTTAGCCCATTTTGTATTAAGAACTTGTGCAAAAAGGTCAAATTTTAGTTCAAAAACACTATTTTAATACAATGAGGAAGTATTATCATGTTTTTTCAAATATGTTCCCTAGCACATTTCATAAGTTAATGATAAAAAAATAAAACCTGGATAGGACCTTAAAATTATATAAACAAAACTAATATACAGTAGAATCCCGGTATTTCATATCCCGTTATATCATATATCCCGATAAATCGTATATTATTACCAGTCCCTTGAAAAAATCTCGATAACTGGTATTTTGGTCCCCTCAGTATAACGTATTTTTTTCCCTTTCGAGGTGAACATAAACGTCTTATAACTCGTATAATTCTGAGAATAATCCCGATAAAACGTATGAATGGAGGGGGAAATTCCCAAAATTTTGCTTATTTACTGGCTATATCTGTTGTTTTACTCTACTCAGAAAAAAATAACAGTTCACACATCACTACAATAATGGAGGAAATAATAGAGGAAGTATTAATAAGGTGTTTTTTTTTATTAATTCCGAATTGCAAAGGAACCTATTGGAGAGAACATTCTTCGGGGAAAAAATTAGAACTCTCGCGTGACGTTTGATCGGCATTAAACAAAGACTTAGGGGGGAGAGTGTGATTGTGTCCAAACCAAATGTAATTCCTGGACAGCCTAGATTCTAGATGAAGGAATAACTCTTATAATTCTGAGAAAAATCGCGGTTAAACGTATATGAAAGGAGAGGACCCCTTTCCAAGATTTGATTGTTTACCTCCCTCTGTTCTACTCGGATAAAATGCTATTGATAACACCCGAACAAATGGTTTAATTAAAAAAAAAAATTATATATATTTTTTTTAAACCAAGTACATATTTAAGTTTTTTATGATCATACACAGTGTATTTTTATGTGCAAAATAAATACAAGTCTTAATTATTACATTAATTTTTTTACCATCAATATTTCATAATCCCGATTTAGTAAACTACTCGATATTTCGTATTTGTTCTACGACCCCTTGAAGGTACGATATATCGGGATTCTACTGTATTAAAAATAATTTGAGAAAAACTCACCTGGGGTAGGAAAATCTTCAGGATGTAATTCAATGTAGTGCCTGTAGATGGCATCCTTTTCCATGTTGTAATTATCATAGTTATCTTTTCCAAATTTACCTAATACACCTAAAGAGCCACCAACCAGTAAATAAGTCTGGATACCTGCAAAGAAAATAAAAAAGTTAATTTTGTCTAAATAGTTTTATACATAATACTAAATTAATTTAAGGGCATGCACACCGGATAGCCCGTTCAGAGATCATATGCAAACCGTTCACAGTAATGACCAAACGATCCTCAGACAACCAAGTACTGGTTTGTATGACATGTGCAGTTATGTCAATCACCACACATGTCAACAGGAAGGTTCTTTAACTATTAGGTTTCATTGGATGTTTTTAATACGGTGCGTATTATAGTCCTAAACTCGTTCCAACCTGACTTGATAATATTACAGAACAATGTTAGCGCATGCATATAAAACCTATCCTTAACAATTCCCAACTATCCATGGAACTATACAAGAGACTGTACAAATAGGGAGGTCGGAACAAACCTATATTTTCAGTTAACGTTATCCAATAAATTCATGCTAAAATTAAATATAGTTTTTTATTTGACAATCAATCAGATAATTCAATGGCATTTGTTGCACTTCCTGTTCCACTATTGGAAGCAGTTCTAGAAGTCCCCAGAGTAAGGTCATCAACAGAAGGGGGTGTCCGCCCACCCTCCTTCCAAGAGCTAAAACTTCATTTGCTTTGAATGGCCAACTCATATTCAATACATCTTAAGAAATAATAGGGGTTTATTTACTTCTTACATGAATAAATTATTGGTATTATTTTCATTAAATAGATGAGTGTTACTTCCGGTGCAAGTACCAGGTAAAAGCTGTGTTCCTTTATAACTTATCAAAATATTTTTTGCTTCCAAGCTTACCGATAGTAACGGAAGCTATGTGATCGTTCAGAAGAACGAAAAATTTTTAGGTCTCCTATTTCAAAAAATCCAAGACAGAAATCTGTTTCAGACATCAGGGAACATTTTTGGTTCCGTGACTTGTCTGTCGTTCAATTTTGGCGAACCAACATATCTTAAAAACTACACGTTCAAATTTAATGAAATTTGGGTGGTAGGTCATAATTAGCCCATTGTTGGTCCTATATAAGTTTCAACCTTCTGCGCCTATATGTTTCTCTTCCACATGCGCACAAACATACATTTATTTACAACTATAGCTTCAAAAGTACCTATTCATCTGATTTTTATGAAACTTTTATAGTTTATCGAAAGTAACCCGCAGGTAGCCCCAGATTAATTTGAACCATCTACGCTCCTTAACTTTTGCTAAATTGATGCTTTCATTTGTGTAAAAAATCAAAACAATTTTGACGGATTAAAAAAAGCGGGGGAACAATTAAACCAATTAGACAATTATGGCTTGTAAGAGCATAATAGAATCAATAAAGTACGTGGATAGGATGCAAAGAAGCTATGTGCCACACCAATAATTGGCAGTCTATTTTAAAATGTAATGTAGGAGATTACACACTTCCAGATTATTTAGAATATCTTTAGATAATTATTTTTCATTAAATTGTGAGATAATTATTGTTACATCCTTTAATTAGCTATTAAACAAAGAATCTTCTATTGAAATACTCCCTGGGTAAATCCTAAAATAGCAAAGGGGAGTTTACTCACAAAAAGATAATTTAATTTAGACCCAAAATTAATCTGGTGCTTGACACACAAATTCGCCGACTTTTATAAACGAGTTCACATTTTTAGCTTTAAAAGATCTTGGTTTGATTAAGTTTAAAAATGAATACTTACCACTAAGAATTGGTCTCTTAGCGATAACTCGCATAGCTAAAACGGAGCCGAGTCCAAGGGAAATTCCGAATAATGGAGCAATTTTATCGCTTAAAAAACTAGGAATGGCTTGCTCGTCAGGGAGAAAAAGTGTCCTGGGATCAGGATTTACCGCCATTTCAAAAATATTAAGAATTACCTACTAAACTAAAAACTCACTGATATTTTACAAAGTAAAGTTGAGACGAGAAGTAAAATATAAAATCAAAGAGATTGTAAGGTAAGGGAAGGATTGGAGAGTCTGATAGAATAGGAAAAGAGTAGCTTATACTGGTTTCCCCAAGTGGCGCTGCCAAACGGCTAAACATGCTAAACTATAGCATTGATTTGTGTCTATTATCTTGATTTTGATTATTGTTTATAAATTATAACCATAGCTTTGTGTATTTAATTATTTAATATTGGTTCTGAATAACTAATTGTGTAAAAAGATGTAGAGCATATTAAATATATTGGTAAAAAAAAACAAATCAAATAATAATTTATTTGAACTATTAAGTAAAATCACTGTTCAGAGTATAATAAAGTACTAATTACTAGAACATCAAGAGTATGAACTATTTTTATTTTATTTTATTTAATCAAAAAGTAGGTTATTATGTCATCTATTGATGAAAAAAAAACTAACATTAAGTTACCATTAATTAGTTTTTTCTACCACTAAATCTAAATAGAATCGATTTTTATAACATCATTGTAGTTTAATCCTCGTAAAGTGCTGCTTTCCAATACAATTGAAAGATGGTAATAATACAAAATTAAAAAAAAAAATCTAATTAAAATAGTTTCATAACATAGCATAATATGTTTACAGTTTTTAAACAAAATGGTGTTTAATGTTAACCTGTACTGTAAAATATAGAAGTCTGCAGTAAACGTTGCAACTTATTGCTTCGACTTATTTATTGAGACTTTAATAATATTAGAAATCGAAACATATTTAGATATTAGGTAGTTATCATCCTTAGTTAGTTTGTAATTTAAATATTGTGTATGACAAAATTTGGATTTAGTTCACTTTTCTCTCACTACCCTGTGCTAGCATGACTTGTGGCCTCCAAAGTTCGGTACACTTTATATTCACTTCGCTCCATCTACACTACATCCTCGAAACTCTTGGTCGAAAACATATGATTCAAATGTTGCTGTTACTTTGATAAAGCCCCGTTTACACGGCGATAGTTGGCGTGATGGTTGCGGTCACGATAGCAACTATCTCAACGACAATCACCGTGTAGACTACGTGATAGATTTTGTCGCGATAGAACTTTCAGCCATCACACTATCTCGTCTGACGAGATAGTTGAGTGTTCTATCACAGCAGTCAGAGTACTCACGTGGATTATATAAAAACCACAACGCTAGATACTAGACGCTGATTGGCTTATACTTTTTTATCAAGTGATAACAGATTTAAGGCAACAAATATTTTAGCTTGCTTCGCATTTGATATCAGATTTTATTTTTTTCGACAATGTGAATATATTCCTTTTGCTGTGTGTGTGTTATATTTTAAAATTATAATATATTTAATGCTTTATTTCCGTATCCTAGTCAAAAATGTATTATGTGGTTATAAAATTGAGTGCAAGACAGCAAGTTTTGACGTATTTTAACTCTCACCGTGTAGACGGCACACCTCGGCGATAGTTGTATGACGTAGACTGACATGATAGTTCTTCCACGATAGAACTATCGTGTCAGTCTACGTCATACAACTATCGTCGAGGTGTGCAGTCTACTCGGTGAGAGTAAAAATACGTCAAAACTTGCTGTCTTGCACTCAATGTTACATCCACATAATACATTTTTTACTGGGATACGGAAATAAAGCATTAAATATATTATAATCTTAAAATATAACACACACACAGTAAAAGGAATATATTCACATTGTCGAAAAAAACAAAATCTGATATCGAATGGGAAGCAAGCTACCATATTGGTTGCCTTTAAATCTGTTATCAATTGATAAAAAAGTATTAGCCAATCAGCGTCTAGTATCTAGCGTTGTAGTTTTTATATAATCCGCGTGAGTACTCTGATAGAACACTGTGATAGAACTGCTGTGATAGAACACTCAACTATCTCGTCAGACGAGATAGTGTGATGGCTGATAATTCTATCGCGACAAAATCAATCACGTAGTCTACACGGTGATAGTCGTTGAGATAGTTGCTATCGTGACCGCAACTGTCGCGCCAACTATCACCGTGTAAACGGGGCTTATAAAAAGATAAGTTTGTTTGGAAAGCAACGTGAGGTTATGGACCTCCATGTGGTTACCCAAAAGATTATGCTTCTTTGGTCGTCCATCCTGACATGATTGAAGAAGAAGAAGAAAAAGAAGAAATCATTACAGTTTCATTTGAATTTGTTTTTGTTTACTCGACTTAAAACTGTTCCCAGATATTTTTAAATATAAAAGCACTCTTTTGTCTTTATTTCATAATTATTCTTTTACCGAATTAAATAGAAACGAAGATAATAATGGTGAAAAATAGCAAGAAGAGATTTCTTGTTAGACTCAATAAAAGCAAGCACAGAAGATCTAAGTCACCACAGGGTGAGTACTTTTAAATTTTACAGCTTGTTTTCTTTAAGAATTATTTGAATTGTTATTTTAGTTGTGCCTGATTCTTTAAATTAACATAATAATTCATTTGCATTGTTGAAATTCTAGATTACTGACGGAACTTATATATTTATGGTTGTGTAGTTATCACAATGCGAAATATATCCCCTCCATTGATTTGTTAATTCTGCTAGAAACTAAATGACAAATAAACTCCTAATTATTTTCCCATAAATTTAGTCAATTCGGTTCGTTTAAAGTGTTAATTTAAACAAAAGGTTGGAGTATAATAACATTTACTTCTGATTATTTAAGTTTATTTTGACATTAGAATCACTGATATTTTCAGGCTCTGGCTACTACATTTTAATCGGAGTATCTTATAATTTAAATGTTGCTTGGATACATTTTCTATCCATCTGTATTTTTATACACTTTGATCTAAGTTAGTGGTTCATAAATGATGAGATATTAAGTGGCCTAAATTTTCTTTATTATTGTAAACATTTTCATCTGCAACAGTATTAGATACATTTCAACATGAAACAGAAAGTTTCGTTAATCTTGAAAGATAGGATCATCTTGAAATGTTGTGCGGTGTGGACATTGTTTTGTGAATGTTTGTGAGCCTATTTGATGTGTACGTGGCTTTATGTGTCAATTTAGAATTAATAGAATCAGATGAGCTTACAAGTTGATTCAAACATTGAAATATGAAAACAGATTTCAATGTGTTTTTGCTATTTACCTGACTGGGAGATGAAATGAAACACCACAATGATGTTCCATTTTGTTGATTCCTTCAAGTAATTTTATTTTGCCATTCAACAAACCTGACTCAAAATTGTCCTTTTTTACTTTAGTACCCCCTTAATTAGGGGGTATCAAAGTAAAATAGGAGACATTGGGTAAACTTTATAGTCTATCTATCTAACTTAACAGGCTATCTCCTTGACTATTAGAGAGTGACATTGTATAACTATAAAGTTGAGCTGAAAGCACTGTTCAGTAAAGTTGTAAAATGGAATAAATTAAAATTGCTTTAAAATCATGCGTGATCCTGTTGGAATCATGCTTCTAATCACTTTTATTTTTATTTTTTTCAGATGGAGAAGGTGGTGGAGGAGAAGATGTAATGAATTCTGCCAGGCAAAAACTTATAGGAGCTCTACAAGAGCTTATGCCTCACAGCGAAGAGGAGTCTAGCAGTGAAGATGAAAACCGACAACACTGGAATTCTGCTATTAAGTTAGTTCTTCTTCTTTTAATTGCGTTTACTGTTCATATTGGTGCTAGCTTTTCAATTTTGATCTTGCAGTAATTTAATTTTCTAATAAGTAGGCTTTATGTGGCCTTATCATTGAAGCGAGCGTACCTATAGTAATAAATATGAATTGAGTATTTATAAAATAGATAATCATGATGAGTTTATCTGTAAAAATTATGATTGCAGTAGAAAATCTAGTAGTGAGGGAGCTACCCTGCCTACCTTACTATTCCACTTACCATACATT
The DNA here is from genome assembly GCA_001010745.2 of Gerris buenoi. Lineage (NCBI taxonomy): Eukaryota > Metazoa > Arthropoda > Insecta > Hemiptera > Gerridae > Gerris > Gerris buenoi. The sequence continues at coordinate 288,771 of KZ651043.1, forward strand.
TTCTTTTCAACTATTATAAAATGTATCACTTGACTACACAAAAACTTCTGCTTGTATCAAGTTGAAATTTTACATGCCTGTTTTAATTGTTCTTTAGATGATATTTACAAAGTTTTATTTAAATCGTTAAGTTAGACTGTAAGATATCGGTAAAAAGGTTGTTTTCTCTATTTTTAACGTTTGGGTCCACTTCAATAGTTTTTACGATCTTTATCACTTCAAAGTGGTGTTGCTGTTGGTTTTACAAAACAATGTTATTTTAAAAGCATGTTTGTCTTATCGAATAGATAATGATACTATTTTTTCTCGTTCTGAAATTCCAATTTTAATTTGACATGTTTATGTAAGTGTTGCGCACGTAATCTAATATAACACATATTACAAGAAGAAAAAAATCTTATGAATGTTAGAAGCTGGCTTCAATTACATTGCAACATAAGGAATTAGATTCCATGGAATTGTAAAAAAGTACAGGATTTTTTTATTAAAATCTCTGGTCTCTCAATATGTTTAAATATATTTAATGATATTTTAATAAAAACCTATAGACTTGGATAATATTTATGTATTTTAAGACTGCTGTTTGTTTTGGTAGGCGGGCCAGGAGAGAAGTATCTGGGACAGTGTCAGGTAGAAGGCTTGCCATTGGAGCAGACAAAGCAGGACCAGGAGGTGAAGGATTCAGAAATAGTTTCATTATGAAGCTATTCGATAGAACCGTGGACTTGTCCAATTATACCGAGTCTACACCTCTTTACCCTATTTGCAGGGCGTGGATTGCCAATTCTTCCCTTTACTCATTCAATAGGTACATACTTCTAACCGTAATTTTATTAAGTAATTTAAGAAAAAGATGTGTGAACGATGCAGTTGGTCACAATTAAGCTTCTGTTTCAAATAATGATCATTAGCAATAGCTTAACGGATAGTGAAAGTTTTTTAGGGCTGTGGAGTTTACACATTGTCTGAAAGAAGAGGAAACCTGAAGATCTTTTCTTAATTATCTTGGTTTAATAATTGTTCTTTCTAATTGATGCAAAACATCTATCCCAAGATTTATCCTAAAGCTTCGATACAGTTGACTCAGTAAACTAATCACTGCTTGCTTCTTAGGATTTTTATAAAATGACTGAAGTTTAGTTTCAACTTCATGATTGTTTAGTGTAATTTAACTCTAAATGAGAAATAATTAAGGCATTAAAATAATTGTTTATTTTGTTGATGAAACTAGTATAAATTTGACTTCTAATTATTGTTCATGGATAATGAGGGAATTGCGATTGGTTTCTACTGGAATTTAAATAAGATTCTGACTAGATGTAATTTGCTTTTTTTTTCAGGAAACTTGATGAACTAAAGGATGAAATCAAAAATGAGGATGGTGAAGGATCTAGTGACCATAAGAGTACGATCACCAAGCTTCCATCACCCACTTTCACTGTGGATGACGGTCGCAAACTTAGAGTGCCAAAGCCAGTACCCTATGACACCAGCTATCCAAATATGTCTCAGGTATGTCTTTTTTATTTATCGAATATGCCTTTTTTTAAACAGTTTATTCATTTAATATATTATGTGGGTTGGTCAATAAGTAAGGTCTCAACTTTTTATTTTTTTCCTTTGGGTTTTTAGTCCTCATTGGGTCATTACAGGAAGGGGGGTTATCCGACCACTTTACTCATCTACTCGATGAGATCATCAGTGTGAAACATGTCTGACCCCTCCGGGATTCGAACTCACGTCGGGTTTCAGACCTTGGTTTCAGAGCCGAGGATGTTATCCACTTGGCCACGCCGGCCCCTTAAACTTTTAAAAAAAATAAAAATGTATTAAAATTAAAAATAATTTTGTAGGGCAACTATTAACTATTTCTTAACATTCTCTATCTAAAAGGAGGGGAACTTAAGAGGATTCAGCAATGTTTTGTTTCATGACGGGACATGGCAGTATTGCCACCTCTCTCGTCTGACTTCAGCTTTATCTAATGTATTGGAGACCTAACTTATTGGCCAACCCTCATAATTTGTACTTATTATCCCTTTGGTAGGAACTTCTGTCTCAGAGATGTAAATAGTTTAGTTTTTTGTATAACATTCCCATGCTATACCCTCCTGTATCCACATGTGCTGAACTTAAGTGCATCCCTACTCTTCCAGATAGAGTATGCCCTAGTGATCATAAATCATAAGCCATTTTCTTTTTATAAATACCATTTTCATATTACAAATCCTGTCTTTCCAGGCAGTTGTTCCTTTTAATGCATTTGAGTATGGTCAAGTATTATAAATTATAGCTAAGGTTTGTAGAAATATACGAGGGGCGATCAAATATAAACGGGACTTTGATCCCTGAGCAAAAACGGTTGAGGGGGGTGGGACACCGCTTCTAGGGTGTTTAGGTGGGGTCATTAGAAGGGGCCAGAGGGGGTCCTCTCTCCATTTAAGACCGTTCACCAGTAGCGCTCGCGATTTCTGAGCAACAGGTGCCCCCTTCTATTGCGCAACATGTTATTATTAAATTTCTTGCCTGTGAAGAAGTCAAACCGGGAATTTTCCAAAGGTTGACTGCGCAGTTCGGGGACGTTGTCTGGCACAAAGAGTTTCAGGAGGGAAGAAAACGCGTAGAGAGTGAGAAACACGATCGTCGTCCCCGGAGCAGCATTACAGATAAGATCAATCGAGTGGTTCGTGACATTATTGAAGGTGATCGACGTGTGGCTGCACAGGGATAAGTTATGGGAGCTGCTAGACAGCTACACGTTGATCACCTTCAATAATGTCAAGAACCGCACGAATGATCTCATCTGTAATGCTGCTCCGGGGACTACGGTCGTGTTTCTCATTCTCTACGCGTTTTCTTCCTTCCTGAAACTCTTTGTGCCAGACAAACACACTGTTCCTTGAAAGGGTTTCGTCCCCGAACTGCGCAGTCAACCAAGTCAAAGGTTTGACTCCTTCACAGGCAAGAAATTTTATACTAGTAATAATGTGTTGCGCAATAGAGGGGGACACCTGTTGCTCATACATCCAAGTGCTACTGGTGAACGGTCTTAAATGAGGAGAGGACCCCCTCTGGCCCCTTCTAATGTCCCCACCTAAACACCCTAGAAGCGATGTCCCGCCCCCATCAACCGTTTTTGCTTAGGGATCAAAGTCCTGTTTATATTTGATCGACCCTAGAAGTTGTAGAATCTTACTCATATTTTAGCAGAAAATAATTTCACCTCGGCAGCAGACAAACTCTACTATACTATCTAGAAAAAACGTAAATACAATGAAAACAAACAACTCTGTCCTAACTTGGTGGGTAGACTCGTAATAAACAGCTTGGTTTTCCGGTGGAATCCGCGTCTTGAAGGGGATGAAGTCCGACGTTTCGCTTCCACTACTGGAAGCATCTTCAGGGGTGTGGTGCATCGTGATGTTTACTTGAAGCAAACTCAGTATGTCTTGTTGTTGCTTCAAGTAAACATCACGATGCACCACACCCCTGAAGATGCTTCCAGTAGTGGAAGCGAAACGTCGGACTTCATCCCCTTCGAGACGCGAATTCCACCGGAAAACCAAGCTGTTTATAACTCTGTCCTACCCTACTAATACTGAATTCTTTTATACCTAATCAATTTGCCCTGTGTCTCTCTACTTTGTTAAAGGCTTTTGTGGTTAAATTTAATTATTGTTGATCATTTTATCACACTTTACTGTAAAAATAATGCTATAGGGATTCAATCCCCACCTTCAGACTTAAACAAATTTTGTTATTTTCTCATAAACTAGATTTTTTTCCTGGGAAGGTAGTTTAAACAGATAATTAGTATTTAAATTTTAATACATATAGGAATTGATAAAGTTAAAGATAGTTAAAAGATGATGATGATCAGGCTCCTTGGATGATACATTTTTCCTATTATTTTATTTTCCTTAAGTAGATATAAGGTCATGTAAGTTGTAATCAAACGTTACAAAAGCTATTGTGTATGTAATAAAATTAAAGAAATAAAAAAATAATTATAATGCTATGTTTTCATAGGGAGAAGACAGCTGTCCTAGCAGAGATGAGCTGCTCTCTGATAATCTCGCTCATTGGAGTAAAGTAAGACAATCGTGGAGAGATGCTTCAAAACGTAATGAACAGCGTTACTCTCACAGCATTAATATTTTAACCAACATGTTTAATAAGTATGTTTGCATTTATCTTTAGATCCATGTCTTAAGTTTGTGCTTTTTACATATTCTTTTTGATCCTTAACATTTATGTTATACAGTAGAGCCTCGATAATAAATATCTCAAGGGGATAAGGGAAACAGTCTTGTTATTGAGGTGCTCTTTTTGTTGAGGGTCGTGTTATCAAGGTTATTTTGGCTATCAGTCGTGTTACCGAGGGTAATGGGCGGGGTTTTCAAATCTAGACTTGTTCATGGTCGACCCATTCCTGTATAGAGGTTGACTTCTCAAAACGACTTATTATAGAGGTTCTAAGTTAAGTTGTGAATTGGAAAAAATCCGTGTTATTGAGGTTATTTGGATAATAATAGTCGTGTTATAGAGGTTAATTTAACATTATGTGTTATGGCAATCTCAAGGGGATTTGAAAATTGCAGTTATAACTGAGGTTGTCGTGTTATCGAGGGTCGTGTAAGCGAGGTTCTACTGTATGTCTGGGAACTTTATGGAGATGGTGGACATTTGATGTAGAGATAGCTTTAGGATAAGGGGAAGGGAAATTTGTAATTTTGTGTGTTCTGATGTACTTTTAAGTGCTTTGAACTTTAACAAGATTAGGAAATTAATCTATTGTGATTTTGAGAAGAAAAATAAGTGAATGTTCAAGTCAAAGTAAACTTAGTGGGGAAAAAATGTTAAATAATCCTGTTTATCTCTCTTGGTAACCCCATTCTATATCTTAGCCCAATTTTATTTTATCTTGGAATACACAGGTACTTCTATTTTCCTTTTTTTTTTTTTACATTTAACCTTTTTTTATGGAAACAAACTATCTACCTAAATAGTTATAGGATGAAAAATAGCTCTTAAATGAAGATTCTTAAAAGGGGTCTATTTCTGGAGACCGCTTTGATTTGGAGTAATATTTGAATAATTTATTTATTAAGTGACAAACTAAAATCAACTTGATTATTGGTATACTAACTAATTTAGTACTTCGGATCATGAAAATCATATCATCCACCAAAATAGGCGGTACATTGCTGCTCTCCGCCAGTTTGTTCGAACTTAGCCCACCACATATTCTTAAATGACTCCCAAACATTAACTTATATACAAAATTTTAGCTCGATATTTGCCAGACATTTTTTGCTCACTATCTCCTGGACTATATAATATTTGTTTAAATGGTTCATTATTTACACATGTTTTTAGACTCATATAATTTTATGTTTTTGAATAGATGTGATTTCAATTAAATTAACTGATAAACCCTATCCCTAATTTAGTAAATATGCATACCATCTTAGTAAACACCTACAAGAAATACTCTTCATAAGCAGCATAACCTAAAATATATTGGTTTGAGCATCTATACTGGAAATATAGGAGGCCCGTGGTTCAAATCCCAGCGCTGGAGTCTATTTTTCTCTGTCTGTCTCCCAGTGTAAATAATAATTATAATTTTATTTAAACTTTCCGTAGTATGAATACTTCCAAAAACTTAATAATTGAATTTATATTTGTTTGTGTTGCAGTGCTCAGAAGACATTTTGAAATGAAGTAAAGCAGCGGAATTATTTAATGAGAAAAGACATTTTAGGCAGAGATAATTGTCATCGGCATGTACCTTAGATAGAATTAGCAATTATTGTTTTATTTAAAGTTCGGTTTAGTTTTGTTTTTTTTATTGTTTATAAATAATTTTTGTTAAGGGTCCATTAAACTGAAAAATAGATAGTTTTAAATAAATTCCATTTGCTATTTTTTAATTCAGATAAAATAATTTGAGCAAAACAAAATTAAAAACTGAGATAAGTTCAAACGCATGGATTATATTAATTTTATAAACCGTATGTTTTTTACAAGAACTTTCTTTTGTCTTTACCTGAAAGTGATGGTTTAGGAATCCAATATTTTTATTCATTTCTTTTTGACAAATAATTTTACTAATTTATATTGCTCAATTTTTAATGTTAATTAGACCAAACTATTTTTTAAATTTTATCTTTTCTGAAAGATATTTCAATTAGCCAGTGATTACACTGGCTAATTTATTTATATTAAAAAGAAATATTAGCTGCCTGGCAGCAAATGTTTATTATTAACCTATATCTGGAATTTTTGTTGTAACTATTTAAAATATTTCTATCAAATTAATAGTTACTAAATTTATAATCCCTTCTGATCTTCATGATCAAGGTAGAAGTCAGAAGCTAATACACAATTATAGCCCTTTTAAAGGGAGTAGGGCTAGCGAATCATTTAATTTTTTTCTATAAATTTTTACATGAAACTATGATTTCAACTGCTACAGTAGAACTTTGTTATAACGCACTACAGGGGGCTAAATTTTGTCCTTTTTAATGGGTCTGGTTTAGCTATATCAATGAAAGAACAGTAGTTAGCTGTAAAAAGTATGTATTGTACGTCAAAAATAAAAAACCTTAAACATAGGCTAAATTGAAAAAGATGTGTTCATACACACTGTGCTTACAATCTTTAAAGAAAATAAGGTCCTGAAGTCCTTGTTCATGTTGATTGGTTTTGAAGAATAATTCAATTTCTACTGGGTTTGTCTGTTTCTTATTTCTTAAGTCAATAACTGACGGTGACGTACCTTTATTATTATGTGTAATATAATTTTTATTAATTTTAGGGTTAAATGTTTTTTGAACGGATCTTTATTGTTATAATTTGAAATATTTCTAGCAAATAGATATGAAATATAGTGTTTTATTTCATTTAACAAAATAGTAATAAGAATTCTTATATTTGACACTTATACTCTAATGTAGAGTTACTTGATAAAAAATTTGTTTAGGTATTATATTTATAAAATGTAATTTTTATTTGACATAAATCTTTAAATTGTATAGTCAGATCTACAAAATAGTATTAGAAATTGGTGTAAATGAATAAATATCTGTAATTAAATATATTTAAAATTATAGCTACTAATAATTATTGCACTCTTGTGTATTTGATTAGCCGTTGTGATTTTAATAAAATTATGTAATACTGTAACAAATAAGATTTTTTTTTTAAAACTGGCTTAAATGTGTTCACCAAATTATCTCTTTTAATTAGATAAGCTTGTTTATTCTTTATTGTATATTTCCGGAGGCAGAAGCTGTTTAAGCAACACACTTAAGTAAATCCCTGCCACAAACTGATTGTGAAGCCCAAAATAGCTGGATGATATTTTTAATTAGGAACAGTTGCGAATGATTTACATTATGATAAGGGAACCAGTTTGGCCGAGGGGCTCTAAGGCCAGGCTATCAATTCAAAGTCGTGGGTTCAATCCAGAATAATGAGATAATGCTTATTGATTTGCATCTGCTATGAATAAAGAACGGAGCAGGGGTAGGACTTCCCCTAAGGGGTTCTCTTATCCCTTGATTTATATAACTCACTAATGACCCTACCATACTCGCTTCAGTGATACAATGTACTAGGAAAATGTATCTAAAATATGGTCTTAATGCTAAGGTTTGAACAAGTGAATCGTCCTACCTGTCTAACTAGTACAAGTGCATTACGTTAAACCATATTAAGAAAGAACTCTGTAATAGGTTTGAAATGATCGGTTTTCAAAGATCTAATCTTAATATTCAATTCTAATTATTATGATGTTAAGATCAAGTTCTTTTTTTTAACTTTGAAATAAGTAAAACTAGCAGATCTTATTTTGAACTACAGTAGAGTCTCGCTTATCCGGACCCCGCTAGCCCGGACATCTGTATAATCCGGAGGGGCCAAAAACTATCTACTAATTGGAACCAGGGTCTGTTCAGATTTATGAATTGTTAAGATAATTAGAGTTGCTGCTTTTATTGTCTACTAAAATATATAAAATTGTTCCTAGTATAGTTTATAGGTATATATTCCGACACGAGGAATACCCGGTATTTCTGTAAAAAATAAACAGATTTAGAATAATTAGGAATAAGTAAGAAAATCGATAAATCCCTTTCGGTTCCATAGAAATGTAGGGCGGAAGATGTAAAGGAAGTGTATTCCAGGAAATACAATTATATGTGACTGAGATGGGGAGAGTGTTTTAAGAAACGTGTAAAGGCGGCTCAACACAGTTCCATGAAATTTCGCCAAGCCGCCACTGTAAATATCTCAACTTTTTGTGAAATGATTTTCGCTCCTCGAATTGCATATCGGAACACAGCCTGTTTCTCAGGAAGTCCCTTCTATACCTTCCACCTGCATAATAGATTGTCATTTGACTGGTGACAGAACAGCTCTTAACTTAAATAGTGGACCTACGTTGTACAAGCATGTTTTGGAGACTAATAGACGTATTTATTTATTTTTATGTGAAGACAGGATGTTGGGGTGTTCTTTTACGCTGTTTGTTTATTTTTTATGGTTTTTTTAAAAAAATCATTTCGTTTAGACAAAAGAAAGTGACAAAGATGATAAATAGCATTTGGAAAATAAATTAATAATACCGTTATCACCGATAAATTATATTTATTTCAACAGACGAGACATCGTGTAGAGCAGTGGTTCTCAACCTGTTGAAGACTGCGGACCACTCAGCCTGAAATAGAATCATGTACGGACCACCCCCTCCCCCTCTCAATTTAAGGACAACCCAATTCCAAGTGTTAGAAGTATTCCAAGGAAGATGGAGTAAAAAACAGATTTTTAGAAACCATGACTTATTATTACAATTAATTACTGTGAATTACAAATTATTAATTAAATAAAAATTACTTTTTTTTAATATAAGAATGACTTTTGTGCACCAATTTGTTTGAAAAGCTGAGGAATTCTTGGAGTTAGAATCCTGCTTGGAGCTAATCTCAAATCCCTGCTTGTGTTTAGCCGGTTCCTTTGTTTGTATTAAAAAAAATAATAAAGTCAAGAATCCCTGCTCACACAAAAATTTTGTCGAAAACAACATGAGATATCACAAAATGCCTGCCGAATATTTGTGTAAGATATGGCTTTTTTACACCACAACTCTTCTACGTTTACACCAGAATCAAATGAATCCTTTAAGTTACTGTCATTTTGAAGTTCAATAGATAATGTAATAAATTGAGTTCCAATATAACCTTTTGTTTTCAATAAACCCCTGTGCCTCATATTATGGTTGTTCAATGTTTTTAACTTTTTACATATGCTACCGGACCCTTTCACGGACCACTCCCGAGGCTCTCACGGACCACCTGCGGTCCGCGGACCACCGGTTGGGAACCACTGGTGTAGAGTAATAAAAATTAATACAATAGACATCATATTACCTATTATAATTTACCACAGAAATTTTCGAATTAGTTTTCGAGACAAATATTGGAAAATGTAAAAAAAGAATTGTTTTCCAATTAGTGTGGCACATAGCTTTGTATTGCGCACTGTTATAATTTTGCTTCCGAGCTTACCGAAGATAACGGAAGCTATGTGATCGTTCTGAAGCTATGTGATCGTTCTGAAGCTATGTGATCGTTCTGAAGCTATGTAATAGTTCTGAAGCTATGAGATTGTTCTGAAGCTATGTGATCGTTCTGAAGCTATGTGATCGTTCTGAAACCGTAAAAACCTCGATTTTAATAGCTTTTCCCTTCTGAAGCTTATTTGACAGACATTACTGATTCTGTTTAATCCAGACTTTCTATCCAGTCCTCTAATGTACTCCTTCTTAAACTTCATGAAAGCAAATTTTGAAATTACTGTTTTACTTTCAATATTTGTCAGGTTATTAACTCCAACACTATTCCTTTTAACAATAATAACTAATAAAAGAGTAAATAAAAAAACCTTTTTTTAAAATGGAGATTCCTATTTAAAATATGTTATTCATAATAACACGAACATTTCATAAAATTTCTAATTTTATCCTTGTTTTTATTTAGTTTCTCGAATTAACTAGGTCCATACTATATTGGTCTCGGTTCCACCAACCATTTACCTGCCTGCTTAGTTAAGGCAGCAGCATCACGTGACAAAGGGTATGTTTACTACTATTTGTTGAAAATATCAGTTGTCACCTGAATCTTGTAGTTAGTTACCTACAACTTTGTGGCGTACTATAATGTTTAAATAGATTTTCTCTGTTTTTTAGTTGCTTGATTAAAGAAAAATTTGGTTTAACCAGCCATGGATTCAGTCCCAAGGTGGCCGGTTAAGAGGGCTTCCTCTGTATGTAAAAATTACAAATTATTATATAATATAAAATAAACAATAGTTTTACTTCTATTAGATTTGGAGTCAAGGTTTTTGTTGTCAAGATAGTTGCAGTAACTGTTCTAGTATTGGTATAAAAACACATTCTTCTGGGTCCTTCTTTTACAAAAAATTCTTACAGTTTTTAAGTTTGTTGAATTCGTTCCATAGTAGTTGTTGAATTTCTTAACATAGTTAATTTTTTTTTTTTTTTATACACTTGGTCTAATCATATCGTTGTTTGTTGCTCCCGTTATACATCAAGTGGAACATTAATAACACCAGAAAAAATGTGACGCTTAGTTGCTATACACCATAGATGCTATCAGAGAAGTAGGGGATAGGAGGTAAAATTTTCAATTCTTATCAAAACATCTTCATAATTTGCAAAATTTTCTTATTACCACAAACATATATTAGAATTATATATTAGTGTACATTTTCTTTGTGAATAACCACATACAGTCGGACCTCCATAAAACGAACTTCTATACAACGAAAATCTCTATAGAAGGAATTTTTTTTACGTCCCACAATTTCTCCATGTTCGGTGTTTCTATAGTAAAATAAATTCTATATAACGAAATTTCTATACAACATTTTTATTATGGAACCATCAGTTTCGTAATATGGAGGTCCAACTGTATATTAATATCTCTTAAGCCTGGTTTACACAATGCCAATTGAAAGAAGCCAGTTGACTGGCATGAAATTACTGGCTTCGTGTAAACGTTTTAGGCCAATTGTCCCGACAATTGGACTGGCAAGCTATTGTCTCGAGGAGTGGGTTGAGGACAATCGACTGGGCCCAGCTGCTAGATCCGAGAGGTGGGGGCGCTCCCCCACCACCGGATCTCGCACCGTGTGAAGGATATAGGACAGTTGCGTCGTGCCAGTCAGAGACAGTTTCTTTCTTTCCTATTACCCTGTATTCTCATTATTACCTTTTTTTCTCAATTTAATTTGTTTTTTCTAAGCACGTTTTTTATAACATAATCTATGTTTACACGTAAAATGGCTCCGAAGTTCAACGATGAAACTAATTTAAAATTTGTTGAACTTAGATGTTTGTGGGACATGCATGATGATCTTTAAAAAGATTAAAACGCCCGTCAAAGGCACTCACAGAGTTTGTAAATAAAATGAATATCGAAAAATTTAGTGTTGATGAGGAGAAGGCTAAAATTAAGTCCTTACAAGGCACTTTCAATATAGAACTTGCAAAACAACAAAAAAAAAGTGCTAAAAATTGTCTATTTCTCGACCTCTATTGCTGGGACAATTCATATCCAAGTGTAATGTAAACGGTATTTTTTTCAACTGGACTGGCAAGCTATTGTCCCGCAATCCGAGAGGCCAATTGGCCCCGCCAGTTGTCTCGCCGATCGGCATCGTGTAAACCAGGCTTTATTGCAGCAATTTCTCTTGACTTTGCACTTGTAAAACAGTTCGCTTTCGTCTGTCATTTAAACATTATTAGATTATTTTTTAAAAATTAGGAAATTAACTGCTAAAGTTTGTAGAATAATATTTATAATTTATGTGTAGTCCAAAATTTATATATATATATTTTTTTAATAAACACAATTTTTTTTATAACAAATTCACAACTACATAATAAATAATTGAATAAGAGTTTATTTATTTCATAATACACCAGATGCTGGATTAAAACTGATTTTTATGAAGAAAATTGTCTTACAAAAAAGTTAACACTTGTAAGATTAAATTATTTTTTGAAATAAGTAAAAATTTAAAAAAAAATCAAAATAGAAATAATAAATATTAATTATAGTGCCAATCGGTAGCGACAATAAATTAAAGACATTTTATATTGAACTAGTATAATAAAAGTTAAATTTGATAGAACATTATACACAATTTTAAATAAATTATCATAAAACTGTGCATGTTATGGTGATACAAAGAATAAAATTTCATAACTATACATTTTTATGTGTAATATGTTTTTATCACTTCATATTTACAAGTAAGATGGTTGTTTAGAGTACATTACAAGAATTGTAACAAATTTGATTTACATTTTTTTTTTAAGAATTGTAAACAAATTTAAAGTAATTATTTAAAAGTTAGTTTAAATTTAAAAAAAAAAAGAAAGAAAAAATTAGTCAGTAATACTTGGTTATTTTATTTTGAAACTGCAATAAAATCATTTAATTGGTAAATGTGGGAAAATTTAACTGTTAACGAATGAAAAATAATTAATTATAGAAAAAAATACTTATAGGCTTCTAAGGATGGCATTAAATAAAGTCATCTCGATGCATAGGCATGATTTTAAGGATATCTAACCTGTCTGAATGTTCTCTTATCTGCCTCTTTTCTCTGATGAAAACTCAAGAACCCCAAGAAATGTTGATTGGAAAATAAGAAAATTATACTTTTTATAGACAAAGAGGATGATTGACGAGATGAGTTGTCTAACTCAAAATTTTCAATTAAGAGACTGATCATCCCAAATTTCAAGAGTTCTTTTCCTAATGCACATGCGTCGTACAGTTTGAAACTAGTTTGAAGTGTGGTTGGAACAAACCTAACGATGCAAATTTCAAAAGACATTTAATATAGCATGGCTATGGAAAAATATTAATGTAAATTAATACTGAAATATTGAAGTTATAAATATTTTATTTGAAATTTTAATCTTAAGGCATATTTATGTTACTTAACTCTCTACGCAGCAGCAAATAAATAGGAAATTCAACGTGAATTCCCAGGTATTTGATAATACGATTAACAGGCTAATATATTAAATAAATTTTATGCACTTCTATTATAGACTCTAATTAACTAATTAGAGCTAATTACTAAATTATTACTTTTAAAAATTATTAAAATTACATTGGCTAAAATGTTGCGTCTAAATTTTCCCTTGATCAAAAGGAACCCAAATCGGACAGGATTACCCAAACATGAATCTAAGCTCAAACAAATAATTTTATAGTTGTCATTTTGATATAAGCTTATTCGGTAATGTAAACTCAAATAACAATCCAAAATAACTAAGATCTTTTGGGTTTAAAAAAAATAATGATAATAGCAGCTTAAATTAATAAGGGTAATTAGTAGATCTAGAAATTTAGGAGCTTGCAAGTTTAATTTCTAGTGGATGGTAAATTTTTATTGGTCTCCTTCCCTTTCTTTTTACTACGTTTTTATTAACTTGGTTTCTTCTTTGTTTGTTTGTTTGTCCGGTACAAAATCTTGCAATCGAATTTTAACTAACATCCCGAGTAGCTAGACATTTGAAACTTTCAGAACACGATGACAATGCAATATTTTAATACTTTTAGTCATTTTTCAGCAGAATTTAATTATTTTTCAGCAAATTTGTTGAATGAAAATTTAGTTCGGAAAATATCCGCAAGTTATTTTATTTCTTTTGTCATATCCTATAATATTTTCAATCTTCATTTTGACAGGTTTCAAATTTATGATTTTTTATAAATATGACATAAACATTAAATGACAGCTAAACAGGAAATATATCGATTATATTATCTCAAATATATCAACTCGGTTTAAGAAAATTTAAAAACATAGTATATAAAAAGTTCTTTTTATCTTGTAGTTATTAATACTTAGTCATATGAAATTTTAAGAGTACAACTATAATGAGATAGTACATTAAAAAATAATTCAAATTACAATCCAATATACACAGGAATCCATTGGTACCGGTAGGTTTTTTTTATCTGGGGTAAAATATAAGACCAAATTGTCATGTAAAGAGCCCTAATCGCAACTAAAATGTTTTATTTTTTTTTTTTTATTTATTTATTTTTTTTTTTTTTTTAAACCCAGGGATAATAGATTGGAAAAAGCATTGAAGTTGTGGGTCGAAGATCAGACTCGGAAAAGGTTCATTTGAGCTCGCAAATTATTAAAGAGAAGGCAAAAACTTCACCATCAGTTATCCGCTCCACTGCGGAACAAAACTCCTGCAGATACCAAGGGATTACTGAATGAAGTCAATCATTATCTTTTGCAAAAGTACGGTTTCAGAAAAAAACTCCGTTAATTTAGACCTAAAGGTGACAATCATATTTCAATATAGCTATCCACAAATAACCTGGGTAATGGGATTGTTAAAATTAAGTTGCAAATAAATTTTTGTGAAGTCGCAAAACTTTATACAAGATTGAATAATAACAACATCGAAGTATATTCTCCAGTAACATATTGACTGACAATTTTCGAAATACATAAATTTAATACCAAAACTTTTGTTTTATAACTAATATTTCTTTTACTATCTCTTCTTTGCTTCCTTTCCTTCCAGACAAACAATACAAGCTTATCTTAGCAAGGTAAATTTAACTGGAGGACATTCTGATAAAAATAAAATTTCTTCGGTTGTTTTAAACAACAGAAATAAAATATTACGAATCAAACAAAATACCAACTTAAATAAATGATTTAAGGTAAATTAAATTATTGTTGGGGTGAGCCAGTAAGTAAAGATCTTTGTGTATAATATTTTAGTATTCAATTAAATACATCTTTTTCTTTATTATATTAAAACACCGTATTGCTTCGAATATAAGACGCATCCCGATTTTCAAACCATAAATCTGGGGAAAAAATTAATGCATCGTATATAAACGCTCCTCCAATATAAGACACACCCTGGTTTTCAAACCATAAATCTGGGGAAAAAATTAATGCATCGTATATAAACGCTCCTCGAATATAAGACACACCCTGGTTTTCAAACCATAAATCTGGGGAAAAAATTAATGCATCGTATATAAACGCTCCTCGAATATAAGACGCACCCCGGTTTTCAAACCATAAATCTGGGGAAAAAATTAATGCATCGTATAGAAACGCTCCTCGAATATAAGACGCACCCTGGTTTTCAAACCATAAATCTGGGGAAAAAATTAATGCATCGTATATAAACGCTCCTCGAATATAAGACGCACCCCGGTTTTCAAACCATAAATCTGGGGAAAAAATTAATGCATCGTATAGAAACGCTCCTCGAATATAAGACGCACCCTGGTTTTCAAACCATAAATCTGGGGAAAAAATTAATGTATCGTATAGAAACGCTCCTCGAATATAAGACGCACCCCGGTTTTCAAACCATAAATCTGGGGAAAAAATTAATGTATCGTATAGAAACGCTCCTTGAATATAAGATGCACCCCGGTTTTCCCGAATCAAAAACGGAAAAAAATGCGTCTTATATTTGAAGTAATACGGTAATTAACAAATGTGTGGGATCGCAAATATTGTTATAATTGGTTAACCACTTAAAAAAAGTTTTAATACATAATAAAGCTCACAAAAAATACTACAAAGCACCTGGCAATAGAAATACACCATACCCTAAAACCTATCTTTAGGAGGGAGAATGACGGTACAACATCCAGCGATAATGATACTTACAATCTGATTCACCTAATTATTGTACATTTTAAAAATACAAATAAAACTTTTGGTAATTTTAAACTAAAAATGTTGATATATATATTTAGATTAATTATATTTTATGATCTAATTTTACTATAATTCCTTAAACCCCCTTTCCACCATTCTCTAATCTAATTTTAACGATTGTCTTTACAATTTGATCTATTTGAAATTTGAAATTGAAAAATATACGTTTTATTTATAAACTAAAATAGAAGATAACAAATTAAATGGTTTTTGGCTCCTATAACTAACTTCATGATTGAAGTTGTTTTTTTTTAACAAAAAGTTAATCACACGAAGTAAAATAACAAAAAACATATATTTTATAGTAAAAATCAAACAAAAGAAATATAAGAAAACAAAAAATGAAATGTAAATAAGAAAGCTTTTTTTTTAATCTTATCAGACATTATCTAGAAAAATAAATAATTACCAACATCTGGGATTAAAGCAAATAAAGAACAGCCGAAGAAAAGAAAATAAAAACTAAATTAAATAATTTTCTTCTTTTTTTTTTAAATTAAAAAAAAAAAATAATGCAAAATATTTTTTTTCTTAAAAATCGTAACCTTCCTCTTCGGGAAGTTCAAAGAAGTAATCATCAAATTCATCGTCGTCCTGTCCGTAAATAACAAATATATCATCATCATTTTCAAAATCTTCATCATCTTCGTCATCGGAAATGGTGATACCGAGGAAGAGTTGGTTATAACACTTTGACTTGAGATCGTAGAAATGTTTGTACGGCGCATCACGATCGAGTACAGTGTGACACAGCCAACAGAATATTGTATTGCACTTAGTACAAACCATCTTATTACAACCATCTGATTTCTAAAAGAAAAACACTCATTTAATTGATAAGAAAAAATACACAACAAAAATAATATTTTTTTTAGGGAAACACTTCATTTTTAATCAAACCTACAGTCTATAAGATTAGAGTTGGCACAATCAAAAGGCAGGAAAATTTTGAGGGAAACGATTCTATTGGTCCCCCATGTTGAATGCAACTTCAGAAAAAAAAATGCTCTACTCTACCCCTGTTCCACAAAAAAAATATAACATGGCAACACTGATTTTCCCTTTTTATAACCCCAAAACTACCTCCGTTTGTTGCTTCCCGCCTTTGATTGTGCCAACTCTAATCTTATAGACTGTAAGTGCTTTAGAGGAAGAATAAGGAAATCCTTATTAAGATTAAGGAAAGAATCGGTCCGAGACAACTCGGACAAATTTTCTCATATACGAGTTCATAACTACTTAGCCCAGTGTTTTGAATTTATGAGTTTTTGAAGGTACATTTAATTATTGTTGAATACTTTTTCATAAAAATAACTTCTCATATGCAGAGAATCGAATCAGGCCTCTTTCCGACCGCGTTTAATGCTATTTTCTCAAGAAGTAGATTTTTCCTGGGGAAACAGCTTATATCGTTAGATTTGTATTTAAATTGACTACATTTTAGAATTGTTTAATCAAAATAGACAGAACAGTTTTGGAGAAAAAAAAAAAAAAATCTAAGGGGGTAGTACCCCCAAAATTTGAAGCTAAGGAGCTCTGCAAGGACAACAGACATATATTTTTTCTCTCATCAAAATTGAATTTTAACACCATCACAATACTTTCTCTATATGAGAAAGTAAAACTTTCTCTATATGAGAAAGTAAAACTTTCTCTATATGAGAAAGTAAAACTTTCTTGATATGAGAAAGTAAAACTTTCTTGATATGAGAAAGTAAAACTTTCTTGATATGAGAAAGTAAAACTTTCTTATATGAGAAAGTAAAACTTTCTTGATATGAGAAAGTAAAACTTTCTTGATATGAGAAAGTAAAACTTTCTTGATATGAGAAAGTAAAACTTTCTTGATATGAGAAAGTAAAACTTTCTCTAGAAAGTAAAAAAGAAAACTTATTTTAAATTTAATTCTTTACTTTTTCTTCTAAGTCCCTAGGGTGCAAACTCCACACTCGGATGCAAAATGCTACTTTCCACTCTAGATGCATAATGTACTATTAGTTTGTTGCCCACCAAAGTGTGATATTCCTTTGACCCCAAGTAAATTAGACTAAAGATCTCTTTGTCTTAATAGTGGTTAACTTTGTCACCTATCCTACTTTTCAATATTTTATGGTTATTAATATAGGTGGGTAACAAACTAAAAGATGCTTGGGGGTTCCTCTTTAACTCTGTTATCTACCACTTTCTTTGTGCTCCTCCTTTTTTTTAAGTTTTTGGTAGTATTCATACTAAAATTTATAATTATTATTAACACTGGGAGACAGACAGAGAAAAATAGACTCCAGCGCCGTGTCTCGAACCACGGGCCTCTACATTTCCAGTGTAGCGCTCTTACAACTGAGCTACGCAGGAGAATTATTTCCTCTGTCCTAACCAATACCTAGTCATTCTGTTATGGTGTGTAACAAAAGTAAAAGAGTACCTAAATAGAGTGTAGAGTAAATAAAAAAGATATTTAATTTAATCTTAGGTTCATGTTTGTACATATAAAAAAAACACAATCCTTGACATACCTCAATAGATGTTCTGCATGATGGACAGTCCTTACTATTTTCAGAAATCCAATCGGTGGATAGTACGTTTTGAAGAAGTGATACCAACTGCTGTTTACCATATCTTGCTTCGAGCAATGCTCTCTCTGAACCGGTAGCATCGTTGTATTTCATAGCCAATTTTCGTTTCTCTTCTACAAAATGAAACAAATGTTATATAATAAGCACACATAAGCTTGTAAAGCCATTAGCTAGTAGCTGTAAAAATATACAATGGTAATTCGTCAGTTCAACACAAAATAAAATTAAAAGTACGCACCGTTCTTCATTGCACAAGGTTGGACACCATGATAAGTACGTAGGCAGAGTACACAAAAAGCGAATGTGCATGTATGACAGTATGCCATCCTGTCAGATTCCACTAGGACTGGAAGTTGGCAACCTTTTCTAGGACAATAGACAACATCTGACATCATATCGAGGGTAGCATTTAACAGCAGTCTATCATACCTAGCATATAGTTCCTCACCAAGAACTTCTTTGATCTAAAAATGGAATGAATGTATTAGAAAAAAAGCTGTCAATATGATGAAGAATTGAATATGCAAACCGATTATTTACTTTTTTAAAGGGGGGGGGGGGGGACAAATCTCAGAGACATAGACCATGAAAACCACTTAAGTGTGTCCATTGAATAAACCTGTGATAAGAACCAAAGTCTTCACATGTGCAGATCTATTGTTATACGTTATAATTTCTTATCTCCGCACCTTCTATTGCTATTGTTACATGAGTAAGTGTGGCCACCACTACCTTGTTTTGCCTAATTGACCCACGAGCCACCGGTGTCAAAAAATCCCTCGTTCCCGATATTTTTTGTCGACTTTTTTGGGTCAGTGATCAGTGACATCAATCTTTTTGATTTTTCAGAATAACATCGATGTTGTCCGATATATCGAAAGATCAACATCGATGTTTTTAAGTCCAATACATTGATGTTTTTGATACATCGACATTGTAGTCCCAACCCTAGATCATTCTATCTTACCCCTTACCTTCCTCTCTTACTTAAAAAGGCTTAAATACCTAAAATATACATTATACTTAAATTGTTTAATACCTGATTTTGAGAAGCTTCAGACCCACATTTATCATGAGGGCAGGGCATAGACTGCACAGTATTCTCATTGACCCTGACAGCAAAATATGATCGTATACATTCGGCACAATAAATATGATTACATGGCTTAAACTGGGTACATTTTGCACCTACTTGACTCTGAAATACAAAATTCACATATTAGCCCACAATCTACTAAATCTTTTCTTTAACACAATACATTGTAGACTACAAAATTTTTAACTCATATTTTACAGAAATGAGAAAATATTAAAAATTGTATGGTTTCAATATTATTATTTCTTTAATGAATCAAACGAATAGTTTATTTTACCTGAAAACAAATATCACAGCTATAAAATCCCTTTTTGAATTCACTAAGAGTACGGTCCTCATTAAAACTAACAAGAAGAGCTATAATGTTAGTAGAATTCCTCTTCCGCTCAATTCGGTCACGGTGTTTTGATGTCATACTTATTGTAATTTTATCTAAATATTGCGGCCTATTTATATCAATGCCAAATTTATTCTTAACAGTGAGAATGAAATCTTCTTTCTTTTCGTGAGGTACAGGCGACGCCTGTTGAGAAGATGGTAAATCTACACAAGATTCATTTTTAACATTGTCCAACCTCTGGACGACACCAGTTTCGTTAAGGTTAATTATATTACTAGAGCTACGAACACAGTCTTGAGTATTATCTAAGGCACTGATAGGAGTAATCGTCTCGGAATTTCCACTAGCTTTGTTATTATTATTCTTTTTCCCCGGTCTCGTTTGTTTTTTAATAGGAGGTCTTCTGCTTTTATAGTTTTTCCGTTCGTTCCAACACCGTTTCCGTTCTTCCCAGAACTCACGTTGGCTGTCCGATTCCGCTCTCCTTCCTTCCGTACAAGCTCTCCTACCTCGAAGTCTCAGATCTTGTGTGAATATTCCTCGGATATCCAGCACATTAGATATTTCTAAATAAGCAAGCGATTCATTCTTGAGGAAATCCATCCAGGTGTATAATATAGGAGTACCTTCATTCTCCTCCCACAGTTCGTCCAGTCTCATACACAAGTAAACAATCTAAAAATAAAAACCAAAATGTTCATATTTAAGAAAACAAAATAAGCATCTATAATAATTGATTAAAATAAGTTCAATGAACTTAGTTCACTGAAAGTCAACTAAAGTGGTGGAAACTGAACTTTATACAAAACATTTTTTTAATTGTGGTTAATGACTTGATTGTTTTGTTGAACCACTGGTGATTCTTTTGAAACATTTATTTAAACCTAGAATTTTCAGAAGTTCAATTGGCCTAAACATTACTTTTGTTACTAACCCAATTTTTTTCCATCAGCATACAAGTTTTTCTATACTCAGACAAGATACGATGAGTATCTTGTCTTGAAATGTTTTCAAAAGTCTGGTCGATTAAAAATGTATCAAAATATTACCTGAACTACATAAACCTATTTCAATTTTGAATCAGCTGATCAAAAGAACACAGTAATCTGATCATACAAGTCCAAATTTATGCTACTTTTAGCTCAGACAAAATGTATTAAGCACAGCTAAAACAAAAGTGTATAAGAGCTCATATGAGGGAATTTTTCCCAATTTATTTTATTAAATTATACCTTACAAAAATTCTCACACATGTATTTGAATGTACACATACCTTTAGTCATACATTAACTCATTGAATGCGTAATCCAATTTATGGACCTACCTTAGTGACTGAATAAAATCTACACCATTTTAAAAGTCAATTTAAAAATAAATTTTAAAAAAATGTAAAAAAAAATGTTTGGATCCACGGTGAATACAAATGTGAGTGGGCCTGACGGAGCTTTGTAAGATGGTTCTACTCGAGGCACGGAGACTAGAGCTACTGAGGGCTAAAAAGGGAGGGCTTGGATCCACTGTGTATCCACCTGCCAGGCGCTTTAGCACGGCATGGATCCACCCGCATTGAATGGGTAAAATAAGAGCCCACACTTTACAGCAGCAAGTACTACAGATTAAACACATTTATTGACGTCAATAATTTTAATCAAGAATGTTGTTCGGCTCCCTAAGACAAGAGAGTTGGCATCAAGAAGAGTTGGCGGCTCCCTAAGACAGCAACAGTATATACAACCGAACTATGGGGATTGTTATATGCAGTGAGACTGGCACAAGAAGAGCCAGGAGAGAAATGGTTGATATGCTCAGACTCCCTTAGTGCTCTAACAGCTTTAAAGAACGTCTTCACTGAAGACGGTCTAGTGAGGCAACTCTTGGAGACACTGGAGGAAGCAAAAGAGAAAGAAAAAAAGATTGTGCTTCTTTGGGTACCAGGGCACGTGGACATAAGAGGAAACGAGGAAGCAGACAAGGAAGCACGAGCTGGTGCTGTCTCCCAAGATCCAGTCTCCACCCCGGTACGCCTGGAAGACCAATTTCTTGCCCTGAAAGACATGATGACACAGCAATGGGAAGCTCTCTGGCGAGCACAGGATACTCTTTTTGCCAAAATTTTTCCAAGCCTAGACCCCATTGTGTGGCCAGAAGAGTTCAACAGACAAGCGAGAGTAAAAATGACTCGAGTAGCAACTGGTCACACAAGGAAAAACCATAGCTATTTACTCCTAGGATTGGCCAGACCTGGATGTCCGAACTGTGGCGAACCATTAACGGTTCAACATCTAGTAGAAGAATGCGAGGGACTGGCCGAGGAAAGACAAAGTCACGGCCTTATTAGGTCGCTAGAACAAC
This sequence comes from Gerris buenoi, assembly GCA_001010745.2. Lineage (NCBI taxonomy): Eukaryota > Metazoa > Arthropoda > Insecta > Hemiptera > Gerridae > Gerris > Gerris buenoi. Next base: position 310,954 of record KZ651043.1, read on the forward strand.
TAATGACCTCAAAGGAAGGAATGGCCCAGCTTTGGGCTTTTTTCCAAAACACAGGAATAGCAAAGGAACTGTAGGAAAAATAAATAAATAAAATTTCAATATAAATACAATAAATTACAATAATAATGAATAAGAATAAATAGATGAATGAATAAATAAACAAATAAAAAGGGGAGGAGGGAATAAAATAAAATAAATAAACTATAAGGATATATAAATAAATAAAATCGAAAATTTTAAAAAAAGTGTGATAAGTAAATGAAAAAAATGATAAGCAGAATAAATACTTATCTAGTAAATACTTAATTAGTAAATAAATACTTACTTATGTAGTGTGGCATAAACGCGAATAAAGGGCTTAATAAAGAGATATAGTAAATAAAAACCGTTAAATTAAGGGAAAATAGAAATAAAAGTAGTAAATCGGATAATAGAAATTTAAGGAAGAGTAGGCGCCAATGGCCCAAGCTTTCGAGGCGCTCCTACCTTTCAGCCACGGGTGGAAGGTGAGATAAAAATAAAAAAAAAATAAAAAAAAAGAATTTTGTGGTAACTAATAATAATATTAATTGAAGACGATACTTACAAGTTTTACAGTGAGCCAAGGGCATGATAATTTGTATTGTGGCGGTGAACTAGATGGATATGTAAGAGGTAGATCAAAGTACAAACAGATCGGAGGTAGGTGTTCAACTTGAATAGATTCTAACTCATCTAAAAAATACATTTTATTATTAGTAAAGAAATAAAATATATTTTTCAAAAACTTTCCAGTCTATATTATTATAAAAGTTTTATAAACAAACGTGTTCAGTGAGTAAGAAAGAGAAGGGTAGACTAAACTATAGCAATAGAAGGAGTTAGCGAAACCACCCCTTTTTTGTTGGAAAAGGGAGGAGATAATTACTACACTCAATTTCCATCTATAGCTACCCAACTTTTAAACATTTTATGTTTAAAATCCTCGTTGCTTTTTTGGGGTACATGCTTCCAATTTTTCTGTCATATTATAAACAGGAAAAATTAGATTCATTATAACAGGAAGATTAGATCTAAAAAGTTGAGAATAACCTTGTTTTTCTACCAAATGTTCTTCCTATGAACTCTTTTCCTGTGTCTTCAAGTTTGTTTGTATCCATGTATGAACATTATCATTGAACATTAAAAACATCTGGTTAATCCAGACAGACCTCAATAACTTTCTAATAATTTACAATAAAAAAACTTTGAATTTTTCTAAATAAGATGGGAAGCTTTTTATCCTTAATCAATTTCTAGGTATAAAAAGTGAACCTATGTTGAAACTAAACAGTATTTTTTAAGATAAATACACCAATGTTAATAGTATTACCACAGATGAAACGAGTTTATTACAAATATTTAAAAACTGATACCGTTTTATCCATACTTACTGTGATCTGGACAGTACCAGGTCCCTTTAAAATCAAGATTAGCGAAACTCTACTGTATCACTAAGAACAAATCGGCAACCGGAAGCTTCCTAGGTGTATTTCGGTTTGATGTGATGTTCGGCCACATCACTTTAACGATTTGCTATGATATAATTTGATAAATAATAAATAACCTAAGCTGGATATACATCACAGTTTGTATATACAGTAGTCTCAATAATCCGAGTAGGATGGGACCAGCATTAACACAGATTATTCGTTCGTATCTTATGTTAAATAAAGGTTGAAAGAAAATATGTCATAACTCTACACTTGATTTTACTCAAACTGATAACTTGATTTACTATCTTAAAAGTATATTTTACTCTTTTAATAAACGTAAAAAGTCGATTTTAAAGTAACAAATGAATTTTAATTCTCCAAGGAGTAAAAGCCTCCAACAAAATGTTAAAACATATGATACAAGAAGTAAATATTATGAGTATTAGTAATGAATGTTAGTATTTAAATGTAGACTCATAATAATAATAGAAAATGTGTTCTAAATATTGTATAAAAACAAAATGGAGAAAAGGTTGAAAGTTCACAAAAACTCTATCATATTGTAGAGTTATTCTTAGTTGAAATCCACCCTTGAAGAATTTCAAGTTGACCTTATTTAATTATGTCATAAGTAGCAAATATCACTTAAAAAGAAGACAGCCTGCTACTCAATTATAAATCAATTATTGTATTCGATGTAATGTTACCTTCGTAATTCATAAGATTTTTGTATAGAAGGAGAAGTTTTTCCGGTATAGAGACGTAAGCGTGAAACTGCCCTGAGTATGTTTCTTTTTTATTGACAGAGAATTCTTCATCGTTGTAAATGCTTTGAAGAACGGAAATTTCATCTGATTGACTCTCTTGATCGTCGGACATTGTTAAATACCTGGAATAATTTTGTAAAACATTACGCTGTTTCTAAATAATGTCACATAACAATAAGTGTAAGAAAACAAAAAAAAAGAATGTTAATTCATACAACTGAAAGGAAATTGTACGATAGATTTAACTTACCTTTTTATTAATTAAATTCCAGGAATGATAAACTCTTAATTCGAAGATATTATAATTGGCTTTTTACAAATAAATTATCAAGAATGAAACATTATCACAGATCCTATAATAATCATAATCGGGGGTTCCAAAAATCAACTGAGCTTTCGAAAATTAACTCCTTTTTTTTCAAATGTACTGAGCTCTAGCGGGAAAACTCAGTATTATTTTAAAGCCAACTTACAAATTTGAAATAGTTAATTTGCCGAAGTAGGTGATAAATATTAAAAAATATAAACCTTAATAACTTTTACTTCCTCGTAATGAAAGTAATATTGTGATAGGGCAACAATAAGCTTTTCAGATTCTTACGAATTTAAATAATTGAAGCCTTCCTGAGTCTTGAGTATTTATTTCATTAAATATCTAGAGGCGTGAATCCCGATCTACTTAAGGCTCTACCGCCCTTTGAGGTTAGAAAAATCTTCTAAGCAAAATATCAAAAATCTAAGTACAGGCTTCATTCCTAATTTTAATTCTGCACAATTTGAGTCCTATTTCAACTCCCTACTACAATAAATATCACAACCATTCCAATAAACGAGTTTTATCGTTGTATTGAAATAGCGGCTGTACAATTTATTATTGAAGTTGAAATAGGACTCAAATTTTGCAGAATTAAAATTGGGAATGATGCCTGTACATAGATTTTTGATATCTTGCTTAGAACCAGTATAATTTTAATTTTACTGTTTTTCCTAAACTCAAAGGGTGGTAGAGCCTTAAAGATATTTAATGATATTTGGCATACATAATTAATTGGAAGAAATTAGTACAATATGTATAATACTTACATTGATCATACTAATTAATGATCCCTGGATGAGTTTGTATTTATTCCAAATGGTTTAGATTTCTTTGATGTTCACTATCTGTTTGAAAAATTCTTATGCTCATCTTAGTATTTAATTACTAAGATAACTGTTTATCTAATATTTTATTTATAATCTTCCATTATCTTCAATTTTATACTTCTTCTGCCGAATAACTAATACATTACCTCGTATTTATGATTCGTGTATCCTGTATTATTTCTATTACATATTTCTTTACGAATTAAGATTTCGACTCGAAAATATTCCAATAAAAATATATGTTTGTTTTGATTTGCTGGTCTTTAAATAGATATAATACAGTTAATCTGTAAAAATGTCACACTTGGACGAGTCTCGAACCGTAAACTTCGTTACACGATGTCACTATATGAAAAAAATACGTCAAAGAAGTTTCACTTAAAAAAAAAATCAGGTACGGAGTACCGAGTACCTAGGAACATAAAAAACAACTGTTTTTGAACGCATTCGTTACAAAATGCTATGCTTACTGAAGTACAATATCTTACTGAAGTCATGAACGTCGTCTGCAGTTGGAAGGGGATTTATGATGGGGGTCCGGGGTTCCCCCCCGGAAATTTTTGAAAATATGACCTCTCAAAACAGCGCTTTTATGCATTTCTGAGGAGAAATTGAATATGAGGTGAATATAATGCATAAAAAAGGTTTTTAAGGCTTTATTGGGAGTGGCAGTCTGGGGGAAGGGGGGGGGCACGTACCTGGTTTTAATGCCAAGTTTTAACTTTCTTGGTTAAATGCCCTGGGTGCTACGATGATAAATGGTAACACACACATACATACAGACATACAGACATCATGCTGAAAACCACTCAGAAGGTCTTAAAAACATCCAAAACTGATAATTCATTTGAAATCTCGAGAAAAAAGGTTTGGATGAAATATTTTCCTACCGTAGGTAAGGAAAAGAAGAAAAATATATAACTAGAGCGTTAGTTTCTGTAAAACGTTGGTATAATCGTAAAAAAATAAAGCTAGGTCCACACCAATAAAAATTTGTGATATGAGTAGAATTTTCTAGAGGTTACGAAAATATTTACGAAACATAAGTGCCAGCAACACTGTGACAGTCAATATACGCAAAGATGTTATATAATAGAGATGGAACGTTAAGAAGGGGTTTGAGGCCAAAAAGTGACCCCATGGAGGTATTGGTAGAGTAAGAGAAATTGGAGGAAAAAAGCATACTGCGCATGCTCCGTGACCTTTGACTGGGACAAATTACCTTCTTTGATAGTTTTAAGGTTACCTCTGGTTAATTTTGAATCAGGTTATGGTAACCTGCCACACGTTTTCTTGGTAACCTATAACCAAGAGGAAGGTAATTTGTCCCATGGAGGTGACATTTTACAAATCTCCATGGGGTCACTTTTTTGCCGCTTCCCTCAATCTAGTTTATATAACATCTTTGAATATACGTTGTGTCAAAGCGTCTCTTCACTACCTCGCACACTCATCAATCATCACATTCAACACACGCAGCCCGCCCAACCAAAATTTGAATTGGTGAGAACCTAGCTTTGTAAAGGTTGATATAAATGTATAAACGAATTGCACTATTACATATTTATAAATAAATATAAACATTCAAAGCTAATTAAAAAAAACTGTTTTGATTTTTTCTCCAAATACAAACTTAAGGTGAAAAATATAAATGCGATAAAATTCAAAGTGGTTTGAATGAAGTTGGACGCACTGGTAGGCCGAGATATATACTGTAGGTCATCTGTTCTTTTGGAGAATTCACAGAAGCACTCATTATTCTTCTTAAAAGACCGATTTTGGAATAGTCTGCATGAGGGCTTAAAGCTTTTCTGCTGCCACTTCTAAAAAATAAGTGGAATAAATTAAATTATTTATTTATTTTAAACATTATTTTAATAAAATGTTGAATGAAATGCTGGTGTGACTCACTGCACTCCCATCTTTCAATGTTTCAATTAACGCAGTTATCAATTTCCAGTAGGCTATCTTTTACTAGTAATGTTTTAGTGTTTCTATTTTTGTATATTAGTTTTATCTCATTTTATTGATTCATTTTGGATGTTTTATTTATTTTAATTGTCATTTTCCTAGCTATTGTCATTTTTTACTTTCTCATATCATATAAAGAGAAAGTATTGTGATGGCGTGCAAATTCGATTATGACATTTTGATGGATCTTCAAGTTTTGAGGTCCCCTCAGTCCAAGAAAATGTTTTTTAAAAAATGCCTCTCTGTCGTCTGTATACAGTAAAGACTCCTAAACTACTGGCCGATTTTGACGAAATTTGGCATACAAGTTCAATGTTCAGGAAAATCATACCTCGAGGCGAAATCGAGAAATTAATTTTATCTCCAAATTTGGGAGCGCTACTCCCCAAAAACTTTGAATAAATGTGATAAAAATTATTTCTCAAAAACGATTTCGACAATGTTGATTTAAAAAATCTAAAATGTTGTCCATTTAAATAAAAGCCGTTTTCCCGGAGAAAAAAATCAAGTTCCTGAAAATTTGCTTAAAACGCGGACGGAAAGAGCCCGGGTTCGATTCTCCACGGAGGAGAAGTTATTTTTATGATATAATCTTTGATTAAATGTACAATAATAATTAAATGTTCCTAATAAATGGAAAACACTGGGCCAAGTAATTATGAAGTCCTATAACGAGAAAGGTTTTCTGAGTTGTCTCTGGCCGATTTTGTTTGCTTCTTGTAAGGTAAGGTGTCAAATTAAAGGGCATATGGCCCTGAGTACATAATATATATATATATTTGGTTTTGTTTTTCCACCACTTCATCATAAAAATTGTGTCTTTGGTGTTCCCCCCCCCCCTCATTTTTTTAAAACAAATCAACAAATAATTACAAGATAAAAAGAACTTTTTATATACTACGTTTTTAAATTTTCTGTCATAAATTATAAATTTGAAACCCCTCAAAATGAAGAGTGTATATGTGGATATGTAAAAAAAAATAAAATAACTTGCGGATTTTTCCCGAGCTAACTTCCCATACATAAAAATTTGCTGACAACGAATTAAATTCTGCTGAAATATGGCTAAAAGTATTAAAATAATGCATTGTCATCGTGTTCTGAGCTATTGTAAAAGTTTCAAATGTCTAGCTACTCGGGAAGTTAGTTAAAAATCGATTGCAAGATTTGTACTGGACAAACAAGAAACCAAGTTAATATAAACGTAGTAAAAAATCAACTATTTTTTTTGAAAACTGCTATTGAAGATAAAACGAACTTTTAAATGGCCGCCATCTTGAAATGGCTGGGACGATTATACTTGTTAATAAGGACGTCCGATTCTTTGTGTGTACTGAAACCACATACTGGCAACTTCATTCATTACTTTAATTTAAAATTGTTATATACATTTTGCACGATATACATTAAACAAAGAGAAAGAAATTATTAATAAATAAATCTAAATCAAGACCTGCTTACGTACATTTGAGCGCTAAATACTCTCTGATGTGGACTGTTTGATTTCCTGTGGTTTACATTCCATTTGTTCGCCTTTTTGTTTTTAGTTTCGTTTTCTTGTTGCCTTTTCTTTTCAAGCCAATTATTAAAAATGATTTGGTTTGCTTTTTTCCTTTCTTCGGCCTCGTGTTCTTTATCTAATCGTCTCTGTTTTCTTATATTCTTACGTTCAACTTTCACCCTATGTCATCAAACCCAATAATTAGTTTTAAATATTTAATAGAATCTGTATCTTAATATTAGATTAGCAAACTAAATGAGCGTATAATATTAAACAATAACTGTATATATAATGCATCTTTTTAGTTTTGATAAATGAACCTAAATCTATATATAAAAAAGTTTAAATACTTTATGAGAAAAACAGCACTATATACTTGGTAATCCATCTAAAATTACTGTGATGCATAAATGTTCCCTTGTACTTATAATTAATTAACTCTTATAGTTAACTTCCTTGTTCTTATAGTTAAGTTATATTATCAACATTATGACATTTTGCATATTACAAGACAGAATGTAATGTTGGTTTGTCTTAATGTCCTTTTGAGTGAGTAGATATTCCTTTGTCTTAATGTCCTTTTGAGTGAGTAGATATTCCTTTGTCTTAATGTCCTTTTGAGTGAGTAGATATTCCTTTGTCTTAATGTCCTTTTGAGTGAGTAGATATTCCTTTGTCATAATGTCCTTTTGAGTGAGTAGATATTCCTTTGTCTTAATGTCCTTTTGAGTGAGTAGATATTCCTTTGTCTTAATGTCCTTTTGAGTGAGTAGATATTCCTTTGTCTTAATGTTTGTTTAGATTAGACAAAGGAGTTATTTTTATAAGTGGTAAAAAAATGCAGGGTGGGTAACCAAGTATACCAAGGGGGGTGCCAAGTAAATTAGAACTGAAAAACCCCTTTAAAACTCCTGACACTAACTTTTTTCCAATTTCTCCTATTACATATTAATGGGTTTGTGGTTTGTTCCAACTGTCAGTGAACCATCAGCGGGAACGTCACGGGCATGCGCAATGGATAAAAGCCGTTTCATCCCAACCTGTGAGTGTTTCGTATCGTTCTCCAAACTGTTCCAACCCGCGGAGGGATCGTTTGAGAACGGTTTACTATACGGTCTAAACTCTAAACGATCATCTGTCAATACCAAAGTACTGTTTTGTATGATATCCGCAGTTATGTCAACACGCTAACTGTTACAGGTTTCCTTGAATGTTGTTAATACTGTGCGCATTACAATCCTGAACCCGTTCCAACCTGACATGATTTTATTACAGTCTAATGTTAGCGCATGTGTATAAAACCTGTCCTAATCGATTCCTGAACGCCGAAAGATCCGTGGGATGATACAAAAGGATGGTACAAATAGGGGGGTTGGAACAAACTTAAATTTTAAATGTGTCTGAAAGATATCCTATCAATGTTTTACGTCAAAATTGTAAAGAGGAATTTTGGTTTTCTGCAAGCTGATGTTTTTCACTCGAGCTCCAAAATGTTTTGAACCCGAAGATTACTTAGTGATGGCTTCAACATTTCTTGTTTCAAAACTAAATGAAAATTATGTTGATTGAAAATTGAAATGAACATTAATCAGAGTTAATAAATCAACTTTATTTATTATCTGACTTAATACTTTGCAAGCATCTTAAACTATAATCTCTAATCTATATGCTTAAACTATGCCTTAAATCACATTCATGAAATATAATAACATTGTAATCACGTATAATTTTATGAAAATATCTTCTAGAAATATTTTATTGAGGTTGACATTTTACCTTTTTCTTTCATTAAGTTGTTGTTGGGAAAGTCCGTACTCAGATCTAAGTCCATTATATTTGGGTAGTTTAGTCTGATCTTGACGACTAAGACATACTCTCCTTTGAGCTTTGTTTTTTGCGACGTCTTTCTTTGCTACGCCTCTTTCCTGATTACGATCGACATGTTGGCTAGAATTATTCGAGCTACCACTATCAAAATTGTCTTCAGCCAAATTCCAGCAATTGATTTTGATGCTCGCCCTATTCCATTTGTTAAGATTTTTAGACATGTTCCAATGATTTATACTTTCATCTGAATGGTTATTCCATTTTCTAGAGTTAGAGTTAAAATTATTCAGGTTACGAGTTTTTTGGTTTGCCTTATTCGTCTTTCCATTGGAAGCATGCTCCAAATTTCCAGCTCTGCAAATAGAAAACGAAGTTAACTTGAATAAAAACAATTAGAGGTCATAGAATCTAACAAATAAAAACAAGATTAATAAAATATAATACTCATAAATTATAAATTGCCAAACAGTTAAGGTTATTTTATAGTTATTAATATTGAGAAACCCTTTCTTTGATACTAAATTTGTGTTTTCTGCACAGCATGTCTTCACGAAGTTAATTAAAGATGTAACATTGTCTAGTATAAATTTCCAGAACAACTTTTTATTTTTGTATCTGTTATTTTGGGGACAGAGGGAACTCGTTCAGCCAAATTTTTCCTATTAGAATATACAGTAATACCCCATCTTATAGGACAGTAATACCTTCTCTTACAGTAATACCGGACGCGAATCCGGAGTTACGCGATTTCGAATCTTTATTCCTTTTCGAAAATTCGGAATCAGAATCAGCGCCAGAGTCGAACCCTTTTACGTCAAAATTATTTTAGGTGTGCATTTTTGCAACACATAACAATATACATAATTTGTTGTATTATCTAAGGGTTTTCTCTTCTAAATGATTGTTTTCTTAGGTCCTGGTCCCAAGCAAAGTTTTACCCCTAACAGGGATTTTTGTCTTTTTACTTAAGGCGGAGACACACCTGAGCATCCGCCCCGAATGAGCAAGCGTTCTCCCCCGTATGAGCATGCGTTTGCCCCGATTTGCTTAGAAATGGACTGGGCGAGCCGAACGGGAACGCATGCTCATTCGGGGCGAATGCTCAAGTGTGTCACCACCCTTATAATTTTATCATATATGTATTTACTTTTCTACAGTGAAATTAATGCTCCTGAGTGACTTCCCTATTCTATTATTTATTCCTCTTACTTTAAATAAATGAGTTATCAGTTTCTTTCGTCAAAATATTTATGTTCATTATAAATGTTAATTCATTGTTACTTCAACAAGGAGGAAGGTGGTGATCGTAGTAAAGGTGTGCATGGTCGTAATGTATCTGGAGAGTCAGTGTTTATTGGGCTGAGATCAAGTCGATCTACACTATCGGTCAATGCAGAAAGATCCACGCTACTCCCGTCTTCCGAGTCGTACCAATTATCAGCTGATTCAGGTGTTTGACACTGCGTAATTAATATCTGTCTACTGCAATATGTCGTCACGTCACAATCTTCAGAGTACTCTATGTCTTCTTCAGGAGTAGCCGAGATTTCTTCAGCTGACCAATATCCACCTGTTTCTACGTCTTCGTGGTCATCATTTTCACCTTTACATTTATAATGTCAAATTAATTTAAAAATAATATTAAGTAAGTATGTGAGTTCAATCAAGAGGTTTGTTCCAACAACAGTCCAAACTAGTTTGAAACTGTCCGACGCATGAGCATTAGCTACAGGAGTTCAATTTTAGTCCGATGCCCACGCGTCGGACAGTTTCATACGAGTTTGAAGTGTGGTTGGATAGTTGGATCAAAGCTAAGATAAACAACAACAACATCAGGGAATTACAGGTACCTTCTGGAGGAGAGAGATAATGAGTTGTTTGAATGGTTTGTGAAAATTGGACAGTTTTATTCTTCTTCGTTTGACTTCCATCTTGAGTCGTACTGCAATTACTACTGGAATTGATGCTTGAGAGTTGTGGATCTTCATCTAGTTCTTGATTAGCTCTCTCTATTCTTTCAATTATGTCATATTTACAACTAGACTCGGGTAGAATAGTTGCTCCTGTTGATCTTCCCCATTCTGAAATAAAATATCATTTTTAAAAAAATCGGACGGAGGGCGTCTCGGAACTTTTCCTCACCAAAGATAAACATGTAACTGACAAACAACTAAACAGCTGATTAATTAAAAACCATTAAATATTTCTAAAGGTAATCAAACTTCCTATTTCAAAATAATTGATTTTGTTCGGGCTTGTTGCATATTGTTCTTAAAATAGTTTCTATCGACAATTAATTTGTTAATATTGGCGAACTAGTTCCATAAAAAAAGCTTTTAAGTTTTAAAGTTTAAATTTCGACATTTCCAAAATGACGGTAGATATTAAAACGAAATTCTATGCAAATATTTCCTTATAAAGAGGTATAATGGGTGCAGATTTCAGCGAAATCAGAATTTTTTTTTTTTTTTTTTTTTACAATTTTTTTTTAAAGAATTTTTGATGACTCAAAAAGATAGGTTAAAAGACGTCACAAATTTATGATTTTCCGGGTGAAACAACTAGGTTACATGTAAAGACTGATTTTTTTCCAACTTTCAACTCTCTAGCTTTAAAACTGTGCGGGATTTTTGCGTGACATAGACGTGAATAGGTACCGCTAATAACCGTTCAAACAATCTTAAAAAAAACCAAAATGGATTATTCCGTTTTGGGTTATTTGAGTAAAAATAATACAGAAACATTTTAGAGTATGTAAAGAAAAAACCTGTAAATCTTCGGAGGAGGTGAGGAAAATGTAAAAATTGGGTAAATTCGTATTGTACGTGCGCCTAGGCCGTGATTTAGCCACCTCTAACCACCCTTTAGGAAATTTCTCTGGCAAGTACAATATGTGAATTAGCCAAAATTTGGAATAAAATCATTTGTATTAAATTAATGTATGATTACTTTCTCATTTTTTCTTGTATATACCTACCTACAAGATCGTAATCTTCTTTTAAGCTATCTATTTAAGTCTTCTGTCTTCTGAACAATAAGTACTTTACGTCGGAATCAGTTACTTCGTCGTACTTACTTTAAAGTCACAAGGATTTAAAACATATCGCAAATCGTATTTATTTTTTTAAAACATTTAATGTGCAATCACAATAGTATTACAAAAATCCTTAAGTAATATCTTTTCAAACAAAAGCGCTCATTTTAGTTTATTTCTAGCCACGAATCCACGAATAAAAACAATCTTAGACATAATATTTTGGTAAATTATTGAAACGATGAGTGTTGAAGACATAGGTATTATTTAATATCTATTATAGGCACACATACACATATTATACATTTATTTATTTTTTATTGATTTATTAGTAAAGAAACTTAAAATTGTAATTTCTTCGATTGCTTTACCTTGCTCTATAGTGAATTCATCCATATCATCTTTAAATGCATCTACATCTACAAATAAGTCTTGTCCATCACGAATTTTTCTTATAGGTTTAAGTATAACGCTCAGTTGTTCCAAACTAGCGCTTTCTTCTTCCGACATTGCAGAACTGTCGGCTCCGATCCCGACTTCTCCAAAACTGTTGAAAATAGATTGTTTAAAAATAATATTATCTATCTATATTATTAAAAAAGTTTTGTAAACAAACGAGTTCAGTGAGAGTGACATACTTCACTGAGTGTAGAGTGCGTTAGGAGATACTCCTCTAGAAGAGGGTTGAGTCCGGGGGGGGAAGGGGGATCTTGAGAGTGACATAATACTAACTGTGTAGACAGAGTGAGGGAGATATATATTCGTCCGAGAAGAGGAAAGCCTGTAAGGCAGAAGTTGAGAGTAAGTATATTAAAATGTCAGCGAGAAAAGGAAAGTAGATAGTAGTTGTGCCGTCCCCACTACACCTCAGCCACTATCCTACTTCCCTTCTCATATTCCATAACTACACCACTTCCCTTCACTACCACGTCTTTTCGGGGATTGACGAGCGAAGCGAGTAGGGGGCGGAGCCCTCTAGTATACATTATAAAAATTTAGGCAAATATTTCAAAAATAAAGTTTTTTCCTGAATAAATCTGCCTTGTTTATTCTTACGTACATAAAATAAATTTGGGCGGTTTATAATCTTTAAAAAACCACATAAAAGCCTACACATTAACAACAAAATACAACAATAATTATTAATCAAAACAATGATGTTCGCTGGTTTGACAAAATATTAAAATTTATTGTTTTTCCTTGTCTTTCCCTTTCTTTATTTGAATTAATTTTATATTAAAAAGTTTACTTTAAAAAAAATTGAAGACTAAACCAGTATAGCATTAAAATTTAATTTTCTATCAGAATTTAATTTTTCCTCTGTCGACCAATAATCATGACTGTATAGTTAAGATATTTATCGAGCGATTAATTCAACTAAAAGAATTTAATTTAATTAATAATAAAATAATTAGTATTACCAACTTACAAATTTTAATCAGAAGAATAAATAACTTAACGGAGATTCACATCTGAATGGTACTGTTATTTGAAATATTCAAGTTTTAGACTACGTAGAGTATATGAATACAAACTAGATAGTTTACGAGATAATCCTTAGCAACGTTTAAACAATCGTAATTAGAGTCATGCACGCATGTTAAGTTAACAGAACAGGGAGAGGAGTTAGAAAAAACACGAAGTTTCGGAGTTTCAGATTTGTAATGAAGAGCGCCACGAATCCACTTAGAGCGAGTAAACAAAAAGATAACAGGATCGATTTAACCCGAATCTAGTGAAAAATACGATTGTTTCGTTGGCAAACCTGACTTTTTTGTACACGACATCTTTCCTTTTTGACTTTTGTTTACATCACGTATTATCACATCACATATCACATACTTGTGTGAAAAGTCTTTGTGAAGAAAATGTTAGCTAATTTATTTTTATTTTTTACGTTTACAATATTTTGTGTCGAAGTCGGGGGTTATTTCGAAGAGACATGTTATACATTGGGAGGAGGAAGTGTTTACCCACAGGGATCCGGAGTTAAACCATCTGATCATAAGTTACAATATACGAAAGCCGTCAGTAAGTAAAGTGGAAAATATTCAAATTTAATTAAGCAATACTAATTTCATGTTGCACATTTTTGTTTGTTTTGTTTTTAAAATTGTTTGTTTTCCTATTTTGTTTTTGTTATTTTTGTTTTTAGTTTCGAAGCCGGCACCACCCTGGGAAGGTACAGCAGTTGTTAATGGAGAATTAACTGAAATTAAACTTTCAGACTATCTGGGGAAATATGTGGTGTTTTTCTTTTATCCGTTAGACTTGTAAGTTTATTTTCAAATTTAATTTTATCATTCTTATTCCACCAGAAGTGTCCACCCGCTCTCCTTAAAATCTCTTAGTGTCTTGTTACCGGTTTATAACTTAATCAGTATTTCACAAATTACACTTGTATTGTTCTGCGTTTGAAATTTAAAAGTTCGTATCTTAACTGTAGGGTTAATCTTTACTGTATGAGTTAAAATGTGTTAGTAAACTTTAAAACTAGTAAAGAATCACCACTGCCTAAAATTCACAATGTACATCGATAAAATCCATTTTTTAAACAGCAATAGGTATCAAGGTAAAACTGAAGAAGCCGGTGATGTTTGTAGAAAAGTTGGTGGGGCCTCACTCCATCGTATTTTTAGTACAAAGGGATTGACGACTGTCCTATAAATTAAATCAAACAGGTATAATCTCTTATATGTATAAAACATACAATTATACTGTTTGACAAAGGAATATAATCTCTCAAGAGTAGAAATCAAGCAAAATTGTCCAGACAAGCGATTCTTGGCCGCACCGTTTCCTTCAGTTCAGCTGATAGCATAACTTTTAAGCAGTGAAGTTGATGTCACTTTGTCTTAATAGTGTATACTTACACTGCGATATGTATTGACTATAAACGCATACTTGTCAATACTGTATAGTCTCGGTATTAATTCATTTGATGAATTCAAAAGAAAACTGTTCAATCTCTTATTCTGTTTTTACTAGGATTTCATTACTTTAGTTCCATCTGAAATAATTAATTCCTCTGAGGTCTAAATCAATGATATATCGAAAAAATTAAAGATTTCTTTATAAGAATGTAAAACTTAATTACTTACTTTCTTTCGTAAATCCTTTTTATACCTATATTCTACAAGAATGAGAGAAATGGGAGACCTGCGGAGTTAGAGAAGGGAGCGTGGTGTTCGCCCTTTGTATCTGTCCGCTTATAGACAATTCAAACCTCTCCTTCAAGTTGAAACAGTAATTTTTAGAGGAATTGAAGGCAAACTCAACACAAAACTATACAGGCTGAATCTTATGCCCCAGACGATGGCAAGGAAAGAAGAAGAAGAAGAAAAAAAAAGTTGGATGTTGAGTTTGCCCTTTGTATTCGGAACGCCTCAATTGTACTACATAATTTGTAGTACTAACCTTACTGGCCTTATTAACCCATTGAATGCGTAATCTAATTCATGAACCTACCTTACTGACTGAATAGAATCTTTAAAAGTTAATTTAAAAATAAAAATTAGATCCCCTGTGGCTAAGAATGTGAGCGGGCCAGATGGAGCCTTGCAAGATGGTTCTACTCGAGGAGACTAGAGCTACTGAGGGATGAAAGGGAGGGCTTGGATCCACCCGCATTGAATGGGTTAGATCCATATTTTCGCCATCTATGTATTAATGTTTTAAAATTCAGACCATTGACTTATTAATTTTATTGATTTTCAATTCTAATTTTAAGTTGTTTTGGGATTTAGTATAATATTTTGGTATTTCATACATTTTTTTAATGTATCCTAAAAGCTACTTGATGGGACGGTTGTCAGTTAAAAATTAGTAAGCTTCAAATAATGAAAAAAAATCTTTGAATGAATTTTAATACAAGGCCAAAAGGGAGGAAAAACTGAAGTACCATTTTGACAGTACTTGAGATTACTTCCTCTCTTGATAGTGTTAATTTTAATTAGCCATTTTTTTTTTTCATATCTCTATTCATAAGAGATAATTTCTTTCTCTTATTTTATTTTGTAATTTTATCTACAAGTGCTTTTATTTTTTTATTATCAACATATCTTTTTGTTTCAGTACCTTTGTCTGCCCTACTGAGATTTTAGCATTTAACGATCGCATTGCTGAATTCCGTAAAATAAATACGGAAGTTATTGGCTGTTCTGTGGACTCTCATTTTACGCATTTGGCATGGATGAATACACCAAGAAAAGACGGAGGGCTGGGTTCTCTCTCCATACCTTTACTATCTGATCTTACCCATAAAATATCAAAAGATTATGGGGTTTATCTAGAGGATGCTGGCCATGCTCTTAGGTGATTTTGTAACAAATTTATTTATGATACTTTTGAGACTTATATTGCAAGGTGATAAGAATTGAAGCTAAAGCAGCCCCTACACAATCAAGCCGCTTGATAAAAAAAAAGCGTCAAGCATGATTGATAGTATAGGAACCAGTTTGATGCTTCAGTCAAGCCTTGACGGAGATTGATGGAAAGTTTGAATGAGTTTGGAGCGCTTGATAGTCTAGAGCAATTTTGATCAGGCATTTTGTCAATTACCTGCTCGACACCCCTATGGTATCTACCCAATAATGATTCACTACAGTCCAGGAGGAGCAGTTCACTAGTTGAAAACTCCGCTACAAATGAGTGTTGATAAAAAGATTGATGGGATGCTTGAAGGTCGTGTCAGTCAGCTTGACACGATGTTTTGATCAAGCGGCTTGATCTTGTAGGGGCTGCTTAGGTCTTTCCAAGCCTTATTTTGTGGCTACATTTTCACATGTCTCTTCTGTATTTTTTGTTTAAAGGATATTATCTGTAAAATTACAGGGTTTAATATATTATTAGAGTACTTGTCGAACTAAACAATTGGCATACTTTTTTGAGCCATTTAGTTCAATAAGTGGGACATAGTTTTAGAGAGGCTTCCGAATCACTCCAGTCTCCTATAATTGATTTTTCTGTTAAACACCATTATGGTTGGCTGATTGGGAAAGATTTGAATGTGGTTCATTATTTTTTTTTGGTCTTGAACCTCCATTGTCTATTGTTTATTTTTTATTTTGTCTCTATTAATTTTGTCCCTTAGTTTTTTTAATTTATTATGGAGTGGTCTGAAGAAAATTAAGCTTATTGATATTTTAAACTAATTTTTGACTTAGGCATTTAAATTTACCATTCATCTTAAATTAAGTTAAATACAATTTATAGTGGAATGGTTAGTCAAATTCAGACATTTATGTCTTTCTGAGTGGGTTCTATGCAAAATGGAAAGAAATATATTTAAAAAATAAATATAAATTTACTGAGGGCACAATGTATTTTTTTTTTGTGCTCATAAGAATTTCAAGGGATTAGTGACTAGAAGCATATGAATTCTGGTCATTATTATTGGGACTATGCGTTATGACTTCTTAGATAAGCTTGTTACTTAGTAGCAGCTTCTCTACGGTGCTATTATGTGATAGCGATATCATTATACAATTTTTGGGAAGAAAATGTTAGGTAAACAAATGAAGTTTTTCTAAATCTACTTGTGGATTGTCATCCACTTTATTTTAATGGTCTATCTAAGTGTACCCAGTCGTGATTCTATATATTGAGGTGGGATCCTGAAGTTCCATTTTCAATTAAGGCAATGTGGGTATTGAATAAATGATAGTTCTATATGAAACTGATAAGCTTCTCAAAAATTAATATTGTTTTTTTTGTTTTTTTGTTACAGAGGCCTGTTTATAATTGATGACAAAGGAACTCTTCGGCAGATAACAATGAATGATTTGCCTGTTGGTAGAAGTGTAGATGAAACTCTTAGACTTGTTCAGGCTTTCCAGTATACTGATCAGCATGGTGAGGTGTGCCCTGCCGGATGGAAACCTGGACAAGATACTGTAAGTGCCCTATTTTAAATTATACTCTTAATATACGGGTATTTATAGATCACAAGGGTGCATGATTAAAATATATTTAAATATATACAGTAGAACCTCGCTTACACGGCCCTCAATAACACGAAAACCTCAATTACAAGTGCAATTTTTAAATCCCCTTGAGATTGCCATAACACACAATGTTAAATTAACGTCTATAAGGCAACTATTATTATCCAAACAACCTCAAGTACACGGATTTGTTTCAATTCACTACGTAACTCAGAACCTCTTTAACGAGTCAATTTTAGAAGTCAACCTCTATAACGCGACTCTAAACAGGAATGGGTTGACCTTGAACAAGTCTAGACTTGAAACCCCCACCCCACCCTGCTCCTAGCATTCTATTACTACTAATTCTACTGTATTACTAATTTAACACTGGCTTATAGCATGTATGAGAAAAATTAGTCTCAATAGAAGTTCTTGAATAAATGATGACACTACTTGAACTTACTTCTTCACTTGAAAGGTGAACTTTGGATGATTGTAATAATTAAATAAATAAAATTAGAATCAGTTGTGGTGTAAAAATAATATTTGGCAAA
This sequence comes from Gerris buenoi, assembly GCA_001010745.2. Classification (NCBI taxonomy): domain Eukaryota; kingdom Metazoa; phylum Arthropoda; class Insecta; order Hemiptera; family Gerridae; genus Gerris; species Gerris buenoi. Next base: position 329,132 of record KZ651043.1, read on the forward strand.
CCTGTGGCATCTTGCATTAGTTCTATTAGTTAATACATACCTTCAACACTTTAAGAGATTATAGATAACATTACATTTTTCTCTTATAGATAGTAATACTTTTTTGTTCATGTATTGTATTAATCATGAGAGCATTATTTAATTAAATAGTTCTTTTATAAATACCATAAAAAATGTAGCCGACGATCTGGGTATGAAAAAACATATTGAAATCCAACACAGTACACGGGGAGAAACACCTAAAAAACACAACAAGCCGTGGTTTGACAATGAATGTAACTCTCTAAAAAAAGATGCAAGAAAGGCGGCTAGAATATGTAAAAAAGCTTGTTTTCAAGAACCGTTTAAATCACAAGTTAAAAAATGTATCAATGAATATAGAAAAACACTCCGATTAAAAAAGAAATCTTACAAATTAGAAATAATAAATAAACTCTCAAATATTAAAGATAACAAGGAATTCTGGAAAACAATAAATAAATATAAACAAACCAAACAAAACAAAGGCGGCTCAATAAGATTAGATGAATGGGAAGACTTTTACTCACACCTGTACTCTGCTACTGATAACAAACAAAAACTGACCGACAATAACATTACAGAGTTGACTGACCCTGACCTTGACACACCCATTACAAATAAAGAAATGACACTGGCTATCAATGCATGTAACAGTGGTACAACTCCCGGTCCTGACTCTATTAGCTACGACTTTTTCAAATATCTCCCCCAAGAATGGCTGCAACACCTTAACTTATTTTATAATAAAATCCTAGAACTGGAAAGTACTCCTAGTGATTGGTCCCAGATATGTACTGTAATATTATACAAGAAGGGAGAAAAAACCGATTTAAATAATTACAGAGGAATAGCACTCATTAACTGCATTACAAAAATATTCACATCCATCCTCAATAACCGGCTCCGACTTTGGTCAGAAAAACATAAGTTGATCCCTGATTCTCAATCAGGGTTCAAAAAGAATAAAAGCTGTTGCGATAATATCTTTATATTAAATTCATTGATACAAAATCATATCCGACTACCGAAAAGAAAACTATTTGTCGCTTTTGTTGACTTTAAAAAGGCCTTCGATAGCCTTGATCATCACCTACTAATAAAAAAACTACAGGGAGTAAACTTGAGCTCAAAATTTCTACGGGTATTAATCAGTTTATACAATCAAGCCAAAACCAAAATTCTTTATAAAAACGAAAAATCGAACGAAATATCTATATTAAAAGGCGTGCTTCAAGGTGAAATATTATCACCTCTTTTGTTCAACCTTTTCATTAGCGATATCGACGCGTTCTTTAAAGCAAGAGGATACGAGGGTGTAAGCATCAACGGTGAAACAAACATTAGTCTGTTAGCCTACGCAGATGATCTCACTATAATGTCAGACTCGGTAATCCAGCTAAATTCAGCTTTGAAAATTCTCGATGAATACTGTCGAGACAACGGTTTGACAGTGAATACAAATAAAACTAAAGTCATGATAGTATCAAAGGGCAATCTGTCCCAAAATCGCCCCAAGTGCTACTATAATAATCAAATTCTTGAGGAAGTGACTAGTTTTAATTACCTTGGAGTATATTTTACCAAAAGAGGGTTATTCGAAGAAAATACTAAATATACAGTAGCACGCTGCAGGGCGATATCTGGTGCAGTTAAAGAAACTCTTGCTAAAGCATCCAATCGCTCCTTTAAAGCTGTCAAGCAAGTATATAACGCATCCGTGCTTGGAACTCTCTTGTATGCCTCTCCGATATGGTCTCTTCGATACCTTAAGCAATTAGAAGCTCTACAAAACTACTTCTTTAAAAATTATTTCTCGTTAAACGTCAATACTCCGCATTATATTGTGAGGCAAGAGTTCGACGTTCAACATGTCTCAATTAAAATCCTCGGTCAAGTGTTAAAGTTTATAAACAGAATACATTGCTTGGAGGACGATAGTCTCGTGAAGCAGTGCTTTAATCGTCTAATATACTTAGATTCGGTTCAAGGTAATACAGTAAAATATAACTGGGTTTCTCAAGTAAAGCAGTTACTAGCCACAATAGACGTCGACCCCAACTTAGTACTAACAGCACCGTTCTCTTCGACATTTATACAAAACACACAGACAGCATACGGATTAAAACTTAGACAAAAAGACTTGGACAGAATACAAACCTCATCTTACTCCAGTTTATACAGAATATTAACAAGCTGCAATAGCCCCGACTATCATTACCTAAACACATCATTATTTCTACCTTAT